>VDFB02379711.1:232490012-232507851 GCA_007258455.2 Sequoia sempervirens | reverse complement strand
TCACATAGAAAATCTCTCTATATTGAATTCTTCATATCCAAACATAAGTTCAAGCATGTCATGGTATATAATGTATCTTTCTTGAAATTATACACATTAATATTCATAAAATAAATTGGATACTCAACATTAGATTGAGAGTCACAAGTCATCAACATTAAAGTGTATGAAAATATAGAAAGATATTTAGAAGGCACAATTTGTTTTCATTCAAGTGATCCCAACATTTTAGTATACAACATTTCATGTGATTGATCATGACCTTATTTATATCCTCCTTGTTGGTCATCCATGCCTACATCTCATGTGTGTTGTACCATCTACATATCAAAAATACCTTAATTTTCCCCATAATGGCATTGAGTTCACCATACATGTGGATCCACATCTTTTTGAGTGTTTCCAGTCATTGAAAGATAAATAGAATAATTATCACCACTTCGCAAACACCCATCTTCAACCTTGAAACATAACATCATCTCTATCATCATCCTACATCAACCCAAATACTCTCTCATATTTACCCATTCCATCCATTACACCTAACCCCACTGATCCTAAGGTCAACATTGTTGGAAAATGTTATGGAGAGTATACATTGAATGGATATTTTCATGTGTGCATGATGTTCCCTTCTCCATATTGCTAAGACATACCCCCATAACACAAATATTCAAGTGTCTCAAACATTAAAACATATGGATCCACCATCTCCAACTCACCTAGAATTCTTGATGAAGAAAATATTGAAGTAGATATTAGTAATTAGCTATACAAGAATGCTAAAAATATTGATGATACTTGTTGATGCCAAAATTTGATGAGGTAACAGTGTCTTATGGGAAACTTAGTTTATGGGGGACCCTTTTGCGCTAAACTGAGTGACCTCCAGGTTTTTAGAGAAGCTAAATTCTTCTATATAATGGGGGTTTGGAAAGGGAAAAGGAAACAAATATAATAAAATAAAGTCTAACCTAAGGCAATGCGCCAATACTTAATGATAGGCACAATAAATCATAGATCTAAGGGCTTGATTGGTGTTTGTAGTGTTGCAGAAAATTAGAAACTAAAGATTACATCATAGACAATCCATTCATTGACATAAAATAATATTGCATACATTCCTACTGCCAGGAAGAGTCATTAGACATGTTCTAGGTCAGTAAACTTTCATTCAACATATATAGAATTTCTCAAATGAAATGTCCAGACAATAAAAGCATAATTTACAGTTTGATCAAATAGAATGAAAAAATAGAAAGGTCGAACAATTGGCACAGTCTGAGAGTCTTTGCAATAAAATAAAACAAAAATAAAGGTCGGGTGTCTTTAACCAAAACTAGTGTTTCCTCAAAATATCGGACCCTTTTTTCACAACAGAGAAAAGTATATATAGCAGAAAAAAACCCCCACCACCTTGGAGAGTAGTAACAGAAAATATTTTGCAATCCCCTGGCAATGATGCAAAAATTAGCATATTCCCAAAGCCATTGCAACAAAAATGATTTGAAACCAAGCATCCGGTCATTCCAGGCATAGGTGTATCGTCTACAAATGATGGTGGTGGTCCCGGCAAGGCTTAATCATATAAGTGTCACCATCCTAAGAAAATGATTATGACAAGTAGTGGCCAATAGAAACATTTGGTTTGTCTGATCCATCACCCGAATATGAGATCCGTCGACTAGGCACGTGGTAGCCTTTTTCTTCCTGTGTGAACCTCTCTCTCTTGCTATTGAAAACTTGCGCTAAGGCTACACGTGTCGAATGGGTGGAGCACTTAACCAATAGTGGAGGGAAAAATCACCTGTCGGGTACAAAAGAGATGCGTGGCAGCATTTTGCTACCTACGGTTGTTCCTTCATCTCTACACTGAAAGTTTTGTGAAGAGAAGAGACATAGCAAGAGTACACCAAGATAACAATTGTGGGGCCCGCGAAAATTTTTGGGAACAAGGGCTTCGTGGCACTCGAGTGGAGCCCGATAAGGCAACAAAAAGAATGATCAAAAGTATCTTGCATCCACGACATGTGGAAGCATAGCAGGGTTCCCCGGGATGCGAAAGGAATGCAGAAACTCGGGGTTGCGAGGAGTAGACACATGGAGTGGGAGAGAAAAACTTAGATAAAAGGCCAAGTTGATTACTTGCGATGCACGGGCTGATGGATAGAGGAAAATACACTAGAAGGGATCTCGTTAAATATTTATTAACAGCTTTTGGTGACTACTAGGGGCATTTCGCTTAAGGAACGGAGAACCCAGAATTTCTCTTGTTTACAGGCTAGAGTGCCATTTCATTAGATAATGGAGTCAAATATTGGAAAGAGGCACCTATAGAGGTGACCATTCATCCTCAAATGGCTTCACCATGTTGCACAAATTCTCCTGTGCTCCAATTAGATCAATAGTGTCTTTGTGAGGCAGTGCATTAAGCAAGCCAACCACTACTTCACAATGAAATAGTAGTTGTGTAAGTGGATGAATCACTCCCTCAATGTCATTCATCGTGGGAGGATGATTGAAATTCTTGAAAGCTTCTGGATCATTTTCCTTCTCTATTTTTTCTGCAATCTGCTCGGTTGTGGCAATAGAGATATTTTCAAGGAACGGGGACGACAAACCCATCATGCTTAACTCAGAGAAACTCCTATGTATGTTGTCTAGTGTCTTGCTCATAGTATCCATGGATGCTTTAGTGCACTAGAAGGTAGAGTAGCAATGGATGAACTTATTTTCCATCTAAGCAGCAACATCCTAATCTTCAATACTCGCTCTAGCGAGGTTTTCATCAGAGACCGAGTATAGCTCGGTGAGCAGATCTTTTTCTTCCGGAACCTTCTCCAAGATGAACTGTGAGAGCTCCTCAATGATATCATGAGCCTCCTAGCTCAGCTTTGATGCCTTGGCAATGAATCGGAGGGTAGGATGTAGTGCTAGGCAAGAGGTTTTAATATTTTCCCAGTGAGAGATGTACAATTTCCTGACCAACAGAATGATGTCTTTCTATGTAGGAGAAGATAGGCGAGAGATTTTAAGAAAAGAAATCTCTGCATCCCTTGAATTAATAGCCTTATCCAATTTTGACCTTTTCTTTTTCTCAGACACTAGTTGCTCTATAGAGCTGCTCATTTCTTTATTCCAATTCTCCTCGGCTCAGGAGTGATTTGCTAAGTGCATGTATAGAGAAGACTTTGTGTCTTAGAGATCTTCTAATTGAGCTTTTATGCCCTTAAATTCAACCTCTTTTTCTTGTATTTTCTGCTCATATTGAGCTTTTTGGTGCTCCAAATCTTCATTCCTCTGCGCCATTGCTTGACTATACTTAAGACAAAGTCACTCCAGCTCTTCATTCTTTAGTCATAGATTCTACTCCATCTCCTGATTCCTAGACTATAGCTCTTTTACCATGGCAGGGTCAATAGTCTGAATCTTTGCAAGTTCACCCTAAAGTCTGTTCTTCTCATCCTTTGCTGTCAGCGCCCTCTCTATCATACATGCAACATCTATCTCTAGGGATTTCTCTTTTTTCTCCAAATAACTAACCATTTCCCTTACCTCTTTAAGCTACTCATACTTCTTCTTTAGCTGGCGACTAGTTTTAAGGAATTCAGAGGTGACCACCCATTGTGTTTCCTCCATGATCTCAATCTTATCTTGTGGTCAGACCACCTTCATGTCAAGCCCTACCACATATATTTCATAATCTTCTCGGTGCATCTCCCCCTAAGGCTTGGTTACTCTCAGGTACATGGTTGCAAACTTCAATTCCTTTTGGGTCTTATTATAAAGAGTCTATATTTTTGGCTCAGCAGAAGCGTTGTCACCTTTTTCCCTGCACTTTCACATTCTACTTGTGTGTGTCTCCTTTCCACAATCAATCTGTGCCATAAATTTGGTTGGCGACGAAACTAGTCCACCTGCAAAAGGAGCACCAAAAAGTAGGAAATAGGGATAGGTAACCCTCATAGGCATGGACATTTGTTTCTTCTAGAGAGTGATGGTTTGCGAGAAGTGGGGCACATTCCAAAGCTTGGTTTGAGGACCCGCAGAAGGGCTAGTAACTTGTAATGAATGAATTGGTAAATCAGCTGGAGGAATCATAGGCTGGGATGGTGGAGGAGTTGTCATTGCGGTGTCAGCCTGTTACAATGGAAGAGGATTTGCAGCAATAGCAGAAGAAGGTGTACCCATAGGGGGCACATTTTTGAAAAGTGAGGCAAGGAGAGCCTGAGCGAAAATAGTGGGTGTAAGGCTTCACAGAGGAGTAAGGCTGAGTGGAGTGGTTTGTGAGAATTGGGTGAAACCTCCAATATATGTTGGATTAAAAGTGGGAAATAGAGGGCTAGTACTCATGGTAGGGATCACCGTTGAGGTAGGGGCAGATACCAAGGAATGAGAAGCAAGGGAAGAAGGAGTGAATTTTACCTATTAACTAGTCGATGGCGGCCTCTAGAATCATTGGCGACTCTTCCCCAGTCTCAGGTTCTTAGCTAGCTGCAAGAACTTATCTTCCGGCGGGTTCTTGTGAACCTTCTCTGATAATGCTCTTTGTGTGCTACTGCTTTGCGGATAGGGTCTCCAGAGCTTCGGTAGCTATTGTCGTTTGCTGTTGTGATATCCTAGCTACCTTAGCGGCCCAAGTAAGTGTATTCAAAGCCCTTGACATATTAAAATGCACATTTGTGGCCACATAGGTGGATTGTCCAAACCCCTTTTCCTTCGATGCAAAGGACACACAAGTTGCTGCTTTTTCTTCTTGCTCTTCAGACTCATCCTCTAGGTCCTCACTCCTATTAATGCTAGAGTCCAGGCTGGGGTGGTCATCATCCCACCATTGTTCAAATTGCTTTTCCTCCTTCAAAATTTCATAAGAGGCATCCAATTGCCCTATCTCTTGGCAATACTTCCAGAAACCTTCTATTTTTTCAGCAGTCCATTCCTCATCCTTCCACAACTTGTTAGACATGGTGCATTCCATGTGAACATTATCCTTGGCCACTACCACACCAAAGTAGAACTTATGCCATGGCCCTCTATTATCTTGCATGGGAATACACACCAGTTCAACAAAACTTTCATCCTTGTCTTCCCGCGGGTTACGTTGCTTCTCCTAGTAAGGTCGGGGAACATGTGTGACTTTCATGTACGGCTTCGGCAAGTCATTGAAATGGTTGTAATCCCACTTATCATTTACCAGAACCAACCCTAAATGAGCTAGTTGATCCTGCAATAACTGATCTGATTATTTTTTAACAGAGTCAACGATTTGAAATTCTTCGGACAAGTGAAGAATCCTTTTCTCTTGAAACTTTTATTGCTCTAGAAGGTAAAATCAATGATACACACCTGCCTATACATTTCAAGCATGAGCACCCTATCTATGACATAGGCTGGGAGAAGGAAGGTTTGACTAGTGAAGCCCCACATACAAAGAATTGTGAAATCTATTCCTAAGAACCAGTCACAGGTGGGAGTGAAACTCTGCATATATTCGGTCTGATCCCTATCGATCCAAAGTATGTCACCTTCTCCTTGTAAATCATGCAATACCGGAGTTATGAAATAATCTAAAAATGCATAATAATCATATGAAACAGAAAGAAAGGGCGTCTACGTGGATACTAGCTTCCTCTTACCCTGTTCATCAAAAATTGACAAATCAAAATACCGGGTGAAGAAATCATGGTTTTGATGTAGGAACATGTGAACCAGGAAAGAAAGAAATCTAAAATTTCCCTCCATTGGGTAATTCTTTATTTTTCGTATCATTTCATCTACCATGAACTCAATGAAATCATACTAGAAGGTATCGTGCTGCTTGCGAAGTTGGAAGGCCGGTCCCAATTGAAAATTTTCCACCATCTCATCGGAGTCTCAGCCACATACAAAAGCTAGCATGGACATGGTGTCCTGCATATCCTTGCATAATACACCGCGCGACAACAGAATACTTGGCAGTTTAGCACCTGGGACATTTTTCTTACCAATCTCCTCCAACAAGAAATCTGAGTTCTTTTTCATCATCTTCTATGTTTTTTCTCCTTTTCCAAGGTAAAAGGACTCAATGTTCTTTGTTATTTTACTTGGCTCTAGGATGCATAGCATATTCCAAATGGCTTGTGGGGTGATGTGAACTCTTAAGTTTTAGCCCTCGATGTAGCAGGTGCTAGGGTTATAACACTGGATGGCAGCGTCAACTATCTCCGGGCAGTAATGCACCAACAGGACCATGTATTGTGGAAGACCACTATACCAAACCTTTCTTGCTATAGAAATGTCTACCTTTGGTGCCATCAACCTTGCACATGCTACTTCTCTTAAGGATTTAGGGTTTTTTGTGAGTTGTGGGTCATAAATATTATCCCATTTCTCCTCAACCCTTTTCTTGTTTCTACAATCTCTGGGACTGCTCAGCTCTATCGTATACGCCCTCTTCGGCTTGATTAGTATACCAAGCATAGCATATTTCAAATCCTCTTAGACATACACATCCTTTGACGATCATATGGCTATAAACAACTCATGGCCAATTTCTTCTTGCATTTTCTAAGATGAACTTTTCGACATTTTTCTTCAGATGAAGATTTCTATGAGTTTTAGACTCTGTTATTCTTATCCAGCTCTGGATACACTAAAAAAAACTTCTCTGCACCTTGAGCTTTGGTTTTTTTGAAAATAATTTGAATCATTAAACTTTTTCGTGCAATTTTTGGCTATCTTTTCTCAAGGTGGTAGAGGAAAACATGCTTTTTGCATTCAATTCGACATGTACTGTCAATTTCATGATTCGTGCAAAATGAACTACTTTCCATTTTGAGGTGGCAAGAGTTCATTATTGCATTTGGAAACCATGTGATATGTTGTGATTACCTTGAAACTTGAGCCGATAATTTTCTTTCTAACCTTGCATTCGTATGTGTTGGTAATTAATATCCTAGACGGAATGATTAAGCCAAAGCAAAAGATCGCAACCTAAAAAGATATGGATATTTCCTTGGGCTATGGGAAATGCTTGTGAGATGACACAATATCCTACGGTCATGCAACTTACTGTCGATGAGCGCCACCTTTGTAAAGCTAATTAATTAGCCCCTATTAATCTAGCACGCACTGAACCGTACCTCCGCAGATGCAACTGGTCTGGAAATGCGAGCAAATGCAAACACACATTTCAAGTTGACATCTAGTTATCATGACGTTTTTCTCAAAATGGATTAGCATGCATCTTCTCATCTTTTCTATAAATAGGCCGGTAAGTAGTGAGGAAATCACACTTAGCATTTGAGCAGTGATAGGTTGTTGGCATAGTTTTAAGAAAGTTTTTCTCAAAGGCTAGGTGGTAGGTAAGTTTTAGCATTGGTTAGAAGGTATAAGCATAGTGTTAGAACCATGAAAACTCCTACTAGGTTAACCTCTTATAAGTCACATACAACGTTTCTAGGGGAGGTTTCTACTAGGTGGCTGAAAAGAATGACCAAAAATAAGCATTCCTTGTTCTTGGTAGCCATAAAATGGGTTTTGGGTAGGGACTGCATAGAGTATGAGGATAAGTAGCATGTGAATACTGATATCTGTTCACACTTTGTAGCATTGATGTTAGACATTGGCATCCCCAGGCCTCTCATCCTGAAGCTGGTCAAGGAAATGTTTCCAAGAAAGTACCTGAATGGCCTAGCTAAGATTGTTGCTCAACTGCATATGGGGTAGGTCTACCATCAGCCAGCGACCTCCGTCGCTACATTGAGGAAGAAGCGGTAGTTGTATGGCTGTCATTTCTCAGTGGATTTCTCCTTCAAACACATGATGAGCATCTGTAGAGGGCTACCCGGGCCTTGCACTTTCTATTCCACAGCTACAATGTGATACCGTTCTATGACGTCGATTGGTATACCAACTTTAGGAACTTGGTGTTTCCCTCGCCAATAGCGGTTGTGTCGAATGATGTGGCTTCTGCTGCCGAAGAACCTACTGATGAAGATGCGGTAGGCACCACCGTAGAAGAAGTGGTAGATACTTCCATAGATGCGTCAATTGCTTCCCCCTGTGCCCTTGGATGAAAAGCCTCCCTGCTCATGAATAAAATTGTCTCCCAGTTTCTTTATTTCCTATTGTTGCATACACCACCTGCCCTACAATTTTGTATATAATCCTCGAAAAGGCTATAAATTTTGCATATATGAAGGAAAAGCTCGAATAGTTGTATACTTTTTGGATTATGGCTTCCTTAGCCATTTTTCAATGTAAAAACAAAAGAATGCATATAAATAGATATATATCTTTATAAAAATCCATGGCTCTTTCTTTCATTCTACATTTCAATTTTATGGGCTCTTTTATAGCATATGTGTTTATTTTCTTTGCACATGGGTGTGTTTAAAATGTAAAGCAAGCCCACTGCCTTATCCTCTGTAATAATGGGTTATTCCGTAGAAGCACAAACCAATTTCGAAAAAGACCAGCCAAAGAAAGGGAAATAAAATAAAAGATTATTCAAATATGTACAAAAATAGAACTCGACACTTAATGGAACAACTTAAGATGAATCCCATTGAAAGGGATTCCTAAGGGTTTATGTTCCATATTTTCTAGCTTGAAAGTGTTATGCTCCTTACACCGAATGATTTTAAAGGGGCCCTCTCATAGGCTATCAAATTTACCATGCTGACCTTGCATAGCAGCCCTTTTATCATACTTCAGTACTAAGTCCCTGCACTTTAGGCCTTGGTCAGAATCCTTCTTTTCAAACCATCGCTTGACCACTTGTTGGTGGTTTGTCATGGCTATTAGGGAATTCTCCCTTTTTTCTTGTACTTATAACCGTTCGGCAAGCCGAACCTCCATGGCGCCATTTTGTTCTATCTAGAGAGATTTCAACAGTTGGAGTGATAGAATCTACATAGATATAGGTAATAGTGCCTCTTTCCCATATACCAACTCATAAGGTGAAGTCTTAAGGACTTTCTTAGGAGTTATGTGATTTTCCCAGAGCGTTGCTCAAAGATTTTTATGCCATTCCCTCTGGTGTTCCAAACCAATTCTTTAAAGGAGTCAGACTAGGCTCTTGTTTGTTGACTTCGCTAGGTCGTTTCCCTGTGGGTAATAATTTGATGATGTCTTAAGGAATATGCCATTCGTTAATGCAAAGAAACATACCTTTGTGCCTAGGAAAGCTCTGGCATTATCGGAAATGATAGTCTTTGGAGGACCGAACCTTGTCACCAGCTCTTCGAGGAAATTCACAATATTTGTTTCTATTGCGCTTTTAAGTGGAACAACCTCCATCCATCTTGTGAAGTAATATGTGGTAGTCAAAATCCACTTGTGTCTGGTACTAGAAGCTGGATTAATCATCCCAATGAAGTCCAGGCCCCATTGTGCAAATGGTTCATTCGCCACTATAGGTTTGAGGGGCATTACAAAATTCTTCCTTCTGTCAGTAAAGAACTGGCATTTTTTGCAAGATTTTACCAAAGAGTGGGACTCATTGAAAAGTGTAGACCAATAGTAACTGACGCACATGATTTTGATGGTGGTGGTCTTAGCAGAGAAGTGTCCTCCTATAGCACTATTGTGGAACGCATCAAGGATCCTCTTTGCCCACTCTGAAGTAACACATCACAGGAGTGGACCATTGAAATTTCTTTTGAAAAGGACCCCCTCCACTAGCGTATATCCATAATTCCACAACTGGTAGTGTCTCCTCTTTTGGGATGAGAGACCTAGCAGATACTTTCTAGTTTTCATAAACCTCATTCTATCTTCTAGCCAGCAACCCTCTGATTTTGGCTCATTTATTAGAATAAGCTCTGGTTTCTCTCCTGCGGTGGGCATCTCCTCGTTGTGCGTCATGTATTCGCATAGTCCTCTTTCTCTAATGGTTTTAGTGGGTTTGACCTTAATATCATATTCAAGGATATTGGTGATCCAATTAGCTCTTTTCTCTATGATTTCTCCTCCCATGATATATTTGCGCACACTCGAATGAGTGACATAAACAAACACTTTGTTGCAAGAAACTATATGGTAGAACTTTTTAAGTCCCTTCACTATTGCAAAGGCCTATCTTTCGACAAAATTATAATTCATCTCATATTCCTTCAGGGTCTTGGAGTAGAATGCCATTGGATTTTCTCCATTTCCTTCATCATCTTTTTGGGTTAGGATAGTAGCAATACTAGACTTGCTACTAAATGCATACATTATAAAATCCTTTGATAAATCTAGATTAACCAGTACCGGAGCTGAGGAAATAGCTTCCTTGACTTTTTCAAAGGCTTCCTGAACTTCGGTCATCCACTTGAATGCCTGGTCCTTTTTGAGCATCAGGGTGATCGACCTAATTATTCCTGTAAAGTTAGAAATAAACTTGCTAACAAAATTTACTTTGCCCAGGAAGGACTGAACACCTTTCTTATTCACCAGAAGGGGAAGTTCCTTGATAGCTTTCACCCGTTCGGGGTCAATTGAAATTCCATCCTTAGATACCACATGTCCTAATAGCTTGCCCTGCGGTACTCCAAATACATAATTTTTTTGGATTTAGGGAAACCCTGAACTCCTGGAACTTTTGAAAAACTATTTCTAAGTGGTCAAAATGATCATCCTTAGATTTATAAAACACTATAAGATCATCCAAATAAATTAGAATAAACTTATTGATTACTTGCTAAATGCGATATCCATTGCCCGTTGGAATGTTGCCCCTGCATTGGATAACCAAAAGGCATTTTAGCATATGTGAATGTTCCCCACTTTGTGGTGAATGTGGTCTTGTGCTAATCTTCTTCTTTAACTCCGATCTAATTGTAACCTGAGAAACTATCCAATAGAGAAAACATTTTTGATCTTGTAACCGTTTGTAAGATTGACTCCATAGAAGGCAGCAAATAATGGTCTTTCATGGATGCTTTGTTTAGGTCTCAAAATTCCACACACAAACAAATATCTCCATTTTTCTTTCAGACCGGGACTAGATTGGATACCCAAATACTATGCTTGATTGAGAAGACAATGCACGACTCAATAGCTTAGTTAACTCTTGTGCCATCAATGCTTCAATTTTTGGGTTTACTGGCCTCTACTTTTGTCGGACTAGTTTCACACCTTCTGTCAGCTCAATCATGTGGTGAATGATACCAGGATCATATCCCTCTAGATCATCATAAGACTAGGCCACTACATATTTTTCATAGAAACTAATGAGTCTTTCTTTATCATGGTGCGAGACGTCTTTCCTAACTCAAAGATTCCTGCCATCTAAGACCCAAAGGTCCACGTAATCACTTTTGTCTGCTACAAACTTCTGCCTATCATTTCTTGCATCATCACAATAAATTTTTTTTTTAGAGTAACCAATCCTTTCGAAAGCTTGTTATATTTGAGCTGCATAATTTTTCCTTCATAAGCTTTGACAATCTTTCATTGAAGTTGATCGGTGAATTCCCCCAACTGCTAGATGAACAAGGTGATGGGTTCATCACTTTCAAAAACTTTCCACTTCTAATCATTGTCAGGAATCACTGGTCAGACTAGTACTTGCACTGAATGTTCATTATGTATAAGGTCAGAGGTAGGATCAAATTGAGCACCAATCACGACCATGTGATCTGCATCGCTATTTTATCCTCAGGCAATAGTCTAGATGTTGAAGGCTTCAAAACTCTCAACCATGTCCCAGACTCGGTACCGATAGGATCTCATGCAGACATTCCTTGCCATGGAAATCCCTCAGACTTGGTTCACTATTAGTTCAAAATCTTCAAACACCATTAATTGCTTAATTCCCATTCGTTCCGCAAGGTTTAAACCGTGAACTAATCCTTCATATTCAGCCTCATTCTTTGAACAAGCAAAATAAAAATGGAAATACCTTAGCAATTTTTCATCTTGTGGGGATATTAGACATATCTCCACTCCAATGCCTACTTTACTTCTTGCTCCATCAAAGTACATCATCCATAGCTCATTTTCTTTGCTACCTTCAAACTCTTTGGCAACCTTTGGGAGCACTTGGTCTTCATCATAAATTACATAGGTGCCCAATCTTGTAGCATGATAATTGCCGAAAGGGTCACTATCCATGTGTTCACTCAACAAAGCATCTTCTTAGTCATCCTGGTCTCCGCTCACCTTTTCTTGCTTGGTGATAGAGGTATGTGTGACTTCAAAATTGATCAGGGCTTCATCTGCTACATGTTTAGAATGCAAAGCCTATGTTTCTATCTTCATTTTTTCATCATTCTTGGCTTTGAGAATCAGATGTGACCAATCCAAGGATAGGTATCCACACACCTTTGAAGTAAATTCTCAGGATAGATAGAGGCCAAACATAGGAGGAACATTTATGATCACAGTGTCTTGTGGCACTGTGATACTACGACATGAAAATAGAGTTAAAGGAAGTTCCTTGATGACACCTATGGTTTCAAATTTGTTCCCATCAAGCTGCATTAACCCCCTTTTCATAGGTTCATAGCTGAGTCCTAAATCTTTGACTATCTATTCAGGCATAACTGTGGTGCTAGTGCCATAATCAATCATAGCATTGTGCAATAACTTCTTTCCTATAATGAGAGTGAATAATAAGGATTGGGGTTTTAACTTATCTCTAACCTCGACAAGGGATTCTTTTGTATTGTTTGTAAAGACTTTAGCTAGCGGTACTTGATTAACAATCTCTGCATGGGAAAATTGCTCTATTGGCGTTGTGCTAACCTCTTCTTGAAGTGCCTTCTGTAATAGCATTTGTTTCCCTGGGATAGCTAGAATGTCCCATAGAGACACATTAGCGCATGACTTCTTCAATTGTTCTACCACATTAAAAGGTGACAAATTTAGAGGTTTCTTCTCCTTGGCTCTTGCTATAATAATTTCCTTCTGTGGTTGAGATGGTGGCAGGGTGGTAGAAGTGCCAGGAATCTGATTGGAAGCACCTTTGAGTTGTGGGCTGGCTGGATGCAGAACAACTGACTCACCAATAAATCTCCTCTTTGAGCACATGTTATAATCAAATTACACTTGTGGTGTTTTGGATATGAACGTATCATTAGCAAACACTGTTTCTTCTTCCTCCATCCAGGAAAAAAGTGCGTGATCAGGAGCACTATCAGATTCTTGTTCTAGAGACATTCCTTGTATTTGCGTGGTAAGAACCACAATCTCCATTTGTGGTGAGGCATATATATAACCTCTATGATCTGTCGATGCGCCTTGGCTATGTTGCTCCACCACCTTTTGTTGCAAGTTGTCACACAGATAGTTCTGAGGCATATGCACATCATTGCAAGGGAAGCACCACAGATTGATGTCATCAATGAGGTTGTTCTACCTTGTAGTTAATTCCCTACTTGAGCTTAGTGAAGTGATCGTCAGTGGAGTAGGCATCAACACTATTTGGTTCACAATTGAAGTTGGTAGATTAGTGCGAGGCGTGCCTTGGTACTGATTCTACTGATATGAGGACCACCCGCCTTGATAGTTTTGATATGTAGGCTTCAGAAGCATTGATTGGTTTCGCTTAAGAGTGGTTATATCATTTTCCATGGTCCGCAACATCTCTTTGAGGTCACTCATTTCATCTTTGGAAGAACCAGATCTAGAGGCTACATTTTATGGGGTTGTCACATATGTGTACATTAACTGGGGAGTTGCAGGCATGCTAGTTGACACGAATTATTGTGTGGGAATCGATATTTTAGGAAATATCGACATAATAGGTTGAGGAGGCAACTTTCCACAATCTATCAAATGATTCTCGGCTTTGACAGCGACACCATAAGCATTTGGTAGATTAGCTCCTCCCAAAGACTTGATCATCATAGAAATGTTGGAATTAATGGACTTGAGATAAAATATGAATGCCAACTCAGGAGCCAGGAGTATAGTAGCAGGGATCATTTGACAAGTTGTGTGAATCAGGCATTAAAGTCCGTTAGAGCCTCCTGGGGGGATTGTTTTATGATAGATAGTTGATAATACAGTGAAGAGGGATCTTCATCATTTGAGAACCTCTCATGGAATGGATCTTTGAGCTTGTCCCAAGTGCGAATAGTGCTAGGTGACAGTGTTCGGTACCAATCTAGCACCTTGCCTTTAAAAGAAATGGTGAGAGGCCTTAGAGCTACATTGAATGATGTAATCTCGTGTATCGAACACATGTTTTCCACATCTTGCAAATGTTCTGTGGGTGTTCTTGAGCCATCTTTGGTAAACTTGGGTATAGCTTTCATAGTTGAAATCGGGATAGCACCCTATACAGCGGGTGCTACTAGGGCTGCTAGGGGACTTCTGACATCCCATGCCATGTAATTTTTGTTGGCAGTTGGCAACATGGTTAGAGGAATGGGTGGCCAAAGTGGAATGATTAGCAACTGATTTGTGGCTTGCACTGTTCCTAATGGAGGTACTAGTAAACTGGAGTTTCCTGTGGTTTGGGATCTAGTTATAGGCCAATGGCTCATACACACTTTTAAAATGCAAATTCATTTAAGTTCGGTCCCACCGAGCATGCCAAAAAAATATTAAACTATTTACGCCAAAATTTGATGAGGTAACAGTGTCTTATGCAAAAATCAGTTTATGGGGAACCCTTTTGCACTAAACTGAGTGACCTCAGGGTTTTTAGAGAAGCCGACTTCTATATAATGGGGGTTTGGAAAAGGAAAAGGAAACAAATATAATAAAATAAAGTCTAACCTAAGGCAATGCGCCAAGACTTAATGATAGGCATGATAAATAATAGATCTAAGGGCCTAATTGGTGTTTGTAGTGTTCTAGAAAATTAGAAACTGAAGATTACAGCATAGACAATACATTAATTGGCATAAAATAATATTGCATACATTCCTACTGCTAGGAAGAGTCATTAGACATGATCTAGGTTAACAAAGTTGCATTCAACATATATAGAAGTTCTCAAATGAAATGTCCAAACAATAAAAACAAAGTTTACAGTTTGATCAAATAGCATGAAAAAATAGAAAGGTCGAACAATTGCAACAGTCTGAGAGTCTTTGCAATAAAATAAAATAGCAATAAAGGCCTGGTTTCTTTAATTGAAACCAGTGTTTCCTTCAAATTTTGGACCTTTTTTTCACAACAAAGAAAAGTATATATAGTAGGAAAAAATGCCCACCGCCTCGGAGAGCAGTAATAGAAAAGATTTCGCAATCCCCTAGCAATGATGCAAAAATCAGCATATTCCACAAGCTGTTGCAACATAAATGATTTGACACCAAGCATCCAGTCATTCTAGGAACATGTGCATCCTCTGCAAATGATAGCAATGGTCCTGACAAGGCTTAATTAGACAACTGTCACCATCCCAAGCATATGATTATGACACATAGTGGCCAATAGCAGCATTTGGTTCATCTGGTCCATCGCCCGAATATGAGATCTGCCGACTAGGCACGTGGCAGCCTTTCGATGCCTATGTGAACCTCTCTCTCTCAATATTGAAGACTTGCGCTAAGGCTACATGTGTCGAATGGGCAAAACACTTAACCAATAGTGGAGGGAACGATCACCAGCTAGGCACAAAAGAGATGCATGGCAACATTTCACTGCTCGCGGTTGTTCCTTCATCTCTACGCTGAAAGTTTTACAAAGAGAAAACATGTAGCAAGAGTACACCACAGATAAAAATTGTGGGGCCCACCAAATTTTTTGGGAATGAGGGATTTGTGGCACTTGAGCAGAGCCCGATGAGGTAGCAAAAAGAATGATCAAAATTATCCCACAACCACAACACGTGGAAGCATAGTGGGGTTCCCTGGGATGCAAAAGGAATGCAGAAACTTGGGGTTGAGAGGAGTAGACATATGGAGCAGGAGAGAAGAACTTAGATAAAAGGCCAAGTTGATTACTTGCGATGCATGGGCCGATGCATAGAGGAAAATACACTTGAAGGGAGCTCATTAAATATTTATTAACAATACTCATATTGAGCATTTTCAGAAGATATTTCCTATTCCCTTTCATATGAGGCAAACCATGCATTATAAATGTAAAAGATTGTGCATTAAGGAACAAGGAATTCTAAATTAGACATCTCTTGCTACTAATAAGTACAATCAAGGAATTTGTTAGACATCATCCCTTGTACTCTCTATAATATTGTAAAACTCTTCATATGAAACTAAAGTAACTTCCTATTCAATGTGGATAATATCACTAATGGATATATGATAGCCTCCATAGCTGATTTGTAAATCTCTTAATTAAGAATTAACCATGCCATATTAATTATTGATTTTCCACTTCATTACCGTACACTTTCCAATTGGGATCAACAAGTCTCACCACCATGAGATGGATTTGAGAATGATGAAGCTCTTTTGTAATTTGTGGATCTAAGTGAAGAAATCCCTCATAGTGCTCACAATTCAGAATATGTTTTTAAACATAATAAAGGTTCATAGTTTGGTAGAGGAGTCCCTTACTAACAAAAGTAAAAATAAAAGTAAAATCAAAGGATCCCTTAAGGAAATTTTTTTGAGGCACTTTCAAATTTAAAAAAAAATGAAAACAAAGGGCATATCTTCTAGTGAAAACCTCCTTGAGGTGCAAAAAAAAGAGAAAATCTATATTCTCCTTATTAGTATGCAAAAAAAAAAGCTTGAAATATTGATTGAAGAGAATAAAGGCATCAACTTGGGTACTCCATCAAAACAAAAAATCACCAATATGGCTACTAGATTATCTAGTGAAAAATGGAAATTATTCTTGGATATCTTGAGAAAAGAACCTAATAATTTTTTTATGGCCCTATGTCAATATTCATTATTTAGAGCCATCATTGGTGGTGTAGAATCGAAAATTGTCACCCTGGACAATTTCACATTATGTTTTTGTACCCTATGTGCTTGGACCTAATTATGCATTAATTACCCATTTTATAAACATTATTGGAATATCAAACATGGGAAATCAAATTATGTATTTTATATTTTTCCCACAATGTTTTTATACTCTTAAAAGGGTAATTTTTTTCTAGGGTGCATTGTGCCCTAGACCACCTACTTTGGTCCAAAATTTGAATATGTCAGCATTAGTAATTTATTATTTGAATTTCCAATTTTACTTTTTGGCCATAGGTATTTTATAATTGGTAAATTAGAACAATTTCATATAAATACAAGTTATTTTCACCATTTCAAAACCTAGAAAATCTATTGAGAAAATTGAAGATCTTAAAATCAATCAAGGGTAGTCAAGAGTAGAATTATCAACATTATTACAACACTTTAATCAAGCAAGTTCAAATTTCCAATACATCAAGACGAATGGAGCAATTTATATGCAAGGATCTATTATGTTAAATCATGCCAAATCATCAAGATATATTGAGTTATCCTCTACACATTAGTTACAAAAATCCATGATGTTTTATGAGATAACCTTTTGTAGTTCTATCAAGCATTCAAGGAATGTATCAATCATATTTCGTGGAAACTTGTGTGGCATCACTTCATCAAGGGTTTCACATAAATGTAAAATTTTCATTTATCATTCATCATTTCATTTAATCATTATGCTTTTGGTCTTCGCCCAGACTAGGGCATTCCCTCTTGATCATCATTAATCATTGTACATGGAAGAATAAATACCAAAATCAGTTTTCACGTAGGAAAGCCCCTCTACAACACTGTAAATTTTTACCCAATTTCATATTTGTAGGTTAGATCTAGAGGTTTTAGTAGTTGACCATCTTAGGAAATAGAGTGTAGACCTTAAACTAGATCTTGGAACTCTCAAGTTCAAAAAGTTAGGAGTCTAGTCTAGGATGCATTACACCCTAGACTAGCTAATTCAGGCTCAAAATTTACATTACAAATTC
>VDFB02379711.1:232479085-232489912 GCA_007258455.2 Sequoia sempervirens | reverse complement strand
AATTAAAAGGGGCCATCTTTCGATGGCACACATCTTATCCTTTATTAGAGTAAGAACATATTTTTTCAAGGGAATAAAATACAAAAACTTTTTATTTTGGTGATCTTCCATGTGTTGATGCACATAATCATTCTATATGTCAAACTCTCTTCTATGGTGTTTCTCCTCACTATATAACACTTGTATCTTCATATGTTTTCTTATTACCATTCATGGTAGTACAATCTTGCATGCAACCATATTTCATCTTTGGTATCAACAGAATAGTATCTTGCATGTTTATCTTTGTCTTTACACTTGGGGGTAAGGATAACTAGTTTTGGGAGGTGTATATTCCTTTCAATGATCTCCTCTTCCCCTTATTTTCTTTAAAATATCAACATAGCAATAATATTGACATTTTAAAGTCCCGGGGTATATCACTCTATACATTTTTATTGATTTCTTGAGATTTTTGACCTATTGACATATCCTCTTTATGGTGGTATTATTTATAATTCCCTTGATGAGTGGTTATCGATTCATCCCCTATAACATTAATTATTGATTCTTCCCCATGATGTTAAATGTTTATGTGCTCCCTAAAGTGTTATTTGCATAGACCTAGTATAATAAATCATGTCATCCTTTGAATTTTAGCATTTTTACATGCCCACCTAGCATAGCACAACTTACTTATTAGTGGGGCCATGGGTTTCATGAGTCACATATTATACATTAGCGTATTGGCCTAATGAAAACCATCATATTTTATGGACACCTAGCATAACATAGCCTCCTAGCTAGTAGATCTATACATCTCATTATTTTACAATTTAAGATGTGTGTGTTTGATGGATGTTGCTTGGTAAGTAACAAAACCTCACATATTGAGGTCTCTTTACCTTACTAACTTGAATCTTTATTTCTTTTGTACTATTAATTGTTTTTCTCTATTTCATGTGCATGTTGTTTTTTCTTTACATGTGAAGTATATGTGTTTTCTCTATGTATTTGGTGTGTTTTCTTTGTGTATTCAGTGTGTTTTATCCATGTATTTTGTGTATTTTCTTCATTTATTATTTGTATGCGTCATGTTTTCTTTATGTATTCTTTTTGTTTTCTTTTATGTGTACTCCATTGGTTGTTCATTTATGACCCTAAGTATAGTTGAATCTTTCTTTATCTAGCATGAGATATATTTTCATTTTTTTTTAACATTTTACATTGATGGGATCCTAAGTTGGGGGATTTCTCACCCCTCAACTTGGTGTTATCTTCTATCTTCAGTTTTTTGATAAAACAATCTATCTTCTGTGTATGTGCAGGATCATCATGGAAACAACAGGCTCTTAAGTGGCAAAAAATTCAGAAAAATCAAAGTTAGGCAACTTGACGTAAAAATTTGAATAATTTATCTATATTATTTCAACAATATGTAAGAATATAATTTGTAGAAAATTGAATGTACTTTCTAAACTACTTGGTTTATTTTTTGAAAAACAAAATCTATTTGGTGAAAATTTTAAATTTCATGAAGAGTTAATTAAATTTTAGGGAAAAATAAGAAGTAGGTGTTTGTCTCACCACCCTAACCACAATAAAATGATAATATTTTTATAAGATTTTAGATAGTAGTAGAGGACTCATGTCCCAATGTGATGCATATTGTTTTGTAATTTTTTTCCAAGTAAATAATTAATTATGATTTTTTTATTACAACTTTTAAAAAATATAAAAACTCATACGTCTAACCACCTTAACTTGGTCAAAACTTCAAGAAATTCATTTTTTTTAAATCCTATCTTATATGAAGCATAGAATGTGATGGATGTTTCGGATTCAAAAAATGTGATATCATTTGAAAGCTATAGATGTTTTTCAATTAGCCTATCAATCAGGACTTTAGTCATAATTCAAATAGAAAATGAATAATAATTATTTATTAAATTCAAAGTAAAGTATAATTTATATTGGTAGAAAGTTGAGAATCTCCTTTAAAAACCCTTTTTGTTTCATTAATTTTGGGTTAAAAAAAGTCATCAGCCACATACCCTACAAATACCCATCATATTGCCACTTTTTGGCCCATCATGATCCTGCACATACCCTTCTCCTTCCTTTAGTGTGAGCATGAGTATAAGTTCATATTCTCACTAAAATGGGGGCTAAATATAGCATTATAAATTTTCACCCTTGATAATTTCACACTAGGTTTATCTCCCCCTATTTTTCTAGATCTAATTGTGCTCTTAAATTACCCATTATATGGTTATCATTTCAAAATAAAAATTAAATTATGAATTATTATTTAATATTTATTTATTTAATGACACAAAAAGCACCAAATAGTTTTTTACTAGGGAGCTAGTGCCCCAATCCAACCTATTTTGGTCCCAATTCAAAAATTTAATTGTTTGAATTTTAATATTTAAAAAAATAATTTCTTTTGTTAGCTTTTAATCATTAATTTTGTGGGAATTAAAGAAACACATATAAATACAAGTCCTTTTACCATTTGAAATATCTAGAAATCTTTGAATTGCAATTGAGTTTCCTAAAAGTAGTAAAAGAAAATTCAAGGGTAGAATTAGTAGCATTATTACAATTCTTTTATCGATCAAGATAATTCTTGTAGGACATTAGGAAGAATGAAACAATTATGAACAAGGAGTTATATTATGTTCAATCATACCATTTTTATGAAGATATATGAGTTGTGTTTTATATGCTAGCTACAACAATCTATTATAATTTATGGACTAACTTCTGGTAGGTATATCATGTAATCAAATCATCCTTTAATCAACTTTGGTGGCAACTTAAGGTGTGAACATAACTTTGAAAAGTGTTTCATGCCTAAGATAATATTATCCATTTATCATTTAAAATTTTAGTTAATTATTTTTTTAGCCTCTTCCTAACCTAGGGCATGTTCTCTTGATTATCATCATTCATTATACATGGAGGTAGAAATACCAAAATAGGTTTTGAATTAGGAAAGCCCCTATATAACACAAACTTTCTTGCTCTTTTCATGTGTGCAAGATAGATTCAAAAGTTTCAATATGAGAAGGTCACAAAAAATAGAGTAGACTATAACCTACCTTTCAGAGTTTCGAGATCCCAAAAAAGAAACAACCCAAGACTAGGGTACTACCACCCCTATCAATCTAGTTTGAGCTCAAATTTTAATCACAATTTCCTCTCTATATCTCCTTCTCAAATCTACAATTGCTCTTACAATTTTGGATTTCCTCTGTGTGATGATCACATTTTTAGATCTAGGGTTTTATGTTAAATAAGTTTGTTTAAAAACACATAAAACTTGTCAATTTTGCAACTCAAAAGGACCAAAGTCCTAGGAGATATTCTCTCCCCTATGGAATTAATCCAATCATCCACCCTAGTTGGTTTTGTGTCCAAATGTGGAGTCAATTAAAAGAAGTTAATCCTAGTTGGATCTATGACCACGTTTCCTAATGTGTATAATTAATATGAAATATTTATTTAATAATCACAAAATCCCAAAAATAGGTATTGTCTAGGGTGCCACTACCCTTCAATAGTGTATTTTGGCACAATTTTAAATTTATTCTTGTTAAAAATTTGACATTTGAAAATATAATTTTTTTTTGGTTTTTTAAAATTAATTTTGTGGGAAATAATAAATACATATAAATACAAGTCTTTTTAACAATTTAAAGCTAGAAGAAATTAACTATATATATTTAATTCTAATTGTGTATACAAAAAAGAAATTAAGAGAAGTAGCAATGTATCAAGTTTATGAGTAATATTTTTCATGTTTTATGTTTTTTTTTTTGGTGAGAATCAACACTTGTAGGACCTTCAATAACTCATTGAATTATCCTTATATGAGATTAGTACCATGACTTCAATCCATCAAGGGAAATATATTTGAATGGTAAGTTTTAACACTTCATTTATCACTTGATATTATCCTTTTGGCATTGCTTGGCCTAAGCACTCTTTACATAATCATAGCCATTATAGAGGTGGAAAAACTGAAATGATGTTTTCCCATGAAAGCCCCTATATGTCACAACCCTCTATCCCCTTTCTTGTTTGTAGGTGGCAGATCTTAAGTGGATTTGGTAGATGATTGAAGACATAATTGGAATATCAAGTATTCAAGCCTCCTACTTTAGAAAATTAGGGAAAGATGAATTATTCATCAATAGATGAAGTTCTAAAGCTGAGTGTAGGAAGGAAGAACCTATAGACTGTGAACTACTAAGATTTATTCATAGATTTAAAAAAAAACCATTATCTAGTCTAGGGTGCCACCACCATTGACCAAGTAATTTTAGGCCCAATTTACATGTCAAGCTCCTCTATCTCTTTACTCTACTTTTCTATCTTTAATTTTTGGGTTATAGTTTTGTTGTTTCTTGAAATTGCATTAGTTTATTTTAGATCCATAGTTAAACTAGTTTTCCATTTATGTAATCAAATTAATTCAACTCCTAATCAATAAAATTGTCCCACATACAAAACAAAAGAGGACTAAAATGTTGGTCTACCATTCTCTCTTTTTCATTGAGGATAGTTTCCAAGTGGTCTTGTGTGATCATTTTTGGTTCCTCTAATGTAATTTCTAGAAAGGTGTAATTGAGACCCTAGATCCCTTTTCCCCATAACAAATTTGAATATGTAAAATATTCTTAGACTAATAAATATTAAAAAATGCAACTTTATTATAATCTATTGGATTGGGATTATATGTGGGTGGGTGTATTGAGCCATAAAAAAAAATCATAAGAATAAAAATTTCAAGGAATGGGAAGAAAATAATGGGAAAAATGTGCACAAGAAAATTAATGAGTGAGAGGGGATGCAAAAATTGATGATATTTGTAGGTGTAGGATAAAGGGATGAATTAATTTGCAAAATGGGATAATCAATAGATTGAATCAATGTAACTTCATATCACATTCATTAGATTGAATCAATAATCAAGAAAGTTACTCCAACATCTCACAAAGTTGCATAGAACTTTGATGTGTATGATGTTGGAAAACCACAAATAGAAGGAATACCCTATCATAACTCAAGGTCATGAGAGAAATAGGTGGGAATGCTATGATACAACCATGAAAACATAAAATCCAAGACTTTCCCAAGATAGCCTCACTATTTAAAGCACACCATGACATGATAGATCATGGTGACCTTAAGTAGGAAAAGTAGTAATCTCAAAATATATTAAAAAAGGGCCAAAGGGACCAATGGAATAAAAAAAATTGCAAGTAAATTTTTCCATAATGATTATGGATGTGGGGATGTGATCTTATTTAAGTAATTATATATCCTATGAAGATAAAAATTGATGGACAAAACCCAAGATTCTTATAAAAGAGACAATCAAGTTACCCAAAACCAAAAGGGGGTTATAAATTTTGTTTAAGTACCTTCTAATAAGGGATTCTTGGTGACACGGTAGACTAAATGATGAGACCTATTGACATGTATGTACAAGGATGAACCTAGATGGTGACACAAGTTTGACCTTATTTATATTAAACATGATATGTACATGATGTATAACATTTACATAGTATGAGTTTGATAGATATCATAGTATAATGTAATGATTACAAGTATGCATTATATTCATTAGGATATGTTGAAAAAATAATGCATGAAGTACGAAAATGGGATAGCTATCCAAGTCATAAAAAGTTTAATCGTGGAAACCATTATATCCATAGATGAATTATGTGCAGTATGGGATGGAGGAGTATTAGGATGATATATGTTGTGTTAGATTGCATAGAGGTAAGGCTAGGAGTTAGAGATATAATAAAGATATTGTGTTACACATGGTGCCTATTTTCAATGTTTTTACCATGATATTTATTCAAGGTGCCAAACAAGGTGGTTCTTACTATAGGGTATGTGCAGGATCATGATGGGCCAAAAAGTGGCGATATGATGGGTTTTTGTAGGGTATGTGGTTGATGACTTTTTTTTTACCTAAAATTAATGAAATCAAAATTTTTTTTAAAGGAGATTCTCAACTTTCCACTTGTGCTAAATTTATTCTGTAGATTTAGATTTAATAGAAGCATTTATTATTCATTTTCTATTTGGATTATGACTAATGCTCTTGGATTTGATAGGTTGATTCAAAGAAATATCTATAGATTTCAAGCGATATCCACATTTTTTGGAATCAAAGACATGCATCACATTCTGTAAGCCCATTATGCACTATAAGTTAAAAAGAATTTGAATTTCATAGGATTTTGGTAGAAGTTAAGGTGAGTGAACCTCTGAGTTATATTTTTAAAATTTTGTAATTAAAAATTCATAAAATAATTATTTACTTAGGAAAAATTACAAAAATATACATCACATCCCAGGACGCAGGTCAACTTTACTTGCTTACCATCTAAAATCTTATAAAAAATGTATCATTTTGGCCTTGGATTTAGAATTTAGTGGGAATGGGGCCACCTACTTCTTATTTTTCCCTAAAGAGTTTACAAAGTACTACTACATTGGGGAATTTCAAATTTTCACCAAATAGATTTTTATTTTTTTAAAATAAACCTAGTAGTTTAGAAACTACATTCAATTTTCTACAAATTCTATTCTTACATATTTTTGAAATAATATAGATAACTTATTCAAATTTTTATGTCAAGTTGCCTAACTTTGATTTTTCTGAATTTTTTGCCACTTAAGGGCTTGATTTTTCCATGATGATCTTGCATATACCCTATAGGACAAATTATTTCTCTTTAGTATTTCTATTTTGTTGATTTTTTTCATTTTTTTTTTAATATTTACTTTTTTGGAGATTTATAAATATTTGGATATAAGGTAGATTCATGGATAAAATTTCTTGATATGGATGATGTTTAGTGGATCTTATTGAGGTTCACCTTATAGAGTTATGAACTAATACACTCCTAAACCATTTTTAGTTGTGATCATGTAGGGACCCCACCAATTAGTTGAAAAAATATTTTTGTATCTCTATCTTCAATATTTTTTAATTTTCATTTAGTAGAAGATCACTAATATGAAATTCTCTAGACATGATATTTTATTGTATATTCTATATAGACAATTTCGATAGGCTTGAAAATGGTTAAAGGTATTGGGAAAAATATCATCTAAGAGCTCTAGTTGAGGTAACCATGCAAATCGATATTCCACATCATTGATAAAAAGAATAGTGATATCCACAATTATAGGAGCACAATAAACTATAGAGTATGGAATGGAATCTATAGGTTTTTAGATATATGTATGATAATTATTATAAGACAAGATTTAAATGGAGATTCCAATCATGAAAATTTTCATTAATAATTTTCTTTAATATTTTGAGTAAAGTATTATTATTTGCCTCTGTTGAAATATTTTCTTAGAGGTAATATAAAGTAGACCATTGATGTTGGATACATAATTGTTCAAAAATACTGCAAACATCCCAATTCTTTAAATGTCTACCCTCTTTGGAAAAGGTGGTGGAGGGGATGCTATATAGATAAATTATATGATAGAGAGTGAATGGAATGCTTCAACCCACTTTGTGAATTAATCGGCAACAGTGATGATGAAATCATAGTCATTAAATGATGATTAATCATAGTAGCCAAGTGAAGACCACGTTATGGAAAGGATTAAAGTTATGTTATTGGTTGCAATGCTTATGAAGTCATATGAGTGAGGTCTCCATGTTACTAACATGCCAAGAATTTCTTAATATACTAACAAGAATTGTACTTCATGGTTGGAAAATAATACCTGATTCACATAATTTTATTAGCAAGAACCATACCACTAGTTTGGGCTTCATAGATACCATCACAAGTTCATCTTGTACCACAAGGTGTGATTCTATAAATATTTAACATCATAATAGAAACCTATCATATCTCTTAGGATGGTGCAAGTACATGATCATTGGATAAATTCTTTGCAATTTGGTTTCAAGTTAAATTAGGTGGAAGGGTTTGATTGTATATGTGTATAAATGCCATTTTTCCATGGTGATTCAAGACAAAAATCTCACACCATTATTTTATAAGGAATTTCATATTCTAGTGTCAAAATTTGTTTGACTAGAAACATGAATATGTGATTACGATTAGGCATGTTGACCAAGTATCCAATGGTGGCCATTGCATCAACTAATTTATTATTTAGTTGAGGAACTTTCCCAATATCGATGTGTTAAAAGATGCAAGACAACTAAGAGGCAGGCCTGAATCAGTTGTCATAGAATTCAAACTTAAAAACTTCAACACATATCAATTCCACAACCACACTATTTGTTATTAAACATGAGAATGAAACATAAATAACATAAACTAATTTAACACAATAAACACCAGATTTTTATGTGGAAAACCAAAGGAGGGAAAAATCACAGTAAGGATTAACTCACAATATAAAGTAGTTTCAAACTGAAAATAAAAGGCTCACTACCAAGAGTTCACTACCCTAAAAGGACTCACTATCCTGATACACAAGCTCACTACTTACAAGAGAGGCTCACTGCCTACAAAAAAATGACAAAAAAATTTGGGCTTTACAGCCAAAATGAACTGAGAATAGTGCACCTAACAAGTGTTGATGTAGTTCTAGTAATGCTTAGTAGAGTGATTCAATAGACTTCATCATTTTTTATCACCTCCAACTTTTCATTCACAACTACTTCATTGATTTCACATATACACACATATTTATATTCATCTATCTCTATCACACACTTAAAACTGTCCAACATATTCATTTATATACCTGATCTCTTCCACAAGCATCAATTAGGTCGACCTAATTAGATGCATTTCATATTTACCAAAAATACTAATTTTTGGCTCCAATCATTCAAAAAATATTTCCAAGAAAGTAATCCAAACATCCAACACACTATATTATGTCGAAAAAGACCTGAAATAGGTTTCACATATATTCGCATAACAAAATTAATTCACTGTATCACAATTACCCCAAGAAGTCAGCCAGGAATAGACTTCAATGCATAAAGCAATAAACATTATGTTGGTTTCCACAATATTGTATGAGCACCAAAGCACGTAGTATTCTGAACATGCATGCCTTCAACAACCATAAGCAATTTCTCAAAACCACAAGCATCAATTACCAATTGTGGAGGAATGAAAACTATAATACCAGAGAGTGTAGCTCAAATATTGGTTTAGATACCAAACAAAAATACTAGATCAAGCACTATCTTAAACTCGTAGTCACAACATGGTGACATCAATGACAACACAATCTGTATAGATAGTCAATCTTATTTGTTTTTCCAACAGGATGTGTGTAAAATATTCCTTGAATCCATCAACCATGATTTTCTAAGGGATAATCTTATCACCCTTCATTTTATATCCATTATTTACCTACTTAATGGGAAGCTAAGAATCCACATATAATTGCAAGTGAGAAATGTTGTATTGAACTACAATCTTCAATCTAATGATTAACAATTCATATTAAGTTATACTTTCCATACATGGGAATTCCAACCTGAAATCCTTAGGAATGAGACCACATTGAGGAGTAATGAAAAGGAAACCTACTCCTAAGAAACATTGTGTGAATGCTTCATCAAACTATTATAAATTACATATTGGTTCATCAAGGATCATGAAGATGGATTCAACAAGAAATTCAATCACTAAAGGATATTTTCCTATAAAAGAGGCTTCAAAAAGTCTATATGTTTTTACCTATCCATTGATTTACTTATAGTCCACATACTCAATGTTAAGCTCACTTAGCAAGATTTCTGATTTAGCCACACACCCTATAGTCATAGTCCTAGAAATTAGGCACTTGAGTGGGTCAACCTTATAGATTAGCTTGATTTTATGTATTGGCATAAAGTTCCTAAGCTTCTTGTAGATGAAGGAAAAAACTAAGAATTCTTTCCTCATTAGAGATTAGTTGATTTCATACCCAACAAGAGCTAGAATGATATAATAGGAAATCCTTTCTTTTCATTCTCATCATGTTGAGCCAAAAGTATCCCCAGTGTAGCTAATTTTTCTAATATGTATAGGAAAGAAGGTTTTTCTTGAATAGGAGGCATAAGAATCAATGGGAAGGCTAGGTATTACTTGATCTTGTCAAAGCCTTATTGAAATGAGGTGTCCCACTAAAATTAATTATCCTTATGAAGAATATGGTTGAATGGTCAACATTTATCGACTAACTAACCCATAAATTGTTTGATAGACTAAAGCTTTCATTGTATGCTTCTCAATTTATTTAATCTCCTTGGCAGAGGAATGTCTAGGATATCTTTAAACTTAGGAGGAGAAAATTAAATACTTCTTTGGGAGATAATGAAGCCCCATAACTTGTTATTACTGACACTAAAACAATACTATTCTAGATTGATTCATAACTAAGAATAATAAAGATGATAAAAAATATACTAAAGAATATAGAATAATAAAGATGATAAAAAATATACTAAAGAATATAGAATAATAAAGATGATAAAAAATATACTAAAGAATATACAAATGATCTTCTCTATTATTATACTTGCCAAGGAGTTCATCTACATGATCATCAAGGATGATGCGAACAAGTTCATGAAAAATGGTCATTATTTCTCATTGATAGGTAACCACCACATTCTTAATACCAAAGGGGATCACTTGGTAGAAAAAGGTACCCATAAAGTAGTGAAGTTAGTTTTATTTTGATCTTTATCCATAACATGGATCTAATTTTTTCTTGATATTTAACTATCCATGATGGAAAACATGTCATGCCCTACTATAAGATCAATAATTATTCCAATTTTTAGCAATGGAAATCCATCTTTAG
>VDFB02379711.1:232407660-232478985 GCA_007258455.2 Sequoia sempervirens | reverse complement strand
ACATTCATTTTGTATTTGGATTTGCATCAGTTTGTATGGTAGGTTTTCAAACTTGCATTCATAAAAAGAGCATTTAGGTTGCATTTGTTACATCTAAATACATTTAGATTTACTAAAATTCTACATTTTTCATTTAGTTCTGCATATTAGCTCTTAGAATTCATAAAAATCAGTCCCAAATTTCTTAAAATTTAGAAGAAGGTCCATATTGGGACTCATTCGCCACCTTGGGCGAATCAGTTCCTTCTGGAACCTGAAACAACATTTTTCATATCTCAGAAATTGGGTTTTAGGCTTCTGATTGGTGCCTTAACCTGCATATATCAGTTAATTACATTTTTGTAGCATGCATTTCATCAAAACTAGCATAAATTGGCTCATTTCATGCATAGTTTAAATTGCACATTTGCATTCTCATATTGTTATATAGCATAATTAGTCAATTGTTCTTTGAAAATTGCATTTCATTTCAGCTTTTTACATTGCATTTTGAGTTAACATAGATTGTTATTTCAAAATGTTAGTTAATAAGCATAATTTTCATTTCTTCACTGCATGTCAATATTATGAGTGTCTCTTAGCACAAAAGAATGAAAGTGTTAATGCAATTCTTAACCTTACATTCCCTCTTATCTCTCCTATTTGTGCAGATGATGTGTTAGAAGAATATACAAACATAGACACTCATGACGATCATGATTGTAACTCTCCTCATACCTCTCCTTTTGGTGACGAAGGTATCTTGGTGAAAGAAGATACAATCATTGAGAATCATGTGGCTCTTGTTTTTCCTTCTCCTTATCCCCTTTGGGAAGATATTTTAGCACAAGAAAATGAAATCATAGACATCACCTTACTTAATTTCCCTTGTGCGTATAACTTTGAGGAACATGATATTATAAATGATGAGGATGATAGATTGGTCTTAAATAAACAAATATTTAAAGTCTATAACAACCCTCTTTATGATCCTTCCCCTACCTCTCATATTTTGGAAGACATTACAAAACAAAACAATGAAGTCATAAATGATCATGATAATCACATTTTTTCTTCTCCTAGTATCTCTCCTCATTGTGATAAGGATACTATGTTGTTAGAAAACATAACCAATGAGAGTCATGAGAATTTTAGTTGTCCTCTTCCACCTATGAAAAACTTTATTGAGAAAAACAATTCCTTCAGTGATTCCCCTCATACTTGTGATGAAGCTACTTTGCAAATTTCAACCTTAGATGAACATATTATAAGCTCTCCTCGTATGGTAGACAACATGGAACTAGAGACTGTGACCTTAGAAATAACCAACAATCCAATACAATCTTCCCCTAATCTCCCCACTATCAATAATCAAATACAATCTACCATTAATAACCCCATTAGTTGTGATGAAGTTATTTTGGATGAACTAAACCTTACTTGTCACGAACATGTGGTTTGTTGTTCTCCTAGGAACTCTCCTTCTAGGGAGGGTATTATGACCTAAGACAACAATAACATACCATTCAAAGATAATTAAGAACCTCACTTAAGGGATGTTAACAATATTCAACCTCACTAAACTAAACCTAAACCTACCCTTTACCCATATTCACATCTGCTTCATCCTTCCAATAAATCTAAACTTACATTTTACCCACCTTCACATCCCCTTCAGCCCTCTAATATATCACAATAATCTAGTGATGATAATGTTGCTCATACATATAACACACAAAATAACCCACAACCACGACAAATAATTCCACCATCATTACCTTTGCCTAATCTACCTAGTGATCCTCGCTACACCCCACAAACAAAGGAGTACAATCTTGTTGAATAGTTAAAGAATACTCCTACCAAAATCTCCCTTTGGGATTTACTTCAGACCTCACCACATTACAACAATATTCTTCAAACAACCTTACAAAAAATTGTAGTTCCTATTGGTACAACTCTAAATGATGTAGCAACTTTAACCTATCTAATGAATAAAACAAATCTTGGCATTACTTTCCATCAACACGAGCTCCCTCCTTTGGAGTTGCAAAAAAAACTTGATGCCTTTAAGATCATTGCTCAATTCCATGGCACAGGTATCAAATGCACTCTCATAGATAATGGTTGTTCCCTTAATTTGTGTAGTGTCAGTCTTTTTGATTGCTTAGAAGCAGATAGATCAAAAATCATACCTAATTCCATTTCTATTCAAGGATTTGATAATACAATAAAGTAACCACTTGGTGTAATCACTATTCCTATTATGGCTGGGGTGGTTACTTTACAAACTCATATTCATGTCATGCCTTATGATATTTCATACAATATTCTTCTAGGCAGACCATGGATTCGTGGGATGAATGTAGTTCCTTCCACCCTTCACTGTATCATGAAATATGTCTATAACAATAAAATTTATCAAGTTGAAGCTGATCCTGAGCCTGAAAGTTGCTTACATCTTGAACATGGAACTACAAGTTCTCTCAACACATTGATTCCTACTTCCAACATCAAATTTGACCATAATAATGAGGCATTTCCATCTAAATTATTTGGCGATGATGATTGGGGATCCTTAGAATTTACACCCTCGTTTATGGGAAAACACATTCTCAAGAAAGATGACAAACCACAACAACCAACCATTATGTCAACACAAAATTCAGATAACCTTTCAAACACATTTTCCTCAACCACTTTAGACAATACACCCAATGAACAAAACAATGAACAACCTCCCAATTCCAAAGCCTTGGAAAATATTTATGGAAAACGTTATCATTTTATGAAACAACTTGGGTATAATGGAAAAGCTTGTGGTGGTCTAGAACAAGGTATCTTTAACCCTATACAACTTAAGACACAACAAATGACTTATGGTCTTGTCTATTGTAGTCTAATCAAGATCAACAACCCTTCACTCAACATCAATACTACCACACAAGACTCTTCCAAGATCCCCCCTTATTCACATCAATAACCTTAGTTGTTGATCCTTTCCATGTAATAGTTGTAAGATAATTCCATTCTCACTATTGCATGTCTTGCATCCATTGCAAGGGACATCATATCATCATCCACTTTAGGCTCACCTTTCACCTGCACTATGTGGGGGGAAAAGAGTTAGCAAGCATTATCCCCGTATGTCATGTGTTGTTGTCTCTTTTGACTACTCGTTAACTTTTCATGAACATATAAGAGCAAGCTTGAGATGTGGATGACATCTCTTAAGATTTACTTGCATGTGACATACTCTCTTCCTTCGTGATGCAGCTTGTCGAAAACATATGACTTGGCATAGGGCTTTCCGAGTAAGCTCTCATGTCTTCTTCTTTCTCTTCTACTTTAAAGAAATTTCTCACAACACTAGTGTTGGCAACCACTTTAAAGTGGGGGGGGGGCATACAATACCATAATAAATTTTCATTCTAAGTTCCTAGTGAAGCATTTTCATTTATGTGATGTCCTTCATAAGTGTGATCTATCTCAGCATATTACATTCATCTTGGTGGTTTGATGCAACACACTACATCCCCTAAGTTGTGAATATACTATTCTTTGATTGGTCCTCTCTTGGAGACATTAGACACAATGTTCCCTAAGTGACTGACCTTACATAAACTAAACAAGACTCCTTTGAACATATTACACATAAAAATTTTACACATAACATTCTTATTCGGCCACCTTGCATAACACAACTTGCATGCCTGTGGAGCTGTCTTATTTGTTTGGCCACCTTGCATAACACAACTTTCATGCCTATGGTTCCATCCTATTTTTCATATTTTATGAAACTTACACCAACATTTTCATTTTCTTTGGCTTTGTGGTGCCTTGTTAAAGTTATCGAATGGGTATAGCTTTAGCATGGTTGAGTGGGAAGCCCAACTAGCGGCATGACTTTCCCCATAGCCACTTTTATGTTTTGTGAGTGCATACCTACTAGTGTATGTATCATACTTTTATTTTTGGGATTTCTCACCCCGTGGACAACTAGTTCTGTGGCCCTAGAGTGAGTACACATTTCTCTTTTTCAAACAATCAACCTAGATCTCTTTTCACAACTAGTTGGATTGATGATTGAAGCTTCACTCAATTCCTCTCAAACTTGTGTGCTCCTTTGTCCTTATGTTTAGTTTGTCATGGGATCTTCATCCTGGGGGCTTGATCATCCCTCTTGTTTGTTGCATTCCATCTTGCTAACATAAGTGCATTTGAACCCTCTTCTCAATGTTCATGGCTACTTTAGTGTGAGGAAGCAATTTTCTCTCACTAAAGTGGGGCTAAATGTGCCATTGAAAAATGGCCCCTTGTCATTGTCATGGTCTTTTAGGTCTTGTTTCATAGTGTTGGAGATATGTTGCTTTAATTTTATGATGTATCTTGGCTTTAACATGCTGATTTTGGTGCTAAAATTCAAAGAACGACGTCTTGTGAAGGTGTTTTGAAGTGTTGTAAGACATTTCTACATTCTTCTAGTCTCTATTTAATGAAATTCACCAAAAAATCAGCTTTTCATTCATTAACAAGTCCTATTTTGAAGTGTTACAAAGTCTTGTAACAAGATTTCATGCTTTTCTAGGCATATTTTCACTATTTACACCCTTCTCATGCTTTATTTTATCTCTTTGTTCCCTCATATGCTTATATTAAGTGTATTTTTGGGTCCTATCCCGATAAACAACATTAAACACAACATTATTTCTGACACATGGCTGTGGGTCCTAGGTGGGACTCATTCACCAAGGGTGGCGAATGAGTCCTCCTTGGCCCCAAATTAAAAAAAATCAAAATTTCTTTTAGAATTTTACTCAAATTCACTTCATATTGGCCTGTGATGAGGTAGGAATGGATACTAAGGAACAATATTTGTATAAATATGTGATTTTAACCTCATTTTACATCTCCTACACAATCTCCTCATTCAAGTATTCAATCTCCTAAGTCATTCAAGAAATCAATCATTTTGCATCATCAATTCAAGCACTTTCAAGCACTTTGGAGCAGCCATTAACATCACTTAAGAGTTACAAGATCAAGGATTTGAATTGATCTTGGCAACCTAACATTCAGTCATTACCAGGTCTAGTGTAGCAGTGCTGAATCTTGACTTTTTAGAAATCTTGGGGAGGACTAATTTTCCACCCTTGGGGAATGAGTCCCACTTAAAATCTGGAATTTTTCATTTTGTCAAAAATCAACTCACGACTGTTAGAAATCAATTCTTGACACTTTTTTAATAGTCAGAGGACTGATTTGCCACCCTTGGCGAATGAGTCCCACTGTGAAAAATAAAAAAAATTGATCAGCATTCTAGACACTCCAGAAAGCTCACACAACTTCCAGGTGCACTCAGATTTGACCCAATACTTTTTGTTCTACATATTTCTTTCAATTTCTTCATATTTCATAGTTGTTTGCATATCACACTATGTTTTCAAACATAGCATAAATTACATCTTTGCATTCATTCTAGATCATTTTAATTAGTCAATTTCACTTAGATTAGTTCATTTACATAACATCATATTGCATACATCCTAATTTTAGTGTCACATTAGCATTTTTGGATCTAATCTCTCTCCTTTTAGGTGAAAAACCCTATAAGAGTTAGAGAGTCCTTTGGGTCCAAAAATCTATGTCACAAGGTGTAAGACACAATCCACTCTCTTGTGAAGAAAATTTAGGTTTCTTACCACAATATTTTATAAATACGGTAAATGGTGGAGGATGAGATGTATATGATGGAGAAGGTTGAAAACCTAAAACTCTTTTTCTAAGGTAAGTTGTAGAGTTATCATGATCCTTTACTACTTTTTCCATGTTTCCATTATATCTAATTTTATAAATAATTTTAAATCCAAGCCCATAATTATTTTCTAACTGAGATGGAGGAGGCTTGTATAAATGATTATGAGAAAAATTGATTATTTTGTCAAAATAAAAATCCTTTTTAAGTGATGAAATTTTTAGGTTAGAAATTGTCAACACATGAGGGATGAGAGCTAAGGAGCCCCAATCACCACCATCAGATGATGTTTTTAGTTTTTTTGATATATAAAAATATTGAGAAATGTTTTTTTTAAAAAATCCTCAGGTTTATTTTTTTATATTCTTTACTCTTCCACAAAGCAGAATATAAAATATAGTGAACCCCAATAATCACCAAAATATGTACTTCAAGAATTATTTGTATTAGACTGTGTTGATTCCATTCTAGCAACCTTTGACTCTTTGGGATTTGATGGTTAGATTTTAGACTACCCAGTGTAAGTAGGAGTAAAAGCTAACAATCCCCAATCATCACAGAAGAGTGTATCCATAGTATCATTATCGTTGGAAGGTGAGAGTTCATATTTTGAAGATGGAATCAACAAACTAAGAGAGTTTGAAATTTTATGCTCAACTTGGGCATGTAAATAACTTTCTCAATATGATTTAATCATATATATCTTTTTATTATATTTATATTTTATTGTATGGTGGAGAGTAGACAAGACACCCTTTATAGCATAAATCAATAGTCTACCAAGGATAAAATTATATGATAGAGAATTTGGAATTACATAAATATTGGTAGGAAAAGTCATGTATCCTACCTTAATGGGTAGTTTTATTTCCCCAAAGGTTTCCTACCCATATTGTCAATTCCACAAATGGAAAAATTATATCCAGTTTTATGAGATTCTTCTCAACACCCATCTTATCTAAATGGTTAATACTACAAACATTAAGACCTGATCCATTATCAATGAGAGTATGTATAACCCTAGTTTTATCACTAGCAACAAATATAGTTAGATCCTCATGTTGGCTTTGAATTTTAGGAGGTTATTCATGTTTACAGAATTTAATATCCAAGATTTTTTCATTCATGCTATATTACAATGCTATTGCATTATTTAGTTTAATAGAAGGTGGTACAATAATATTTTGTAAAGACTCTTGGAACATTCAATGGTAGGTAGGTGAGAATTAATTCCCAAAGAGAGATCTAGGTTGGAGTATTACAAAGTTTCTCAACAAGATCATACTCTTTGTTACTATGTTGAGGAAAATGAGGTGTAGGGGAAAGATATGGTTGAGGAAATGGAATAAAGGTTGGAATTTTCTATGGTTGTTTATTACTTATAGTGTTACATGTGTGAGTATTTACATGTGATAACTTGGTTGTTGTAACACAATTTTTTGTGTATGGATATTTTGAGTGATTTGTGTAGTGATAGAAAATGTATCCCTTTACATTTTATAACTTGTTTGGTCCCTCCTAGTTAATTTGGACTTAATTATGCCTTAATTTAGTGTTTCAAAATGTATTTATTACAATTTCACACTTATTTAGGGATCCCTTAATTAATCGAGCTTAATTATGCCTTAATTAGCCCCTTAATTCATTTACCAAGCCTATTTAATTACATTTTTTGAATAGGAAACCCAACATTCATTAATACCTTAAAACATAACACTTCTCATTGAGCAATGTGTGTCCTAGGTTTATGGACCAAGTACCCATTCACCCATGGGTGAATGGGTCCTCTCTAAACCTTACGACCTAAATTTAAATCATATTTTTGGTAGTATTTTAATATTCAAATCTATGATTCGATGTTAGCTTGTGATATTTGAATTTCAAGAAATTAAGGATACATATCTACAAATATAAGGTTATTTTCTAAGTTTCACTTAGAGTTTTCAAACTAGAAAATTTCAAGAAGAATTCCTAAGGAAAATATTATGATCAAAGGCATTTAAGAGAATATTTATCAGAGTTTTATTGCAACATTCAAGATCCAAATGTCATGTCAAAGTCTTCTTGCATCATGCATGTTTTTGGAGCTACTATGGTGATGTAGGTTTCATGATCCAATCAAGCATTCAAAGCATTACTTCAAGCAAGATTCAAAGTTCAATGTCCACATCCATTGAAGTGATTTCATGCAAGTTTAAAATTTTCATTCCAAGGATTATTTAAGGGTTTTTTGAGTGTTAATATTGCTTTGTTCATTCTTCATTCCCTCTTTCAATTTTCATTTCATTTTAGGGTTTGATTACCAAAATGGGGTTTGACCAAGGAAAACCCCCATTTTCCAAAAATAAAATAAAATCCACTTCATGTTGTGTTTGCATATCTAGGTGGAAGAAAGCTTGTAGATCTCTTCAAGAGAAAATTTGAAGAATTTGACAAAGTTGCGAAAGTTGTCATAAAAGTTATCATCTCAAAAACTCATCTACAAATTTAGTTCTAACATTCTGACACTATCCCTTGGACAAATTGGCATATTCAGATCTATAGTAGAGGCTCCTGAAAGTTGCAAAAAATCCTTGATAGTAGACCCATTTTCCCTTGGATGAATGAGTCCCAGTCAACCTTTGAAAACTAACTTTTGGTGAATGGTACACTCAGATCTACCCTTCTTTTATCTACAATTTAATTGTAGGTTATGTCAATATTGACCTTAAAATTGCCATTTCAAGTGTTAAGTTGGATTTTGGTGTTAGTTTAATATTTTTAGTTTTTCTACCCAAAGTGTTCCTTGACCTTGACCCACATCCTTTACTCATAAGGAAATCTAAAGATTCACTCATTGAGTTGACTTACCTAATGGTTGTAAGTCAATTCTTTGTGTGGATCTCATTTCCTAATTAAACAAAGGAGAATAGGTCTATCTATTATCATTTTGGTGAACCCCCTTTTCTCTCAACCTATATTTTGTTGTTTCATTCTGATGAACTTGACATTTGGGCATTGTATCTTTTTGAAATTGTAGTCAATTTTATCCATAGATCTAGATTTTGCATTCATTTAATTTTATTACATTGAATTGAATCTCATTTAGGGTTTCTTAGCTAACATTAGTTTGCATCTCATTTAGCATTTTAGGATTAAATATTTGCATCTTTGAAAATCTAGAAAATAAAAAAATAGTCATTTTGCAAAGCATTTACATAACATTACATCATCATTCATTTACATTTGAAAATTGAATCAATATTGCACATCAAATTAGGTCTCCTAGATTGTCATTTATCATTATTTTGTATTTGCATTTAGGCTTAATTTTATAGAAACTTAAAATTGAAATCACCTGTCTTAGTCCAAAAACTAAAAAGCATAGGGGTCCAGTCAAAAATATGAAAATTTATTTTTCAAAACCCTCAGCTAGGACCCATTTTCCCATGGGAAAATGAGTCCTTGATTAGGGCCTTTTCTACATTTCTAGGCATTAAAATCTTTTTTTTGCATTCTATTTTAGTATTTTCAATTTCCTATTATAGTTTGTAGAATCTCTATTATTTCAAATTTATCATATTAAGCTTCATTTGATAAATTCAGTGCATTATGCGAATTCAAAATTGCATTTACAAAACATCATTTTCAGAAAATTGTCTTATTATAAATCTAAACATTGACAATATGGTTGGATTTATTGAAGCTAAACCTCATAAGGGCCAATCTACTATGCCCCTTGACATTTCTTTATCATAAAATGACATAATTAAACATGTAGTTGATGGTCCTATTTACATAGATGGAAGAATTAATGACAATCCTACTAATGGGATATTAATTGATTTGGTCTATGTAGAAAATGTTATCATTGAAGAATTATTATTTGTGCATGAGCTTTATTATGATACATATAAGAAACCAAAAGCATGGATCAAAACACATAATTGTTTTTCTTTCCCTATGATAGGTTTAATAATTCTCCCTTTAAAAGTTGGATAGAAACAATTACATGTCTCATTCACTAACATCCCAACTTCAAACCAATTTTGTGTGAAGTTAGGCTATACATGGCTTTGCTCCATGTATGTCATCCCATCAGTTGTCCATAAATGCTTAAAGTTTCCATTTAGAAATGAGATATTTATTGTGCATCATAGTGGCTTTAATCATGTGTCTTCATATGGGAACTTCTCATTAGATTTATTTTGGGTTGACCCTATAGAACCTATTAGACCCGATGAGGACTTCTATTTCAAATCCTTTCAAAATTTTAAGGCAAAACGCATAAAAAATTTATTCCTTAGCAATATGTCTCAACCCTTAATTGAGCCACCTATCCTTGATGAGACCATGATTGAACCAAAAATTATTCCAAGTAGCCAAGACTGACCTATGACAAATCCTCCACCTATTTGGTATAAGAGACCACGAGATAATCAAATAATTCCCATTGTGCTTCCTAAAGTCAAACAAGTTTACAAAGCTAAAGAGAAATTGGGTGAACAACCTCTCATGATTCCTTTTGTTCCTCCCTTAAGGGATGAGAAGAAACATATGATTGATAAACCCACTACATAATTAAAACTCAAAAATCAAATGAAAAGAAACCAAAATGCTAGAGAGTGTAGGCATAGACGTCATGCTATTGCTCATATTTTGTAGGAAAAAGAAGAAAAGAACAACTTAGAAAATCAAAATACAAACTTGTCTCAAGCAATTCATGATAGCTTTCCACTTTCATCGCAACATAAACAACAACAGGATTCTATGGAAAATTTCATTAGACCTCCTATTGTGATTAACTTGGATGATAATAGTAAAACTGCTAAGATTGATGAGGAAGTACATAAATAGATAAATTCATTGTTTTCCTCCTCCATGAACTTCAATGATGTTCCTCCTAATAAGAGTTTTGAACTTGGTGCTTTTCCTAGTTTGGAATTTTTTGTTGTCCCTTTGGCTTGTTATCCACCTTCCACATATGTTGAATAACATTTGGATGTGGATGATTGCTTTTGGTTGACTCACATGTGCCTTGCTAGTCTTTTTCTTTGTTTTCTTTTTCATGTTATTTGTGAGATTGCATGTGTGTAATATGATATCCCCATACTATTCTATTTGATGTAACTCTTCATGTGCATTCATCTATTTGTATCTACATTCTTCTATATGTCGTAAACATTTATCGAGCTTCTTTTGTCTTGTGTTTTCTTTTTAGGGATGATAGAAGGAATTGAGACACTTAGGTCTCTTTGATGTTGACCTGAAAGCTTTTTCTTTTTCTTTTTCACTCTCTATGTGTCATTCTTCCTATTCTATGTGTATTTGGGGAATGGTGACATTTTTGTGCTCTATAATATCATAGTAGCAAAGAAATACTAACCCCAAATTTGTAGATCCATTATGTGTTTTGGGATTTCATTTTTGGGGCAACCCATTCCCTTCATTTTCATGGCATATCTTCATTTGGAAACATATGGCTTAGTAGAAGGCTTTCTAAATAAGCTCTCATGTCTCCTTTATTGTTAGAATTGATTATTTTCTACTTTAAAGTAAATTTCTCACAATAATGGTGTTATTAATTTCTTTAAAGTGGGGGCATACATTGGCATTATTATTTTTTAAATTTGTGACATTCTTTATGTTTCATTGTGCGATTTTCTTGTTTCTTTTGATGTGTATTTTTATTTGTGGTGTCATTGGGCTTGATGTCCTCGAGGAGTGTGACCTTTCCTTGCATACAACTTTCCTCTTAGTGGTGATGCTACGCGATGCATTCCCTAAGTTGTGAATCTTTTATCCTTAACTTTTCCTCTCTTGGAGACATTAGGCACAATGTTCCCTAAGATTCTAGACCTTACATGAACTAAGAAAAATCCCTTTTAACATGCTTATTTGTATATTTTTTCATAAGTGTTTAGAATAATGCCACTTGCTAACCTTGTGAATCTTGAACCATTATCAAGGCCACCAAGGATAACACACTTTTCTTGCCTATGGAGCCTTGACTTGTCTTTCGTAGACACTTAGCATAATGTAACTTGTTATCCCCTATAAAGCTCAAAGTTTTTGTTTTGTTTTTGTGGTGTCTTAATAAAGTTATCAGATGGATAGCTTTGGTTTGGTATACAAGCCTAATAAGATTCTCTCATTTGCAACCCTTCGAGGCTCACCTAGTTGATAGCTAGAGTTCCATTAGCCTGTGTAAGTGTAAGTGTTGTTTGCATAATGGACAACTAGGGTTCCACTTGTGAAAATTTTAGAGAAAACAACTGAAGCATGTTCCACATCACATTGGATAGTTGAGGCTTGATTCACCCTTTTTGTTTTTATGTTTTCTTTAAGTCTCTAGTGTTGTATGATTGATATCTTGGTGTTGTTTCCTACATATATTTTGAATGTCTACTTTATTGTGATTTTGATGAAAGGTCATCCTCTCACTAAAGTGGGGGCTAAATGTAGTGATGGAAAATGCATCACTTCACATTTTCACACATTTTTGGGCCCTCCTAGTTAATTTTGACTTAATTATGCCTTAATTTAGTGTTGTAAAATGTATTTATTTACACTTTTTTTCTCAACCTATTTTCCATTGTTTCAAGTTTCTTTTTCAATTTTAGGATACAGCTAGGAGGTTTAGATTGGTACGTAGGAGATCTAATAGTCAGTTGTGGGTTTACAATTTCAATTGATTTAACTACCTATTGATGACCTTAGATCGATGGAAGATTTCATATCAATTTAGAATATTCATCTATGTAAGCCACCTTATTATCATTTGAAGGAGTTAATGCATTAATGATTGCATTCTCGTGCACCAAGATATCCTCACAAGTAGGAGGAATATTGGGAGAGGGACAAAAATGGGTTTCATGATTACTTGAAAAATGAAGATAAGGTAAAGTATCAATGATTGGATCCTCTTGTTCCAAGATACCCTCACAAGTAGGAAATATAATGGGATAGGGCTCAAAGAAAAATAAAGAAAAGAGGAGTGAGAAACTCATTTCCACATGCTTGTAAGAAAGCTTCTTCAAATTTCTTAAAAAAGTTTGATAATAAGACATTAATTATTAAAAATATAAGGATTTTGTAAAGATTTTTTTTTGAAATGTCCTATGAATCAAACTAATAATGCACAACAAAATCAATTTTTTTAGGACAAAATTCTAGAAATAGGAACTAAATCTAAACAAAGACCATAGATAGGGTTTTCCACAAAAAAATGATCTCAAATTGACCTAATAGGGGTGAAAATGCCTTAGAATAGAGATGAAATATTTAAATAAATTAAAAATTTGGAAATACATTATAGTTTTTAAGGATCTAAGGTTGCACAATTTCAGGTTTCAAAGTAAAGATTTTTTTTGTAATGCATGAAAACCTAGTTTGTCTATGTGAGGGGAATAGATACATTAAATTTTATGCTTTTAAACGAATTTAATATATCCAAATGATCATTTTCTAGAATTTAAAATGTTTTAATTTACTAGATTTCTCTTTGAAATGTTGAAATCCAACACTTTTTCATGTTTTGAAATAAAAAAAACTATGCAAATCATAGCTTTTCAATTAATTTTACCAAAATATACATGCAATTTTGATAAAGTTTACAAACATTAGGTTCACTAAAATGTGATGTTAGAAAAATGGATATAGGGTGTAAATCATAGTTCTCCCAGTCATAAGGGAAAGGACTAAAGCTAATCTCAAACACCCACTTTGATACTAACCTCAATATAAAATCCATAATGGTGGATTAGGGTTTTATTCATTTATCAAAATGTGTGTGTTGATGATATGATTAATTGATTACTAATTAATTTGATAATGCAATGATGTATCTAGACTAACTATGAAAATGCAACAGAATAAGATGATTTATAAAAAAACACAAAACTAATAGACAATAAAAGAGTTCAAAATAATAGAGGGCAGACATATAGGAACCTAGCATATGATTTTAGGATTGAAATAGTTGGAAAAGGGCATTGGGTGCCCTATATTGGGAAAAAAATACTCAATATCACACTTTAATCTCCTAATGCTCCTTTTATATATGTCCTTCTCTAGACTCACTATCATAACTTCATTTATCATTGATAAAATACACTTTCCCTAATTTGTTGACTTGATAGATTTGAATGCTTGAATTAGAAATTAGGTCTTCAATAGTCCTCCAATTTACTCTAGATCTATGACCTATATACATGAAAGAGGGGAAGGGTTGTGTTGTATAAGGTCTTTCCTAAGTCAAACCTTGTTTTTCTATTTCTATCTCCACAACAACTATACTAATATAAAAGAGAGATTACCTTGGTTGGGTAGAGGCTAAATGATAAAGAAGTGATACATTGATAATTATTACAACTCACCACTTAGATCTACATTCCTTTATGGAGTAAAGTCAATCTACTCATCACCTTCAAGGAGAAATTCATCCTTTATTTGATGTCTTGCAATCGTTACTACTCATAAGATAAATAGACATAAAAAAATAAACAAACTCATATGAAAACATGATGCATTTCTAAGAACTTGATGCTTGAATAAAATAATGCTACTATAATTATTCTCCTAACTACTTTTAGGACCATTGCAAAAGTAGCCATAGAAGAAAAATATATAAATAAAATTTTCACAGTTTAAATTGATGGGTGTCACATTTGCAATAAAAACATGCAAGAAATAAATAAATTTTCATATAATTCCTTCATTCAAGGATTTTCCAGTCAAGAAGGAAAATTGGTTGTAATGGTTCTCACTAATCAAAATGACATCCTTATTAAAGGAAGCACAAAGTACATGCCACATTCCAACAAGATGATGCATCTAATGAGGATGTATAAAAAATAGTTAATTTTGGAACCCATAAACTTTTTTTCTTGTCTCCCAATCCTTGTTGCTACTGTGTAGTCTCACAAGATGCCCCATTTTTCCCCTTTTGGAAAAATGTGGACTCCCATTTTTTTCTTTTCTTTTCCCTTTTTGCTTTGTTCTTTTTGCTCGCTTCAGCATTGTTTTGATGTTTAGTTGGTTGGTGGTTTTCCTCTCTCATTCTCACTTTTCCTCTTTGTATTATGACCTTTTTTTTCCTGGTCTTTTGGTGTTTCTGTATGCTCTTAATGTTTAATTTGTTACTAAAAACTAGAATTCCAGAATCCTGTGTTGAGTCGAAAGAGTTTGTATCTTCAAAAGACTCTAGCTCCACCCGGTATTTCCTTGATAAAATTTTCTAAACCTAGTAAACTTCCCTTTTATCGAAGTCCGGTGCTTTATTGTTTCTTTGAAGTAAAAGTTGGAAACCGGAAAGTCTGCTTTGAAATTTTGTTAAGTTTATCTTTCAGTTTTGGTTTCCAGTCTTTCTCTTGTTCTTGTTTTTTCTTTCTTTTTCCAGGAAGTATTTCCCAAATCCCAGTGTTATTTGATCTCTTTCAAAAGCATTATCAAAAGCCTCAACCCTAGTGGTCATCATTAATCACATATCTTTAATGGTGTATACCTCGTAAATAATTAGCGTGACATGTAATTTCCATGTATAATCATTGTGCCGTCTTTCTTCTCAAATAGCGAGCCAAGACAAAAATCTAGGTGTTCATGATTTGAACCATAATCTGTAATGAGTACACCTTTATTCTAGGAATTAATGCAAAATAACAGGTAATAATTGAAGGTGGAAAACTACATATGTACTTGGCACCACCTCAAGCATGCAATTGCTTTTACAACAGTCCACTTCGTGCCATATTGCAAATTTACTAAAGACATTGAATTCACAAAGCTACTTTGGCATGCAAAGAGAGGTAAATTTCTGAGAAACTAAGTCACAACTACCAAGGTTTTTGAAGTTGTATTTGAAAGAATCACAAATTTTAGCCAGATTCAGGTATGTTCTGAATAACTGATACATTGATAAGAGTTTCTCAAGCTAGAAAATTTTGATGATGGTATTTCCTCATTCTGAAATTGGAATGTTAATTTTTCTTTGAGTTTGTTAAATTCAATCAGAGAATGAATTGAAAATTTTATGAAATGTAAGTTTCGGTTAAATTTAACCCTAACTCGTGCACATAGACAAATGTGCAGAAAATTACAGAGCACATTATATCCAAAATGAGCACTTCTGATGCAAGAGTAGAAGATGAATTCAAGTACTACAATTCACAAGTAGTACCGATTAATGTGGTGGTCATAGATACCCACATGGGATGGTCTTCTAACATTGAAATTTGTTCATATATTTTTCCAAGAAAATGCTACCCAATGCACCAAAAATGTTGTATCCAATGGATTACTTCCTGTAGGAGCATTTCCACCAACAATGGAAGCTCCAAAATTAGTTATGCAATGCATAAACTATTATAATTCAGCCAAAAAGATTGTTGAAAAGGAGGGAAGAACTTATGCAGACTTATCTCAAAAAGGAATTATGTGTACATTCGGTCTCCCCTCCTATACACAGATGTTCAATGTCGACCTGAAAGCCAAGGCCAAGTCATATCAGAGTGTTTAAGAGTGTAATAGAGAAATTATGAGCACCCAATGGTGCCAACAACCAACCACACCACAGACCAAGGTAATTCAGAGGTTTATGTTTAAACAATAAATACAAGACATAACAACTTTGTTGAGTAGAGTAGCTAGTTTGAGAGATGCAAGCAAATTCAAACCCTGGATGTTCGTGATAATATCCCAAATGATAGAAGGTCCTATAGAGTTGCATTGGGGAAATTTATAAGTGAAAAGTTACATGAATAGATTACTACATTCCCCAAAACTAGATGCTTCTACATGTCATCATATGTTATTTACTCCTATTCTATGAGAGCCAATAAACAAGGATTAAAACATATTGGTACTCTAGGCACACAAGTTGGAAATAGTTTTATATATTCACATTTACCCCGAATCATTGATCATGGGTATAAAGGTGATTATAGAAAAGTTAATGATTTTTTCTCCATGAAGCTAGTGAGGAAAATGGAAGGTGATAAATCTAAGAGATTATCCTTGGAAGCACAAAGTGCCATTCGGCCTATGGGAGGCTAGTACATATAGTTCCCAACTTACTCCTACATCAGAGTGGAGGGATTTGTTGGAAACCCATTTATGCTACCCAGGTATCCTATAGATAAAATTATTTTATTAGAATTACTTAGATAGTTAAAACCATCTCAAGCTCTTTATATCCATGCTCACAAGAAGGCCTCTTTTAAATTTCCCATCACAATAGGAAATTATAAGTACAGTGCAATTAAAGTAACTAATTTATGTGAGGAGGAACCGAGGACCTACCATTTTGAAGAATTTCCACTCCAGAGAGCTTACTATGATATTGAAGGAAATATTGCTTTAAAAATATAGCTGGTTTTTGTGCTCATGTGCCTCATTTAGAAGATTGTTGGCTTAACTATGAAGACGAGCATGTGGTCAAAAGGAAAAAGTATGAAAGAATGACTTTAGGGTTTGCCCGAATGCTAAAACTCTATGACATCCCAGACCAATTGGAAGAAGATGACAGTTAGGTTCTAAATCAATTTTAAAATGATGACAATGTATATGATGAAACCATTCTAGACCCAGGTGTTGACGATGAAGACATGACATCAATTGATGATTTTAATAGGATAGTCCTAAGGTATACTCAACACTAGATTAATGATTTTTACAAAATTTTAAGAGAGAGGAATTGAACCCATCTACTCAGAAGATAAAAGAAGAAAACAAAGAGATAAAACTACTTTTGAAAGTGGAGAGCCTACCAAGAAGAAAAGAAAGACTAGTAAGGTTACTCCAGATGTTAGAATTGAAGAAAGAACCCCTAAAGCAATAATACATGAAGCTCCCATAGAATTATCAAAAAAATAGAAAGATGCAGAGACAGGTAAAGATAAATCAAAAGCAAGACCTAAAGGTGCATCTTCTTCTACATCTAGACCCAGAACTATAATAAATATTGATGAAGGAATAGGAGCAACGGAGAATGTTGATACACAAACTAGGTTTGCATCTCAAAGAGCTGCAACATTATTCACTTCTCTCCCTTCTATTAATATAGCTAGTATGAAACAAGCACTGGACGGGACTCCTGTAGCTTTAGAAGAAATTTATGAGGAAGATGAGGCCAAAATTAAGGAACAAGTAGATAGATGGGGTGCTATGTGGGAAGAGGTACATGAAAAGAAATCTAAAGGAAAGCCCATGGTACACCCAGTGATAGAAGAAATTTAGGATACGAGCTCTAACCTCATAAATATTGAAGAAGAATTTGGGTATTTCTAGGATCACGATGGTCCAAAAAGTGGTGATATGATGGGTTTGTGTAGGGTATGTGGCTAATGACTTTTTTTACCCAAAATTGTTGAAATGAAAATGGTTTTTAAAGGAGATTCTCAACTTTCCACCAATATAAATTATGCTTTACTTTGAATTTAATAAATAATTATTATTCATTTTCTATTTAAATTATGACTAAATTCTTGATTGACAGGCTAATTCAAAAACATCTATAGCTTTCAAACAATATCACATTTTTTGAATCTAAAACATGCATGACATTCTATGCTTCACATACTATAGGATTAAAAAAAAAAAAATCATGAAGTTTTGACCAAGTTAAGGTGGTTAGACATACGAGTCTTTATATATTTTAAAATTTGTAATTAACAAATCATAATTAATTATGTACTTGGAAAAGAATTACAAAAAATATGCATCACATCCAAACATGAGTCCTCTACTTATATCTAAAATATTATAATTTTTTTTTATCATTTTATTGTGGTTAGGGTGGTCAGAGAGACACCTACTTCTTATTTTTTCCCTAAAATTTAAGTACTACTACATTGTAATTTCAAATTTTTACCAAATGGTTTTTTTTAAATAAACCTAGTAGTTTAGAAACTACATTCAGTTTTCTATAGATTCTATTCTTACATATTTTGAAATAATATAGATAACTTATTCAAATATTTACGTAAAGTTGCCTAACTCTGATTTTTTTGAACTTTTTGCCACTTAAGGGCCTGTTTTTTCCATGATGATCCTGCACATACCCATTTATTCAAGGAACGCTCACCTCAGAGGAAGGAAATCCTAGCGTGCTTGAAATGGAAATAGGGGGAAAAGAAGAGAAAAATATTGTTGATGAGAGAGTTGTTGAAGAAACTCTTGATTCCCAATTTTCTTTTGAGAATGTGCAAAATGTTAATGAACACTTGTAGGTCTTCGAAGAATCAGATAAAGGCCATGTTGAAACTAAAATTCCAAAAGAAGAAGCTACACAGTTCATAGGAGATGGAACTAAAAATGAAAATAATATTGGTGTAGTTTTAAATGAAGAAGATAAGGTTTAGAGAGATGAATCAGAAAATCTGGATAGACACGAAAATATAAGTTTCCAAATAGAGGAGGCAGTGCCAAATCCTACCAATCCTGAGTCTATTCTAGATATTACTAAAGAAATTCTCATTTCAGAAAATATGGCAAGTCAAAGAGATGAAATTTCTAAATCAAGTAATAGAAAAAGACAAGAAAGAGTTATAGAGGTACAACAAGATGATGATACACCTGATTGGTTAATTAGGGAATTAGCTTGTCCAATGGAAGTAGAAATATTACCTCTGAATCTCAACAATTTTATACAGGAAGTAAGTACTCCTAAGCCTACGTGCAGAGCAAAAGCAAAGCATGCCATACAAAGGAATGAAGATGGTAATAGAACTATCCAAATAGCTACTCCAACAAATGACAAGGATAGGCATGAGATAACACCTAAGGAGTATAAAATTACAAGTATTTTAATCTTGGACACTCGTCTTGGTAGCAAGAACTAGAAGAAATAAAAGTAATTTTAAATGCTACTATTGCCAGAGTACAAAAATATAAATATAAGAAAAGAGAATTGAAAGAACAAATTTCTACCATGGAACATTTTATTAAGTCACTAACTTTATCTGGTCAAGAACAAGCTGAACTGCCCCAACTTCCGGTGCTAATGTGCTAAGAGCAAGTAGATGCCACTGTTGTAGTTCGTCATAGAATGAATATGTTTGAAGAATGGATTGAATATTGGATAAAGCAGAGAGATGAATTTATTATAGAAGAAATAATAAAGTACAAGGAAGCATACCATTGTTTAGAGAACTCAAAAACATTTGAAGATGAATGTAGATTTTTCCAGGAGCAGGTCATTGATGAAGGGAGAAATATAGAAATTCTCATACAGACAGATATCCAAGAGTTAATACAAAATAATATAATATCAAAACCTAAAATTTCATTGCGAAGAAAGTGGAAGAAATAGTTGAAATGGGAGGGTGACATGCTAGTACAAAATATTGAAGGATTCAAAAGAGTCATTGTTGAGTGCAGAGAATTGACAAGAGAAAATCAAGAATTTATTGAAATATTGTCACATCAAGACTTTGGTCCCCAAACATTAGGGCATCATGGGAAGGAATCTAAATCTTTCAAGGAATGGATAGAAAGGATAAATAGAGATAATATTCAATTGTTGACGAGGGAGGTCATCGATGAAATAATACAATGTAGAAATGTTATAGCCAAATATGAAGTAGACAAAGCACAGAAAAATGATGTCATACTTCAAGTGATTGAGGAATATACCAAGCTCAAGCTTACTTGGAGAGAAATACAAAGGATTTAAAAATAACAAATGCATCAAATATTAAGAGCTTTCTGAGAGTACCAATCAAATAAAGTCAAAGCTTTGGCTTACTCTAGAATGTTCTTGATGATTGTTGGCACATGCCATGTGACACATTTTAATTTGTTGTTTTTGATTCTCTGAAAAACTTTTAAGTTGAACTTTTGAGTGCCTTGTTTCTATAAAAGGCCATATCCTCCCACATTTTCATTTTAAGTTCAGAATTTGTGGATGTCAGAGGAGCAAAAACTTCTTTTAATTTTTGTTATTTTTTTCTTTTTTTTTTCTGAACCATTTTGACATAAAAATTTGTATGCACATAGACATTAATTGATATCAGAGCTTTATGGATAGCTACCTATCTAAATATCTTTTGTATCTGGTTTTGTAAGTTTGGTTGAACAAGACTATATGCTATGCCATTTAAGGGTGCATATAGAACCTATTTGGTGTCCATAATTGAAACCCTCTCTTTAAAAGCTTGCGCTATTTTATACATAGCTATGAAGTAATTTGGTGAAATATAAAGCAGTTTGCTTTGTTTTGATTAATTCTTTGGGGAATCCATGGAGAATAACCAGGAGAAACTTTTTTTTTCAATATTTTTATGTATTACTTTAGATTAGATGTTTAATATTTTGAAAATGTTTCAAAAAATATATGTGAATGGAAATAGTTTTGTTGAAAATATTTTATTTTCGATAAAATTGTTGAATTCTTAATGCTAAATTTACTTAAGTGATAGCAAAGAATTTGTGTTTTTCATGAAATATTATGTTGAATCTTTTGATTTCATGATGTCATTTGATGATGAAATGAAGTTTTATGTGAAATATTAGTAATACTTGGTAAAGCTGGAAATAATCATAGTCCCTTTGAGATTAACAACAAATTGTCACATCATTACCCGAGAGTGACACTAGTTCAACCATGACCTGGTTATCGAAGACTTGGGATTAAATAAAAGTAAATATTTGCTCTATAAATGCAGAATTTCCTCTTAGGTTGTCTTTGTTTCATATATTTCAGGAAGGATAGGCGCTTCGTGGTCTTGTCTATGGATATTTTATTTGATCTGTTTACTACAAGTAAAACCATTGTCAATAGTTTCCAATAAGGAATGTTTGGTTCTTTAACTTTATTTCTAATAAGCATATGAAAGGAAATAGAGATCTATTTGGTACAGTGGCTGATCAACCTATTATCAATTTTTCTCCATAGCTCAAATTGACAAAGTTAGTTATTTCAGGTTCATTTTAAGGTGAAAAGTTTTAGTTTATTTCTATAGTTATTTAAACCATTGCATGCTTTGAGTTTGAGTATAAAAGAAATTACAATTTTTTTTAGTTTGCCATTCATCATTTGTAGCATTAAATATTGTATGAAATGTAAAAGAAAGTACTTCATTCTGTATTCAGTTATTCATTATACAATGTTTCCTACATTTGTTGCAAAAGACAAGTACAAAATTGAACAAGAATTGCACAAATGTTGTTTTGTATTCATTTAGATGAAAAGAGAATCAAGTGTCCCACACAAGCTGCAGGAGTAGCTAAAACAATGAATCACAAGGAGTACACTATGCTACTGAAGATTTAAAAAAAGAAGAGAGCACATAAGAAGGAACATAGTCGTCATTGCCTGAACATGTCTTTGATTTATCTTTGGATTTTTGCATTCCTCTTTGCTCTCATTGTCGAAGTGAACCTACAAATGATTGTAATGTTTGATAGAGCTCAGGTTATGAATCCTCCTACATGATCTATCAATAGTAATGTAGAATACTGCTTATGACACATTGAATCAATTGAGCAAAGATAAGAATAGTATAAGAGAATACCAAGGAGGAAACATCATGAAAAACTTTGAATTTATTATTTTAATCTAACATTGTTTGTTTATTGTGCAGGTATAGGAAAAGCCATGTTGTTTATTTGTTTTAAAGATTTTAAAGCATGTGGTGTAAAATAGGATCCCACAAGGGTTGATCTCAACATGCTACACCTTAACTTTCAATAGAGGAGTTGAGAAAGGAAACAATTCAGTATTGCTCAAAAGATATATGCATCTGAAGGAGTGCATCACAAGTGTCATAAGAGCTCAAGTAATTGATCATCTAGGACAATCAAGTCTTAAAATGCAATGAATTGAAGATCATAGATGATCAATTGCTCAAGTAGATCATCATAAAGAGTGCATCATCATGGAATGTGATAGTGAATAGGAATACATAATGCCTTATTTACAAATAAACAATAGGAATTGAAGAAATTTGAGAAGCTTTAATGCATCATCATTAGGTGTTCATATTTCAAAATATTCTATGAAAATAATAGATTCATCAACATTTGTTGCCTGAGAGAGATAAAAATGCATGAAGAGTACAAAAGAAAGATTGTCCCCATCTAGAAGCAAAATTGTATGTGGTTGTAAATGAAGCTTGAAGGTCAAGATTGAAGGAAAAGAAGCACTATTGAATTGAAAATACCATACACTAAGTGCTTGAGCTGAATGTAATGTGAAACAACATCATTGCTATCAATGGATTGCAAAAATCTCAAGGATTGTTTTTATTATTATGAATGCTATTGGTATAAAGGCCATCTCATTGCATTGCCACATAAAACTGTGAAATTAGAAGTGCATTTTTTAAGCATTGAAATGCATAGAATGGATGATAAAGAGCAGCAAGTAATCTACAAAAAATACTATGATGGCTGAGTGCAAATTTGCAAAGTAAGTAACTAGAATAGAGGAATCAATTTACAATGCATTTGAGAGTAAATAGAGTTTTTTGTGTGCAAGTGTGTGCAAATGACATTATAAGTCATGTTAAACAGTGAATAAAAATTGCATGAAAGAGAAGGCATGTTTTTTGTTAAGTAACTAACAAGTATCAAATTAAGTTGAGCTTCACTATGTTTATGCACTTCAAGCAAAATAGATAGCAAGTGATTGATAGCAGTATATGCAATGAAAGGAGAGATTACAAATAGTGCAAAGAAAATATCTTGTTCCAATAAGGACAATTTTTGAGTAAAATAGAGCTTACATTTTGAGAGCCTACAGTTCAGTGAAGCTACAGTGGTGTGCACATGAACATGAGAATGAAATCAATCCTTCTTTTCAAAACAATGAGCCCATATCAAATACGCTAGGGTTTTGAAATGAAAACAAGTGCAATGGTTCCCAATTTTAGTTTTTAAGAGGAAACCCACATGGGTTTACATTGTGAGCTTTCAAAATGTATAAATAATGGGTAGTTCAAGCACATACAAGAATGTCAATAAACCAACTAGACTCTCATGGTTGTGGCCTGAGAATGATTTTCTTTCACAAATGGTGATACCCACTTAGGGTATTGTGTTCTAAATGCAAATGTAGAAGGAAATGACTATGGTTCGAGCTCATGCCAGCATAAAATGAAGTTATTGAAGCTAATTGCCATGACCATGATGGGTTTTGCAAACCTAGAAAATGGAATTGCATATTACTTCTGCGTATTCAAAGAAATATATGAGAGATTAAAATACGTTGAAACCCTAGTTGGTACTCTCATGGCCGCAGCCTGAGAGGAGGATTTCTCTTCACAAAACACAAACCCACTTGGATTTTTATCTTAGAACTTCAAATACAGATGACAATGGAGGGTTTGAGTTCATTCAAATGTTAGAGCCCTTAGAAAATGAAGTATGGTGTAGTCATGGCTATGGCCATGAGGGTCTGCAAACCTTAGAAACAAGAATAAATGCATGGTTTTCCTTTGGTTTTTCTCTTTTCAAAAATGTCATCACTTTCTACAACATGGTTCAAGCAAGAGAAGAGTTAATTTTTTGTAGAAATGAAGAACACATATGGTGAGGCCACAACCATACAATGGCCAAGTTTAGGAAAAAACATTCATTCCTCACTGGTTTTATTAAGTGAACTCAAACAAGCATTTTAAAAAGAGAAATGCATGATGTATAAAAGAAATGGAGCTTACCATGGCTGGGAGTGGAGAAAACCAGTTGAATCCTGCAACCAAACCTTCTCTAAAAACTTGTACAAATCCCTCTCATGGTGGCCAAAAAAGAACTTGAAGCAACAAAAGCACAAAACACATGAAATACATCAAAAAATATGTCATGGTTGTGACCTATAGGCCCATTTTCTCTATCAAATGAATGAAAAAGACATGAAAATTTCAGAAAAAAATTTACTATCAAATGCAGAGGAAGATTCAATAAAAAATCAACATGATGTGACTCGAAATGGTGACCTTCAAACTCAAAACCTAGTTCTCCATGGTGACCAAGTGCATAACTCTCTTCTCCAAAGTCGAGCAAAAAAAATGATGAGAAAATTTAGGGCTTCACTTTAGTTTTGATGTTAGGGTTTCTCCATGTGCCCCAATTCGAATGTGATTTTAATCACATTATTTAAAAAAATCAAATTCTATGTTAGTGCCTTGTGCCCATGATGCCTTAGGTTGAAACCTATGATTAATATTTTCTTTCATTTTTATAGAAAATCTTATATACCCTGTCCATTTTGGTTAGCCCTTTCAAAACCTTGAAATTTTTAATATTTGAAAATCAAGACAATGACCTTAGTATTTTCAAAATATGGCCCAAGTTTTGAATGCTTTAGGGTTTCCCTTGGAACTTTGCTAATCATATTCACAAGTGCCTATGTTTTTATAATTTGTATAGAAAGATCAAGTAAATAGGAGTCTTGTATTTAATATTTTTATTTTGCAAAGTATGAAATTTTACTCATAATTGCAAAATTAGAATATTTGAGTTCAAAATGAAGTCAAATTGGCATGAAAAGAGAATGTAATAGGGGTTTCTATTTTTGAAACTGCGGATTGCAAAAAATTCATTAAGCAATATTCTTATGAATTTCTTAATTAATTGTTATTTAAAAGCAGTACTTGAGTCTTCATTGAAAGTTTCTATTTTAATTTGAGTTCCACTTGGGTGAATTTGGAGAAAAGGAGGAAAACTAAAGTTTCCATTTTCAATTTCCAGGTATTTGCACCTAGTATTGAGGATTTTTTTGATGGACCCTTTGGAGATGCGAAATTTCTATCTTTTTGATGTAGTTTGGAGCAGTTTGAGATTCATTTTTAGGATTTTTTGAGGAGCTTGAAAATGGAGGAAAAGTTTCTTGTTGGGAGATCTAGTGGGGTAAATTTTTCTATTTTTCATTACTAGGGTCACTTGAGAGCTATAAGTTTAAGAAATTTTAATTTCTCAGGAGTTTAGATTGATGGTTTCTTGCTCTCCTATCCATTGACAAAGTTTTGGTAAATTAATTGATGTACTCATATTTTGAAATCATCACTCCTTCAGTTTAATAAAACAACAAAGTTTCCTTTCCTCATCCACTTGTTCAAATTTGTAGTTACAATATGATGTTAGTTTTGATTAAAAAATTGCAGAATCCCTCTTCTGTCTTGTCATTGTAGGTTTGTTTGTAAGGTTTTCATGTAATTCAGGTTGCATCATGTGTTATGTTTGGTTAACCTCTATGTACAAATTTTTTGAGTCATATGCTTACGGTGATATTGTAAAAATTAGAGTTTTTGAGGTATTGTTGTGAGCGAAAGAATTGTCATAATCTTCTTATTGTTGGTGAATCACGTTAGTTTAGGATCTTTGTTTTCAGCTTTTCCTTCTACCCCTTTTCCCTGAAATTTTAGTAGATTAGGTGTTTCACTAGGGGAACCAACCCACTCTAGAGATTCACTCTCACTTATAGATTTACCTACAAATTTGAGAGTGTTTCCATCGTTTCAATATGATAGGAAAGTATGACTTGGCTAAGGGTGCAATCTTGATTACCAACTATGCCATTGAAAAAAGGACCCTTTGCTTGAAATTGGATTGGTTCATGATAAAATGGAGTTAATGAGGTCTTAATCTAGTGCAGTGAGGCATTTTATGCATCTGCAATAGGTCTTAGACCCTTGCAAATCAAATAACATGCTTTTAATGATGCCTTGTAAAGGTGTTGTAAATTGTTGTAAGATACTTTCACACTTTTCTAGACTTAATGAACCTATTTATCCCTAATTCAACATTATAAAATGTGTTAAATAAAATTATTACATCAATCTAGAAGTTTTTTGAATTAAACTTAATGGTAAACTAGTGTTGTAATGTGTCTTGCACATTCACATTGGCTCTTGTGCCTCTCTAGGCTATGTAGACCTCATTTCAGTGTTTTAAAGTGTATTTAATCACACATTCTCATTGATTTATGTGTCACCGGTATTGGCATGGTGTGATGGTTTATAGGTGACATTGTTGTTCTTGCCACCAAGGTTCAAACCCCGTTGGGGTGGTATTATTGAATGGTTGTATCCGGTTCATAGCTCCGGTCAAAAGCGTTTACCCCTTGAATAAAAAAAAAACATTGATTTATGTGTCCCAAGCCCTATTTTACATTCACATCATCACTAATAATCCCATATTAACCCATATTGTGCATCCTGAGGGCTAAATTGATCAAATACCCAATAAAGTTGCATTTTAGACCTTATTTCCTTATCTCTTCACATTTGAGTTGTCAAATTGGCCCTTGTGGGACCCATTCTCCATGCATGGTGAATCAATCCCATTCTGGTGGGACCTATTCACCATGTGTGGCAAATGAGTCATATTTGGCTCAATTTTGACCTTTGAGCAAGAAAAAGGTGAAATTTGAGTTTAATTTTGCTTCATGTCAGTTTGTGATGAGGTATTAATTGGTTAATAAGGTGAATTTCCTATAAAATCACATCTCTAAACTCAAATTTACATCCACCTACTTAATTCACATATTCATCCACCAATCTTTCATCTCAAGTCAAGCAACTTAGGGTTTTGTCATTGCAAGTCATCAAGAAAGCTTCTAAGGACATTCAAGGGTTAAATCTTCATGTTTTGCTACAGAATTTCAAGATCAAACATCATGGAAAGGTAATAAATTCCATTATTTCATGTTTCATTACATTATTTCATCAATTTGGTTTAATTTCCTAAAAGGGGTTTGACCAAGGCAAACCCCCATGGCCTAACATTCACCATTTCTTCTTATCTTGCATTTTTGTAGATTTAGGTCCCTTGGAAGCTTGGAAATCATTGAAGATAAAGTTACAAAGTTATTAAAGTCTTTTCCTCATTCAACAAGTCAAAACATCAACAAAAACTCATTTTCAGACCCATAAATTAGAGTTTTGGAAGCAAACACCTGTACGAAGTCAAAGTGTAGATTGGAAGCTTCATAATCCACCTTTGAAAATCCAAAAATTTAAAAGTGGAATCATTCACCATGGGTGGTGAATGAGTCCCATTTCTAGGTCATTTTTGTGTTTTCTACATTTTCTGACACCCTTTTGACAAACAGGTTTCGGCTCAGTTTACCAGAACTAGAACTGATTCGCCTAGAATGGTGAATGAGTCCCTCCAGACCTGAATAAACAACATCAATAGCATTTAAAATGTCATTTACACTCTCCTTCAAAATTTCATGTGTACACTTCAAGTTTCATTCATTTTTTGTTTAGCTTTGCATTCATTTCTAGGTGTTTTCTATATATCACATTGTGTTTTCGAACGTGGCTTAAATCTTAAGTTTTGCATACATAATAATTCATATAGATCAAATAATTGTATTTAATTCAATTCATTTACCATAATTGACATCATACACAACATAATTTGAATGAACCCCTTGGATTTTTAGCCCTACCTCTCTCCTTTTAGGTGAAAAACCCTAGAAGAGCTGAGAAGTGCATTGGTGCCAAAAATCTATGTTTCACCAACACAACCCACTAGAGACTAGTTTCAAATTATAGAAAATATGGATTATATTGCAAAATGAATTGATATGTCACCATTCTTCTAAGGTTGATAATTTATAACCTCATGAAGGTTCTCTACTTTTTTCTTAATAATGAATCTCTTGTATACTTAGATCAAGAGAGGGAATTCATATCAACTTATTTATTAGAATTCTTGAAGTATCACAACATTTAAAAACATTTGACTTCCCCCTATACACTCCAAAAAAATGGAATTGTAGAACAAGTCACAATTAGACTATAATGGAGATGTGTCATTGCATGCTTTCCATAGCTATGGTGGAGGGAAAAAGAGATCCAAGCATTTGTGTATCTTCTCAATAGGGCATGCACAAAGAAATTGCAAGAAAAGACTAGAAAAGAGAGGTATGGAGTGGTCATAATTCTTCAATATCTCATCATGGATTATTTAGTTCTACATGTCCTAGCTAATCAAGGGAAGAATATAAATCCCAAGACAATCATTTTTTTTATATTTTTGAGGTATAGTACTACCTCCAAAGTATATTATTTCATGGATCTTAATACATAAAATATTTATGAAATTTAAGATATAGTACAAGATGAGTCATCATTTGAATAATTGAAACATAAAGAAGACTAAAAAATGACCATCTCTCATACATTGCTCTCATAGTCAAACAATGAGCATGAAGAATCCTCCAACTAAGAGGATGAGTTACAAGGGGAACTATCATTGATCTTGGGTATCTATAAAATAATTATTCACATTATAAACAATATCACCATGTGAAATTTCTCCAAAGAACCATCAAGGACTCCCACCTAAACTCTCTTCCATTTATTTTATTATAAATTAGAGTGAGAAGATAAAGAAGAAATTACATAAATCTTGCACTCATGAGTTCAGTTTTTGACAACATCTAACCTAATATAGTTATTGAGACACTAATTCAATGATAGTGGAATAAGGACATGGATTTTTTTGTATAACTCCTTGAAATAGAATAAAAAATGGGAACTAGTTAATTTTATTTTAAGAAAGAAACCTACAAGGTTGTAAATAGACTTTTAAAACAAAATACAAGGTAAATGGATCTGTGGATAAATACAAAGCATGAATTTTTAAAAATGGATATGCTCAATAGGAGGACATTAATTATTAAGATATCTTTTCACTAACCACAAATATTGAGATAATCATAGGTATTTGTGTACTCACAACACAAAAAGGATAGAAGCTTCTATAGATGGATGTCAAGAGTGCTTCCCTAAATGGTGATCTAAAAGAAGAAGTATACATGACCCAACCATAATGTTTCATTGATGAAAACCATTCCTAGATATTATGTTGTCTAATTAAATCTCTTTGTTGGCTTAAGAGAGACCCTAAGGAATGGTATATTAAAATACATGGTCACCTATTGTAGCATAGTTTCACCCATAGACATTCATATTCAAATTTTTATATTAATATAGTAGGCATAGATATTTTTAATATTTTTTTATATGTGGATGATCTAGTGATCATAGGGATATCAGAAAATCTCATTCATGTTGTAAATAATAATACAGAGAAATCCTTCAACATGACATACTTGGGGCTACTTTACTATTGTCCTGGTTTTGAGATATAGAAAATTGAGAATCATATTTTTATCTCATAGATGAAATATTCCATGAAATTCCTATAAAATTAAGGGATGTCCAATTCTAAATTTGTGTCCACTTAAATGGAGAAAGGTTTGCATCTCTCAATTGATTCTAGTGCTCACCTCAAGTAGATCCAACTCTCTTTATTCTAGGAGTCAGCTCAAGTAGATGCAACTCTCTATAGGAAAAAATTTAGGAGACTCATTTACATGACTTATACAAGGCCAAACTTATGCTTTCTTTTCAACTATCTTTTGAGATTTATGTATAAGTGAAATAAATTTAAATGGGTTACAATTAATCGCGTTTTGAGATATATTTGAGGTACACTTGATTATGGTATGGACTACAAGAAGAACACTCATTTCTTTGTATAAGTGTTGGAAGCTTGAGTTATTTGTGAGTTCTTTGGGTGTTTTCATTGATGTCAACCCCTTGTATGAAGAGAGTGTTCAAATGTTTCTAGTGTTGATAGTTTCAACCTCTAGTATTGGATTTTTTGGAAGCTTGGAGTTGTTGGTATTAATGTCAACAAAATGTTGTTGGTGTTTTCATTGGTGTCATACTTTAGTATAGATGCAAAATTTTTGTTTGGAGATATATTTGGATGTGTTATACTTGATGAGAGGTGTTGGAGATGTTGTAGATGTGTTGTAGAGATGCTATTAGTGTTATTGATGTAGTTGGTTAACTTAGTTTCCAAGTTATTTTGAGAAAAAAATGAATAAAAGAGAGTTTAGTGTGGAAAAGCGTTGTTTAGTGTTGTACTCTGTATTTATTCATGGTTGAAGATATGCCTAAGTAGTTTGGATATGCTGATTGGAGGTGTTCAAAGTTCTATATCTAGAGTTCCAGGTCTTGGATCATACTTTAGTGAAAGATGTGCTTGATATTATGTCTATCTGGTGAAACAAGGTGTCTAGGAGAAATGAGATTGCTCCACATTTCTCCACAGTAAAGGTTTATGTCTCACGGAAATGGAAACATTTTTATATTTTCTATATCTATATTGGAGCAAATTTGTAACCCTAGGAAAATTCCCCATTTCACCACCCCTACCTTAGAAAATGTAAACCCGATGATGTAATTTCACCACCGCCACCTCACTCATTCCACCAAGACGTGTCTTTTCATGTTGGTGGAGGAAATTTTTTTGATGATGCACGTGTGCCACATAGAAATACATGCACTACATTGTCATCCTAATAAGATTCCTACCTTTGGAATGTGTAAATACATTACACTTCTCCATTGGTCATGAAGAATAATAATTCCTACTTCCTTGATTGATGAAAAATGGGTCTTTTGCCTCCCTTTTGCTAGTTCAAATCTATCACTTCTTAGTCTTGGATTCCTTCATGCACTTCAAGATTCACTTCACTCTTCTTGACACTCTCTTTCTTTCTAAGCTCATTCTACAACTTCTACACCACTCATTGGCTACAAGTTGCTGGTTTTTATTCCTACACTATGTTATCATTGCAACAACGCCATCATTGGAGACTTTCAAAATTTCTCCTTCCACTACTTTCCTTTAGTTCCCATAGCTATGAAGGTTATATTTTTCATTGTTACTCACTCTTTACACCGTCTTGTTTATCAAGTAGCATATTTTTTTGTTTGTTCTCTATTTACTTTGCTTCTACTTTCCGTTATCTCTTTCTACACTTTGTGGCTATTTGCTATCTGTGGAGGTGGGAGCACCAAAGTGGTAGATTGACTGAGGCACTCCTCTAAAACATCCCCAAAATTTTCTCACATTCATGTGTGTAGGGGGTATGTGTAGGATCATGATGGGCCAAAAAGTGGCAATATGATGGGTATGTGGCTGACGACTATTTTTTTACCCAAAATCGATGAAACGAAAAGGGTTTTTAAAGGAGATTCTCAGCTTTCCACTGATATAAATTATGCTTTACTTTGAATTTAATTAGTAATTATTATTCATTTTCTACTCAAAATATGAAAAAAGTCCTAATTGATACGCTGATTGAAAAACATCTATAGCTTTCAAACGATATCACATTTTTGAATCCAAAACATGCATCAAATTCTATGCTTCACACACTATAGGATTAAAAAATAAAAATTGAAGTTCATGAAATTTTGACCAAGTTAAGGTGGTCAAACATATGAGTTTTTATATTTTTTTAAAATTTGTAATAAAAATTTCATAATAAATTATTTATTTGGAAAAAAATTATAAAAATTATGCATCACATCGAGACATGAGTCCTATACTTATATCTAAAATATTATAAAAAATATTATCATTTTATTGTGGTTAGGGTGGTCAGACAGACACCTTCTTATTTTTTCCCTGAAGTTTAAGTACCACTGCATTGAAATTTCAAATTTTCACCAAATAGATTTTTTTTCTTTTAAACAAACCTAGTAGTTTAGAAAATACATTCAATTTTATATAGGTTCTATTCTTACATATTTTTTAAATAATATAGATAACTTATTCAAATTTTTATATCAAGTTGCCTAACTATGATTTTTCTGATTCTTTTGCCACTTAAGGGCCTTTTTTTTCCATGATGATCTTGCACATACCCTAGGTAATGCTTTGTGAGTGGAGCTATTCAAAGGTTCAACCCATGGGTAAAAGGTTCATTTTCTTTTCTTCCTTAGCATTTTTTCAATAGTTAATTCTTTACTTTATTTCATCATATTTGTTGTTTTTATCCTTTCTTTTTCTATAAAAGTAAAAATATTGCATAGTCAGGTAGTTAGTATATCTCCTTCTTTTTTTCTTATTTATTGAACCTATGTTTGTACAGACACTAGCATGTCCCTAAGACACCAATGTGCCACACTAGAGTATGAGATCCACATTGTTGTCCTCAGATAGTGAACTGTCTAGGTAGTAGGACAAACCTTGAAAGTTGACTCTTCTGACCACATGAACATACGGCTTAGTGGAAGGAAAGTAGAAAGCTATTAGCCCTTCCTTTTCATCCTTAGTACCTTGTAATTTTTTATATGCTTAGAAATCTTGAGGTAGTTTAGGGAATCCTTTTCCTCAGGACTCTCCTGTGACCTAGAGTCTTGAGGGTGATAGGTCCCCCTTCTCTATAGTATCTATCTTTAAATTTTTAGGTTCTGTGGTGTTTTACAAGGTTGTTTGGTGTGTTGGATGTATATGCAAGTGTGTTTGGTTGCACAAAATAAAGGTGTTCTTAAGTTTCAGGTGGTTCCAATAGTAGTGAAAAATATTTTGATGATGTGAGATATTTTAAGCTATTTTGGAATGTTGCTATGTGGTTTGCAGAATGTTTCCAGATCTAGAGAAGCGTGTTTATAGTTGCTTGTTAGTGTTAGTCTAGGTTTGGCTAACCTGGTGTGCTAGTGATAATTACTAATGATGACTGTTGTTTTTGGAACTATTGAGAAGCATGTACATGTATATTTTCATCACAGTTAAGTTGTGGCATGGTCTTCCTTCACTTCTTTATATCGTGTAAGTGTTTGGTGTTGACCTATTTGATGTTGCATGGTTGAGGTGCATGTATTTCCTTAAGGCTAACCTAACAGAGTGTGTTTAGGTCATGGATGGTATATAAGAAAGTTCAATTGTTGGATATGAATGTGGATTTATAGAAGGTGAGTGAAATATGTGAATTTGGTTAAGTTTTTTGATTTGAGTGTGAGATTTAATAACTATGACTCCCAAATGCAGTGAGTAGAAGATGTCTACATTTTAGTCTATTGGATGAGTTTTTTGTGCTTTAGTGGTATTGTACCCTCAACATAAGAGAGATTCATTGTTACTAATTCAAATCGGTAATGATTCACCCATTCTTCTATCTTCTTTCTTTTAGATAGTGAGTTCTTTGGTAGTGACCCCTTCTTTATTTTGGGTAGAAAGCTCTCTAGCAGTGAGCCTATTGTATTTGGTGTTGCTATTACTTTATATTGTGAGCTAATCCTCATCATGTCTTTCCCTTCTTGTATTTTCCATATAAATCTAGTGTTCTTATGTGTTTGATGTGTTTGAATTACTATTTCATATGTTTATATTCTACTAATGCATGATAAGGTTTTAAGGGATAATAAAGATTTGAATGTTAACAAGGGTTTTGATGTTTTAATAAACAACTAATTCACCTTCACACTCAATTTTCCTATGCATCTAAAAATTGGTATCATAGCAAGGTTCCTTGGAAGAATCTTAACTGCTTGAGGTAGATCTAGATGGTGCACAGGAAAGAGGCTCCCTTGTTTTATGGGGCGAATTATGCATTTTGGAAAACTAAGATGGAAGGTTTCCTTGTTTCCCTAGGGTTTGGAGTTTGGAAGTCAATTGAATATGGATATACCATGCCTACTAACATTCTGACAACTAATGATGAAATCAAGGCTTATGAGAGAAATGAAAAAGATAGGAATGCTCTTTTGAGTGGTCTTGTTCATTCATAACTTGTGAAGGTTATAAGATAAAAATATGCTAAATAAATTTGGAACAAGCTGGAAAGTATCTATGAAGGAGATGATAAGGTTAGGAAAGCAAAGATGAATAATTTGAAGACTATTTTTGACACCCTAAGGATTTCAAAAGATGAATATCTTGCAAGCTACATGAATTGAGTAGATGAAGTTGACAATTCCATGAATGTCCTTGGTGAAAAACTACGAGAAGATGAGGTGGTAAATGAGGTATTATGAACTCTTCCTAAATCTTATAGTCATAAAGTTTCTACTATTAATGAAGCTCAAGATTTAGATCATTATTCTAGAGATCAGTCCTTTGGTGTTTTAACTACTTTTAAATTAAGATACTTTGGTAAAAATTATTCAAGAAAAGAGAAGGCTTTTAAAGATAGAATAATAGAGAAGGATGATGGATCAAATCTGAATGATCTTGATTGAAAATGGGCACTAAACTGTACAGATATAAGTTTCCTTTCAAATGTTTTAATTGTGGAAAGATAGGTCATTATGCTTCAAGATGTCTATCCAAAGTTTCAAATGACAAATGTAGGGATAACAAAGTTAAATTTTTCAAGAGAATTTGTTGTGTTAAAGAAGATGCTAGCATATCTAATAATGATTTTGAATACCCTAATGATGAAAATGATGAGTGCATGTTCATGGCTCTTACTTTTGGAAATAATGCTACTAACTATAAAAGATCCATCAAGGAAACTATCCTAGAAATAGGTCACAACATAAAAGGAACTATATTGATTTATTTTCATGATAGAGAGGAGAAAAATCACTAGATAATTGATAGTGGATTCTCAACTCAAAAGAAAAGTGAAGAGTAATTTTTTAAAACTCGAGAAGTTTTAAGGATGTCTTGTTATGTTTGGTGATGATACAACTACTAAGAATGTGGAAAAGGTTCAATTTTTTTTTATGGGAAGAATAATACAAATGATGTTCTTTGTGTAAAGGGTCTTTGGTATTGTGTTGTAGAAAAATGGCCCCTAAAAAAATTGCATGGCCTCTTAGGTCTTTCTTCATGATACTTGGTCCATTTTTCTTTGATTTAATGTTGTAATGTGACTTATGAATTCACATTAGGTCCTTAAAATGCAAATAATGGCATCTTGTGAAGGTGTTGTGAAGTGTGGTAAAACATTTCTACACTTTTCTAGACTCTATTCATTACAATTCACCTAAAAATTATTTTTGCATCACTTATCAAGTCCTATTTTGAAGTGTTGTAAAGTCTTGTAACAAGACTTCATGCTTTTCTAGGGTTAATTTCACTATTTACACCTTTCTTATGCTTTGTTTGACCCCTTTATGCCTTTATAAGGCTTAATTAAGTGTATTTTGGAATGTAAACTGAATAAATAACATTAAATTTGACTTAATTCCTGACACCCGCTATCAATTCCATGATGGGACCTATTCACCATGGGTGGAAAATGAGTCCCTCTTGGCTCAAAATTCAAAATATTTCAAATTTAATGTTAGGTTTTTATTCAAATTTACCTTATGTCGGGCCTGTGATGAGGTATCATTAGGTTACTAAGGTACAAGAGTGTATAAATAAGTATTTTTCTCCTCATTTCACTTGAATTCACTACACATAAATCCAACATTTGAGCACTTTGCATCATTCAGTCAAGCATCAATCAAGTATCTTGGAGAAGCCATTGGCATGTCTTTATATTTCTTCAGCAAGGTAGAGGTGAGTTTAAGACATTTCCATGTTATTTATTCATCTTTCCTTCTTCATTTCATTGCATTTTCTTCATTAAGGGTTGTGTCATAGAAAAATGGCCCGTTGACATTTTCATGGCCTTTTAGTTCTTGTTTCATGGTGTTGGAACTATGTTGCTCTGATTTTATGTTGTGGCATGGCTTGAACATGCTTATTTAGGTACTATAGTTCAAATAATGACATCCTACGAAGGTGTTGTGAAGTATTGTAAGACATTTCTACATTCTTCTAGATTCTATTCATTACAATCCACCTAAAAATCACCTTTTCATCACTAAACAAGTCCTATTTTGAAGTGTTGTAAATTCTTGTAACAAGATTTCATGCTTTTCTAGGAATATTTTAACTATTTATCCCTTTGTCATGATTTATTTGGTCCCTTTATGCCCTCATATGACTTAATTAAGTGTATTTTTGAATATAATCCTAACAAACAACATTAAATAAAACATATTTCCTAACACATATTTCCAGGTCCTAGGTGGAACCCATTCACCATGGGTGATGAATGCATCCCCCTTGGCTCCAAATTCAAAAAAATTAAAATTTCCTTTTGGGTTTTTATTCAAAATTACTTGATGTCAGCTTGTGATGAGGTATGAAAAAATAATAAGGCACAAAAATTGTATAAATATGTGATTTTCACCTCATTTTATATCTCCTACAATCCCCTCATTCAAGTATTCAATCACAAATCACATTCAAGAAATCTCAAGCATCTTGCAACATCTTTTCAAGGACTATTCGAGCACTTTGAAGCAGCCATTGACATTACTTTAGACTTGAATCATCAAGGGTTAGGTAAGTTGATAGCATTTGCATGTTATTATTTTATCCTTCTCTTGCATTTCATTATGTTATTAAGCATTTGATACCAAAAGTGGGGTTTGACCAAGGAAAACCCCTATTCACTAACCCTCAACCATTTTTCCCCTCTTGCATGTTTGTTTGTAGCCTTTTGTCTACATATTTAACAAGCTTTTTGGTGTTGAAGATTGGTTTTCAAGTCAACTCAAGTCCATTTCAAGCTTGTAGAGGGTTTTTTGTCTGTTTCCTATGGAATTGACTTCGACAACCTAACAATCAATGATTTCCAAATCTGGTGTTGCATAGTTGTCTCCTAAATTTTTAGAAATTTGGGAGAGGATTGATTCACCATCAGTGGTGAATGAGTCCCACCTTAGGACTGAAAATCTGAATTTTGTCAAATTCTAGATCTCGACAGTCAGAAACCATCTTTCGATACTTTTTCACCAGGAGGAGGATTGATTCACCACCTTGGGTGAATGAGTCCCACTGTGAAAAATTAGTGACTTCAACCAGAATTCACAACATTCTAGATTCATCACACTTTGCCTAGGTGCACTTTGATTTAACTCATCTATTTTTGTTATGCATATTTTCTTCATTTACTTCATTATTTGCATATCACAATGTGTTTTCAAAAAAATCCTTAATTTCACTTTTCCATTCATTTTCATTCATTTGTATTAGTCAATTTAATTTAGTTAACTTCATCTAGCCTAGAAAACATTGCATACAACATAATTTGAGTGAATCATTAGCATTTTTGGCCCTATCTCTACCTTTTAGGTGAAAACCAATAGAAGTGCAAGAGAAGCCATAGGGTCCCAAAAATCTATGTTTCATTTTGGTGAACCCGACTCTTGAACACTTTTCCTTTTTGATTTCATTTCTATATTGCATCTTAGTTTACATTTGCATTAACATTCATTTAGGACATTCTTTTTTTTTGCATTCTAGGACTTTTCATCTTGCATTAGTGAAAACTTTATTTAGATTTCATTCTTGCATTACATCTCATTGAAAAAACTAAAAATCTACATTCTCCATCTTTTATTGCATACTGTAGAGCATTCAAATCATCTTTAAATTTCTAAAAGAAATAAAAAAACATCATACTAGGACCCTCTGCACTTTTTAAATAACATTTCTAGCATTTTTTATGGCATTTGTCTACCTTTTTTTTCTTTTCTTCTGTAGTTAGATCTCTATTACACTTAGTAGAATTTCTATCATTGGCATTTTAGAGCTCTTAGATTATCTTGCATTTGCATTCACCCATCCTTTGTGGTACTTTTATGAGTTTTTAGTGCCATGTTGATAGTACTTTAGTGAGAACAAGTTCTAGACTCATGGCATCCTGTGATAGCAGTTCATTGTGGACCTTGGGATCTCATGAGTTCCTACTCCTAGTATGGACAATGGTGCATTAGGCACTGACAATACCACTTTTATGCCTTCACCTTTCCATCTAATGAATGTTCACAATGAAAACAATTCCCTCCCACAAGAAAAATTCATTAATATTCATGAGGATTTTGCACATTTAAAACAAGACTTGTCACTAGAAAAAAATTCCACCACTGCTATACCTGCCATTGACAATATTCATCATTTGATTGAAAGTGATGATGGCTTGCAAGTGATGAATAGAATTGTTGAGGTTTATAATAAACATACCTCTTCTAATACCAAATCCATGAAAAATCCTATAAGCCAAGGAGGACCTCAAGTTACTCCCCCTTCAACGATAGCATCCATACCAACTTATACCAATCTCTACCTCCACACAACTATGCATTAGGTTAACTATGTGGCTACTTTTTCCCAATTACAACTAGTATTCCTACTTCTCTTGTGGCATCACAAGTCCCTTCCACCACCTTCACACCCCCTAGTCTCCCTTTCACTTCCCCTAACATCACTTACACTCCATCACCATTTTCCCTTCCACCTCAACCCACTTACCCCGATCCTATTCTTACACAACTCCTTAACATTGTTTCATCTATGCAACACCAAATTTCCACCATTAGTCAAGTTCAAACCACTCCACCTACATATCATGTCTATAGAAACTTGTTATCTTTAGAAATATTACATACTTCGATGCCACAAGGGATAAAAATTCTTTTGTTTGAGAAATACAGAGGAAAAGGAGACCCTATCAACCATGTTAATTTCTTATACATCTTTGTGTAGTGATTTTGTGCTTGACGATAAAATTTTAGCAAAAAAAATCCCACAGACCTTGACAGATACTGCATTAGAATGACTTTCCAACCTGACTAATCATTCCATCCCTTCTTTCAATGAATTAGTGGATGCTTTCATAAGTCACTTTCAAGTTCACATGACACCTAAAAAGAATATGGATGACCTCATGCGATGTAGAAAAAACACAGATGAAAAAGTAACATATTTTATCTCACGATACCAATCCTTGTATGCTCAAATTGATGTCAAGATTCCTGATACACATCTACAAAAGATGTTTATCAAAAAATTGCATACCAACCTTCAGGATAAATTAACTATAAAAAAATTCATTTCATTCATGCATTTATGTACAACCTTCTATGACTACAATAAACTGGTTTCAATTCATGATTTAATGTCCCCTTCTAACTGACCTGAAAAACCCGAGCACAACAAACAACACCAAAACGACACACAAAACTTTCGCAAACCTTTTAAAGGCTTTTTACAATCTAATCTATCTCCTCAACCACAACTGTAACATACCCAACCCAATCCAACTCAAGTGGTAGCTGTTAAAATAATGGTGCCTTATACCTATGGGGATCCAAATAGAAAATTTACACCCCTACCTGATACCCTCCATAACACAATGAACCAATTAATTCAACAACACATGCTTACTTTGCCACCTATTAGACCACTTGATTCAAACCAGCCCTTACCACCTACCTTCAAACCTAATGCTTATTGTCATTTTCATCACCAAAATGGAGATGACACCAAACACTGCAAGTGTCTAAAACATTTAGTTCAAGACATAATTGATTCAGGCCATTTTTCCACTGCAAGTGTTAATGATCAAGGCAATAAGTCTGTTGCACCCCCTAAACAAAACTTGCAAATTTTCACCAATCCTATGCCTAAACATACTACCTCATTTGTCAAGGCTAGCGAACCTTCAAATACTAATGTAATGACTGTTGATATAAATAGTGAACAACATGATACAACTCCTATTGCTACCAAAGTTAATCCTATGGATGAACTTGTGGGTGCAATAAAGGTTATCCCTCGTAAGGGAAAAACCACTAATTCTCTTGTTATCACTTTTTCTACTAAAGACATACTACAAAAACTTCCTGATGGTCCTCTCTACATAGCTAGCCAAATCTATGATAAGCCCACTAATGGGAGATTAATATATCCCGCTTATGGCGAGAACATGATCACAAATGAGTTTCTAGTATTAGATGATCTATATCAAGATGATTATAATAAACCAACTACATGGATTAAAACACATAATGGTTTTTCATGCCCTATGATTGGATTGATCGTATTCCCCTTACAAATAGGACCTAAGACTTTGGAGGTAGCATTTTCAATTTTTTCACAATCTAACCAATTTCATTTCCAATTAGGCCACCCTTGGCTTCACTCAATGAAAGTGGTCTCATTATTTGTTCATAAGTGTTTGAAGTTTCCACATGACAATGTGATATTCACCTTACACCATAGTAGCTTTAATCCCTTATCTTCCAAAGGTAATTTTTCATTAGAAGCCTTTTGTCCTAAACCCATGGATCCTATCACCCCTCGCAAGGACTTCTTTTTCATCGCTTACCAAGAGTTTAAAGCTAAAAAGATAGCCAAGTTGTCTTTTCGTAATGCATCCCCATCCACTTCCACACCTCCTATCATAAATGAAACCATGCTTCAACCTGAGTCTAAAATTGAACAAACCATAAAACCTCCTTAACAACCATCCCTAGACACTTCCAAGCCATCATTTAAATGACCAAGGGAATATGAAACAAACCTTGCTCTGCCTCCTCAAAGTAAACTAGTGTATAAAGAAAAGGAGAAAGTGATTGATCCATCTTCCTCAGTTTCTTCTGCTCTTCCTTCTTTAGAACCAGAAGAACCTACAATGCCTCAATCCGCTATTACACCTCAACAACTCCAAAACATAAATAAATGAAACTGCGGTGGTAGGGAATGTAGGCGTCGTCATCGTCTCCTCGCTTATCAATATCGCATAGAAGAAAATAAAGAAAATAAACCTCCACCTTTGATAGAAGTAATCAATGACCACCCTCCTCTTGACCCACCACACGATAGTGCAGTGCAAATTTCATAACAAAATGAACAAATCCAACAACCACAACTTTTAATCCATTCATCCTTAGAAATCACCCTTCGTCCTCTTGTCATCATTAATCTTGACGATGAGGATGATGCAGAGATTTCCAAAATAGATGAAGTGCATAATGACCTAATTTCTTTATTTTCATCTACAATTAGCTTAAAACGTAAATCCTCTCCACCAAGTGAAGAACCTGGTACGACTCCTAGTTCAATGCTTGTAATTATTCCTTTGGATAGTCAACTGCCCTCGCATTACACTAAACATGATTGGGAGGTAGATGACTTGTTAGATTGTTGACTTGCATTCGCCTAGCTAGCATTTTTGTTTTTCTTTTTTTGTTTTTCCTTTTTGGTTTTCTTTTCATGTGCGTATTGTGTTCCCCTGATCATGCATTTGATGTTTCCTCTCTTTTGTCCACTTGTATTCATTATCTCTATTCTTCTATTTTTTGTGCATTTTTCCTTTTAATTTTTGTTTTGCTTCCTTTTGGGGAAAACACAAAGTGTAGAGATGCCCATGTCTCTTCCATGTTGACTCAAAAGGTTCTTTTCTTTTCATTTTTTTATTGTTTTTCCTTTTGGGGATGACGTGAATAAACACCCTATGTCTCTTCCATGTTGACCCAAAAGGTCCTTGTCTTTTCACTTTTTTGTGTTCTCCTTTTGGGGATGATGCAAAGTGTAGAGATACCCTTTGTCTCTTCCATGTTAACCCAAAATTTCCTTGTCTTTTTTTCTTTTGTTTTGTGTTCTCCTTTTGGGGATGACACAAAGCATAGAAATGCCCTCTATCTCTTCCATGTTGACCCAAAAGGTCCTTATCTTTTATTTTTTTGTTTTGTGTTTTCCTTTTGGGGATGATGAAAGGCATCAAGACCAAAATGTCTCCTTCATGTTGACCCAAAATATTTTTCATTTATCTTTCAACTTTTCATTTTCTTTCTTTTCATTTGTGTTTTCTTTTTGGGGATGATGCAAGGTGTTGAGACTGCAATGTCTCTTCCATGTTGAACCAAAATGGAAATTCCTTTTTATTTTATTTTTTCTCTCTTTGTGTCATTCTTCCAGTTCTATGTGCTTTGGGGAATGATGACAATTCTGAGCTCTTTAATCAAAACATTACAACAACGAACATACTGACCCCAAATCCATAGATCCCTTATGTGTTTGGCATGCTTTCTTTTCTGAGGGGAAACTCCCTTTTCTTTTTCTTTTATTTTCATTGACATGATGCAACTTAACTTCAAAACATATGACTTGGCATAGGGATTTCCAATTTGGCTCTCATGTCTTGTTTTCTTTTTTCATTTCTCTTTCTATTTTAAAGTAATTTCTCACATAACAATGTGTAGGAATTCCTTTAAACTAGGGGGCATACATTACCATAATTTATTTGCATTCTTGGTTCCTAAGTTTAGTGTTGTCATTTACGTGATGCCTTCATCACTTTTTGGATGACATTGGGTGTGATGTCCTTCATAAGTGTGATATATCTTAGCATATTACATTCCTCTTGGTGGCCCGATGCAATGCATTGCATCCCCTAAGTTGTGAATATACTACTCTTTGATTTGTCCTCTCTTGGAGACATTAGACACAATGTTACCTAAGTGACTAACCTTGCATGAACTGAGTAAGACTCCTTTGAACTTCTTGTTACATTTTTTCCATTTTTTTACATTTTTTATTTTTTCCACCTTGCATAACGCAACTTGCATGATTGTGGTACCTTCTTTTTGTTCATGAAATTTTTCTTTGTGGCACCTTGTTAAAGTTATTATTAGGTATAACTTTAATATGGTTGAGCAGGAAGCCCACCTAGCGGCTTGAATTTTCCCCATAGTCACCTTTATGTTTTTGAGTGCATACCAACTAGCATATGTATCTTACCTTTTGGGATTTCTCACCCCTCAAACAACTAGTTTTGCGGCCCTAGAGTGAGTAAATTTGGGGCTTTTCACCCAATGGAATGTCATGTGCTCTGTCGCCCTAGAGTGAGTACACATTCTCTTAATCATCCTAGATCTAATCCACAACTAGTTGGAATGATGATTGAAGCTTCATCCGATTCATTTCAACACTTGTGTGTTCCTTTGTTCTTATGCTTAGTTTGTCATGGGATATTCATCATGGGGGCTTGATCATCCATGTTGATCATTTTCACTCCATCTTACTAACGTAAGTGCATTTGAAGCCTCCTCTTGATATTCATGGCTAATTTAGTGTGAGTTTGAAGCAAGTTCATCCTCTCACTAAAGTGGGGGCTAAATGTGTTGTATAAAAATGGACCCTTGAAATTTTCATGGTATTTTAGGTATTGTTTCATGGTGTTGGAACTATGTTGCTATGATTTTATGTTGTAATATGGCTTGAACATGCTTATTTAGGTACTATAATTTAAATAAGGACATCTTGTGAAGGTGTTGTAAAACATTTCTACTTTCTTCTATATTCTATTCATTACAATTAACCTAAAAATCACCTTTTCATCCGTAAACAAGTCCTATTTTTGTTGGATGTTGTGGTTGTGTTGATGATATGTGGTTTTCAAACACTATTAGCATAAACGTATCTAAAGTTGTATATGTCGAGGATATTCAGAAAATTGTAATAAATGAGTTCTAGGTTGTTAGTGGTGAAGTGAAGTTTAGTAAGGTGGTTATTTATGTACATTGTTCATCGGAGGTTGTGGACTAAAGGGTTTGTTGTTGACTGTATCTAGTTTATCAATGTTGAGTTTCAAAGACCTACATGAAGATTTGATTGAGTTATGAATATTTCCATTTAGACAGTTTTTTTGTTTCTTCAATTGGTGTTCCTAATAGAAGATGATGATATTTTAGTTAGTTCAGTTGCTACAAATGCTTCTCTTCTGATTCATGATTCTTTTGGACATTTCTAGATCATGCTCTATCTTTGTTGCATGCCTGCATTAATCATTGTGATTGTGGTTTATGATTTTCTCTTTTGTGTTCATGTTTTTCTTGTTCTTGGCTGACATAGTGTTTGTAGTGTGTTGTGAATCTTTGAGGAGAAATTAATTGAAGTGTCTTCATGCTGGAGATGTTGATTTGGGTCATCACTAAGTTGTGGCCGACTTTGGCTTATTCGCATTGATAATCTTTAATGTTTTGGGCTGATAGTTTATATTCATTTTATTATTTCTTTGTGACCAACTTGTACGAATGAAATTTCATGTTGTGGCTATGTAAGAGCGATTTCTTATTCAAATTTAAGTGTGGAAAAGGTGTACTTTTGTGTGTATGCACAAATAATTTTCTAAATCATTCGGTGGTAGAGCAGAGTGTGAAGAATTGTGAAGAAATGTGAAAAAGAGTGAAGAAGTGTTCATGTGCTTAATTGGAACTATAATCAGGCATTAGCATATGCTATTTTCTTAGTTCAAAATTTGGATGGCTTTAATCCAAATATCTTTGTAAGATAGTGGGTCTTCCTTTATAATTGAGTAGTGAGCTTTAGGCAATGTTCCTAAATGCATGTCCATTCCCCATATTACATTTTCAATATACTTTTAACAAGGTATAATCTTGTGGACTAACCTCCACTGTGGTTTTTCCCCTAACAAGGTTTCCACGTAAAAAATCTTGGTGTTATGTGTATTCTTGATGTATTAATTATTTATGTTTTCATGGTTAATAATCAAATCAGAGAATAAGGCTAATAAGTTGAATAGGGTTTGAATTTCTATGAGAACGGGTTCACCCCCCCTCTCTTAGTTGGCTACCCTTGTATTGCCAACAAATGGTATCAGATCAGGTTCCTTGGAAGAAGTTTACCAGCTTAAGGTGATTCAGGATGGAAAGTTACAAGAAGGATAGTCTAAGATTTGATGGAACAAATTATTCTTTGTGAAAGAATCGAATGGAGTGCCATATGAGATGCATTGGTGAACCCTACTGGAGCATTACAAGTAATATGTATATTATTCCATAGAATTCTCCTACTACTTCTGCTGAGATTAGAGATGTTGAGTATAATATCTGGGCTATGGAAGCTTTTTTGAGTGCTTTGATTGATTTTGAGATGACAAATGTTATGGATCTAAAGATTACTTATGAGATCTAGAAAAGTTGGAAACCTTGTATGAAGGTGATGCTAATGTGAAGATTGCTAAGTTGCAGAGTTTGAAAGGGAAATATGAAAGGTTGAAAATGGGTGATGATGAGAACATTAATACTTTCATGCAAAGAGTGAACGAACTTGTGAGTGGTATTAGATGTGCTGGTGGAAAGATAGATGAATCTAAGATTGTTGCTAAAGTTCTTAGATCCCTCCCTGATTCTTACAAAGTCAAAGTTAGTGCTATTGAAGAGCTTCGAACTGCAAGAAACATAACCAGAGATACATTGGTTGGTAAGCTAACTATTTTTTAGTTGAGCGAATTTGGTGATGCCCTTCCTAAGGTTGAATGTAAATTTAAGTCTACTACTTCCGGAAGAGATAGAGAGAGATATGATCTAGGTGAGAGTTCATCTAGAAATACATTCAAGTACAAGGATGAAATCAAATAGATTGAACAAGAAGAAAGAGAGCTAGAAAAGTTGGAAGCACTTATTATCAAAAGAGTACCGAGAGGAAAAGGTAAGTATGAAGGAAAATTACCTCTTAAATGCTTTTCTTGCAATAAGAGTGGTCATTTTGCATCAAGGTGTCCAGAAAGAGTTGTTAAACCAAGACATAACAAGCCTAGATTTCAGAAGAAGTGTTACTATGTTGTTGATGAAGGCAGGACAAATGATGAATCTGATAAAGGAAATAGAAGTGATGCGATGATCCCACAATAGTGGTTTACAATTTTTGGCCAAACTGGACATGAAAAATATTATTTTTAACTAAATCTTCACTTTCAGGCACCTATAGCGGCTAAATCGTGAGGAATTTGAAGATGATGCAATTTAGAGTTTCATGACATTTTGTCTATAGATTATAAATATTTTTTTTTCAAAATTTTTAGAATTAGATTGCACTTTTTTTTCCATCTCCCTTGAAAACTATTTTTTTTTTCTGAAAACAACATTTTTAAAAAGTGACGCTCACCATATAACACATAAAAAAATAAATTAATGAAGAATAAAATTATAATTCTTTCGAATTTAGATTTCTAACTCTGCTATCTAGTGCTTCCACTTGGTTAGATTTTTTTTATTGAATATTTTGTCTTTAAACAAGTTTCAAAGTCAATCCAATTACAATTCAGACATAGCATGGCCGTACAATGCGTAACCATTTTTGTATGTATCAAAATTCTTTTTTCTTTGTTGGGTCAAAAACTTCAATATCTAGTGTACTCATATTTTTCAATTTTTTTTTTGATAATCTACTATTCTTCCACATGTGCTAAAGAGAGAGCTTGATTTTCGGTGAAAAACCTACATTCACAAGAAATAAAAAATAAATATAATAATTAAATTAAATTTATTTAAAATTATACTTTTTGGAAAGCTTATAATAAGGACTACATTCTTACAAAAAATAAATTTTAAATAAATTCATCTGGTCCCCAAAAAGTAAATCCAAAGTGGTTTTTTATGAGCATTTTGATAGGTGTAAAGGAGACTCCGTTATAGGTATGGTTTAAAACTAGTGGGGTTCTATCCAAGGGGGTTTGATCTAAAATCGTTTGATCAAACCCTCTTCAATTGGAATGCTTTAAATGGAACTTTTTACGGCTTAAATAATTATATTTTCTAAAAATATGTGATTTCAGCAAAAATCACATATTTAACAAAGCAAGAGTGGTATGTGAAGGATATTAAAAAATGGAAGGAATTGGTTTTGAAGAGACCTTTGCCCCTATTCCTAGAATTGAAGTTGTAAGATTATTTCTTTCCTATGTTGCTCACAAGAACTATAAAGTTTATCAGATGGACATAAAATCAGCTTTTGTAAATGGTGAATTGGAAGAAGTGTATGTTGACCAACATGATGGATTCTGGTTGACTACTAAAGAAGATATGGTGTGTCAGTTGAAGAAAGAATTATATGGACTCAAGCAAGCCCCTAGAGCATGAAATGTAAGACTGGACAAGTATTTGTTGAAGCTTGGATTTAACAAAGGTATTTTTGATAGTAATTTGTATATCAAGAATGATGATAAAGATTTGGTTGTTGAAGTCTTTGTTGATGATATTATTTTTGGAGGAGATGATTCTTTGTGCATGAAGTTTTCTAATGTGGTACAGAATGGATTTGAGATGTCTATGATTAGTGAGATGAAATTCTTTTTGGGATTGTCATTTACTCAGTTAGAGAAATGGATTTTTATATCTCAATCCAAGTATGTGAATGAATTATTGAAGATGTTTGGTATGGAAGATTTAAAGCCAGTTGGTACACCCATGGTGACCAAATGAAAGTTGACAATAGAAGATGATTCTCCAAAAGCAAATTAGACAAGATATAGATCAATGATTGGTGGATTGTTGTACTTAACACAAACTAGGGCTGATATTATGAATGTTGTATGTATTGTTGCAATATTTCAAGCTAATTCCAAAGAATCTCATGTGACTATTGTGAATATAATTTTCAAATACTTGAAGGGAAATGTTGATCTTGGCCTATGGTATCCTAAATATGACGATCTTACTTTGAGTGCCTTTACTAATGCTGACTAGGTAGGAGATGTGAATGATAGAAAATTACTAATGCTGGTTCATTCTTCTTGGGTAAGAACCTAATTTCATGGCTAAGAAAGAAGAAAAATTCCATTTCCTTATCTAATGTAGAGGTCAAATATATTGTTGCTGCTAATAATTGTACTCAAGTCTTGTGGATGAAATAGATGTTGAAGGATATCAAAATTATATATGATGAGCCTATTGCTATATTTTGTGATAACTCAAGTGCTATTAAAATTTCCAATAATTTGGTGTTGCATTAAAAAACAAAGCATATATCTATCAAGTTTCACTTTTTGAGGGAGAAGATAAGTGAAAGGGAAGTCAGATTGGAGTATGTACCTACTAAGGAGTTGATTGCAGACATCTTTACCAAGTCATTTCCTAAGAATAATTTTGAGTATCTCAGAGGGAAGTTAGGGGTGAGTACCCCTCCTAATTAGAACTAAGGATGCATTGCATTGGATCATTCCATGCTTTTCACAGTCATATGTTGTCTCAGATTTATGTTGTGGTGGTTGCTACTAAGGGTGAGTAGTCATATGTTCAAAAATTCAGATATGTGGTTCAGAGCTGAGAGAACCTTGTCATTGATGTCAAAGGGGGAGAAGATTCATGTGAAAAATTGGTGATTATCTAAGGAGAAGATCCTTATGGGGAGAAAGATTATGTGAAAGTGTTGAGGAGAAGATGAGTCAAAACCTAACTAGGAGTTAGTTGTGTTGATGGTGTTTTTCACATCATGTGTTGCCATCAATAAGAAAGGGGGGGATTGTTGGATGTTGTGGTTGTGTTGATGATATTTAATTTTCATATATCTCAACACTATTAGCATAAATGTATTTGAAGCTGTATATGTCGAGGATATTGAGAAAATTGTAATAAATGAGTTCCAGGTTGTTAGTGGTGAATTCAAGTTTAGGATGGTGGTTATTTATGTACGTTTTTTTATCAAAGGTTGTGTACTAAATTTTTTGTTGCTAAGTGTATCTATTTTATCCACATCGAGTTTCAAAGATTCGCATGAAGATTTGATTGAGTTATGAAGATTTCCATTCAGACAGTTTTTTTGTTTCTTCAATTAGTGTTCCTAATTGAAGATGATGCTATTTTAGTTAGTTTGATTCCTATGGATGCTTATCTTGTGATTCATGATCCTTGTGAATGTTTCCAAATCATTCTCTATCTTTGTTGCACATCCGCATTGATCATTGTGATCGTGGTTGGCAATTTTCTCTTGCATGTTCATTTTTTTCTTGTTCTTGGCTGACATAGCGTTTGTAGCATGTTGTGAATCTTCAAGGAGAAATTAATTGAAGTTTCTTCATGCTGAAGATGTTGATTTGGGTCCTCACTAAGTTGTGGTCTACTTTGGTTGATTTGCATTGATAATATTTAATGTTTTGAGTTGACAGTTTACATTCATTTTATTATTTCTTTGTGGCTGACTTGTAGCGATGAAATTTCATGTTGCAAATATATAAGAGGGATTACTTATTCAAATTTAAGTGTGGAAAATGTGTGATTCTATGTGTATACATGAATAATGTTCTAAATCATTTGAAAGAAGAGTAGAGTGTGAAGAATTTTGAAGAAGTGTGAAGAAGAGTGAAGAAGAGTGAAGAAGTGTTCATGTGCTTTATTGGAATAGTAATTAGCCATTAGCAGATGCTATTTTCTTAGTTCAAAATCTAGATGTCTTTAATCTGAATCTCTTTGTAAGACAATGTGTCTTTCTTTGTAATTGAGTAGTGAGCTCTAGATACTGTGCTTGAATGCATATGCATTCTACATATTTCATTTTCATTATACTTTTAAAAGGCTATAATCTTGTGGACTGACCTCGACCATGGTTTCTCCCCTAATAGGGTTTCCACATAAAAAATCTTAGTGTTATGTGTGTTTTTGATGTGTTAATGATTTATGCTTTCATGGTTACTAATCAAATCAGAAAATATGGTTAATAAGTTGAATAAGTTTTGAATTTTTGTGACAACTAATTCAGCCCCCCCACTTAGTTGTCTGCCCTTGTATTGACAACAATTTTGAAGTGTTGTAAAGTCTTGTAACAAGCCTTAACACTTTTCTAGGAATATTTTCACTATTTATCCCTTTCTCATATGATTTATTTGGCCCCTTTATGCCCTCATATGACTTAATTAAGTGTAGTTTTTAATATTATCCCCAAAAAAAACATTAAATACAACATATTTTCTAACACATATTTTTAGGTCTTAGGTGGGACCCATTCGCCATGGGTGGTGAATGAGTCCCCATTGGCTCCAATTTCAAAAAAATTAAAATTTTCTTCTAGGATTTTATTCAAAATAACTTGATGTCGGCCTGTGATGAGGTGCAAATAGATACTAAGGCACAATAATTGTATAAATATGTTGTTTTCACCTCATTTTACATCTCCTACAATCTCCTCATTAAATTATTCAATAACACATCACATTCTAGCAATCTCAAGCCTCTTGCAACATATTTTCAAGCACTATTCAAGCACTTTGAAGTAGCCATTGACATTACTTCAGACTTAAATCATCAAGGATTAGGTAAGTTGATAGCATTTACATGTTATTACTATATCTTTCTCTTGCATTTCATTATCTTATTAAGGGGTTGATTGCCAAAAGTGAGGTTTGACCAAGGAAAACCCCTATTCAGTAACCCTCAACCATTTTTCCCCTATTGCATTTTTGTTTGGAGCCTTTTGTCTGCAGATTTGACAAGGTTTTTGGTGTTGAAGATTGCTTTTCAAGTCAACTAGGTGCTTCATGTCAACTCAATTCCATTTCAAGCTTGGAGAAGGTTTTCTGTCTGTTTCCTACATAATTGACTTCGGCAACCCAACAATCAATGGTTTCCAAATCTGGTGTTGCAGAGTTGTCTCCTAATTTTTCAAAAATTTGGGAGACTACTAATTCACCACTAGTGGTGAATGATTCTCACCTTAGGACTGAAAATCTTTTTTTTTCTAGATTTTGGATCCTGACAGTCAGAAACCAGCTTCTGACACTTTTTCACAAGAAGCACTGATTCATCACCCTAGGCGAATGAGTCCCACTATGAAAAATTAGTGAGTTCAACTAGCATTCACAACATTCCATATTCATTATACTTTTTCTAGGTGCACTCTAATTTAACTCATCTCTTTCTATTCTACATATTTTCTTCATTTACTTCATTGTTTGCATATCACAATGTGTTTTCAAACATAGCCCTAATTTAACTTTTGCATTCATTTAGATTAGTCAATTGAATTTATTTAACTTCATCTAGCCTAGACAACATTACATACAACATAATTTGAGTGAATCATTAGAATTTTTGGCCCTATCTCTCTCCTTTAGGTGAAAAACCCTAGAAGTGCAAGAGAAACCATAGGGTCCCAAAAATCTATGTTTCATTTTGGTGAACCTGAATCTTGAACACTTTTCCTTTCTAATTTCATTTCTATATTGGATCTTATTTTATATTTTCATTAACATTTAATTAGGACATTGTTTTTTTTCTGAATTCTAGGACTTTTCATCTTGTATTAGTGAAAACTTCATTTAGATTTCATTCCTGCATTACATCTCATTGAAGAAACTAAAAATATACATTCTTCATCTTTGATTGCATATTGTAGAGCATTCAAATCATCTTTAAATTTCTAAAAAACATAAAAAAACATCATACTAGGATTCATTACAGTTAGGAGAATATTTTTTATTGGCATTTTAGAGCTCTTAGATTAGCTTGCATTTTCATTCACCCATCCTTTGTGGTACTTGTATGAGTGTTTGGTGCCCTGTTGATAATACTTTAGTGAGAATAAGTTCTAGACTCATGGAATCTTGCAATACCACTCTCATTGTGGACCTTGGGATCTCATGAGCTCTTACTCCTAGTATGGAGAATGGTGCATTAGGCACTGAAAATACCACTTCTATGCCTTCACCTTTCCATCTAATGAATTTTTACAACCACAAAAATTCCCTCCCACAATAAAAATTCATTAATATTGATGAGGATTTTTCACATTGAAAACAAGACTTGTCACTAGAAAACATTTCCACCACTGCTATACCTACCATTGACAATCTTCATCGTTTGATTGAAAGTGATGATGGCTTGCAAGTGATGGAGAGAATTGTTGAGGTTTATAATAAACATGCCTCTTCTCATACCCAATCCGCAAAAATTCCTATAAGCCAATGAAGACCTCAAGTTACTCCTCCTTCAATGATAACATCCATACCAAGTTATACCAATCCGCAAGTCCATACAACTATGCATGAGGTTAACTATGCAGCTACTTCTTTCCTGATTCCAGCTAGCATTCCTACTTCTCCTATGGCATCACAATTCCCTTCCACCACCTTCACACCCCTTATTCTGCCTTTCACTTCCCCTAACATCACTTACACTCCATCACCATTATCCCTTCCACCTCAACCCACTTACCCAAATCTTGTTCTTACACAACTCCTTAACAACTCCTTAACTATGCAGCTACTTCTCCTGTGGCATCACAATTCCCTTCCACCACCTTCACACCCCTTATTCTCCCTTTGACTTCCCCTAACATCACTTACACTCCATCACCATTATCCCTTCCACCTCAACCCACTTACCCAAATCTTGTTCTTACACAACTCCTTAACACTGTTTAATGCAACACCAACTTTCCACCATTATTCAAGGTCAAACTCAAGTCCATTTCAAGCTTGGAGAAGGTTTTTTGTCTGTTTCCTATAGAATTAACTTTAGTAACACGACAATCAATGATTTGCAAATCTAGTGTTGTAGAGTTGTCTCCTGATTTTTCAAAAATTTGGGAGAGGACTGATTCACCACCAGTATTGAATGAGTCCCACCTTAGGATTGAAAATTTGATTTTTTTAGATTATGGATCCTAACAGTCAGAAACCAGCTTCTGACTCTTTTTCATGAGTAGGACTGATTTGAAACCCTATGTGAATGAGTCCCACTGTGAAAAATTAGTGAATTCAACTAGCATTCACAACATTCCATATTCATTATACTTTTCCCAGGTGCACTCTGATTTAACTCATGTTTTTGTTCTGCATATTTTCTTCATTTACTTCATTGTTTGCATATCAGAATGTTTTTTCAAACATTGCCCTAATTTAACTGTTGCATTCATTTTCATTCATTTAGATTAGTCAATTACATTTAGTTAACTTCAACTAGCCTAGGAAACATTGCATTCAACATAATTTGAGTGAATCATTAGCATTTTTGGGGCTATCTCTCTCCTTTTAGGTGAAAAACCCTAGAAGTGCAACAAAAGCCATAGGGTCCCAAAAATCTATGTTTCATTTTGGTGAACCTGACTCTTGAACACTTTTCCTTTCTGATTTCACTTCTATATTGCATCTTAGTTTACATTTGCACTAACATTCAATTAGGACATTGTTTTTTTTTGCATTCTAGGACTTTACATCTTGCATTAGTGAAAACTTCATTTAGATTTCATTCTTGCATTACATCTCATTGAAAAATAAAAAAATATTAATTTTGCATCTTTGATTGCATACTGTAGAGCATTCAAATCATCTTTAAATATCTAAAAGAAATAGAAAAACATCATAATGGGATGCATTCACCACCCAGGGTGAATCAATCCATTTGCACTTTTTAAATAGCATTTCTGGCATTTTTTCTGGCATTTGTCTGCCTTTTTGTTTTCTGTAGTTAGATCTCTATTACAGTTAGCATAATTTATGTTATTGGCATTTTAACGCTCTTAGATTAGATTACATTTTCATTCACCCATCCTTTGTGGTACTTGTATTTTTTTTACGCCCCATTGATAATACTTTAGTGAGAAGAAGTTCTAGACTCATGGCATCCTGCAATAGCACTTTCATTGTGGACCTTGGGATCTCATGAGCTCCTACTCCTAGTATGGATAATAGTGCATTAGGAACTGATAATACCACTTTTATGCTTTCACCTTTCCATCTAATGAATGTTGACAACCACAACAATTCCATCCCACAAGAAAAATTCATTAATATTCATGAGGATTTTGCACATTTAAAACAAGACTTGTCACTAGAAAACAGTTCCACCACTGCTATACCTACCATTGACAATCTTCATCATTTGATTGAAAGTGATGATGGCTTGCAAGTGATGAAGAGAATTGTTGAGGTTTATAATAAACATGCCTCTTCTCATACCCAATCCACAAAAAATCCTATAAGCCAATGAGGACCTCAAGTTACTCCCCCTTCAATGATAGCATCCATACCAGCTTATACCAATCTGTAAGTCCGCACAACTATACATCAAGTTAACTATATGGCTACTTCTATTGTGGCATCACAAGTCCCTTCCACCACCTTCACACCCCTTAGTCTCCCTTTCACTTCCCCTGACATCACTTACACTCCATCACCATTTTCCCTTCCTCCTCAAACCACTTACCTCGATCCGATTCTTACACAACTCCTTAACACTATTCCATCCATGCAACACCAACTTTCCAACTAGCAATCCTACTTCTATTGTGGCATCACATGTCCCTTCCACCACCTTCACACCCCTTAGTCTCCCTTTCACTTCCCCTACCATCACTTACACTCCATCGCCATTTTCCCTTCCTCCTCAACCCACTTACCTCGATCCAATTCTTACACAACTCCTTAACACTATTCCATCCATGCAACACAAATTTTCCACCATTAGTCAAGGTCAAACCACTCCACCCACATGTCATGTCCATAGCAACCCCTTATCTTTAGAAATATTACGTACCCCAATGCCACAAGGGATATAAATGTCTTGGTTTGATAAATACTTAGGAAAAGGAGACCCTATCAACCATCTTAATTCTTATACATCTTTGTGCAGTGGCTTTGTCCTTGACAATAAACTTTTAGAAAAAAAATTCCCATAGACCTTGAAAGATACTACATTAAAATGGATTTCCAACCTGACTAATCATTCTATCCATTCTTTCAATGAATTAGTGGATGCTTTCATAATTCACTTTCAAGTTCACATGAAACCTAAAAATAATATGGCTGACCTCATGCGATGTAGAAAAAACATAGATGAAAAAGTAACAAATTTTATCTCACGATACCAATCCTTGTATGCTCAAATTGATGTCAAGATTCCTGATGCACATCTACAAAAGATGTTTATCAAAAGCATGCATACCAACCTTTAGGATAAATTAACTATGATGAAATTCATTTCATTCATGCATTTATGTACAACCTTGTGTGAATACCATAACTCAGTTTCAAGTTGTGATTCAAAGTCCACTTCTAACCAAGCTAAAAAATCCGAACACAACAATCAAACCCAAAACAACACACAAAACTTCTACAAACCTAATAGGGGATTTTTTATAGTTTCATTCACCTCCTCAACCTCAAGTACAACCTACCCAACCCAATCCAGCTCAAGTGGTAGCTATTGAAAAAATGGTGCCTTATACCTAGGGATCTGAATAAACAATTTACACCCCTACCTGATACCTACCATAAAATAATGAACTAATTAATATTCAAGAGTGCATGCTCACTTTGCCACCTATTAGACAACCTAATCCAAACCAGCCCTTACCACCTACCTTCAAACCTAACACTTATTGTCATTTTCAGTTCCAAAAAGCATATGACACTGAACACTGCATGCATCTAAAACATTTAGTTCAAAACCTCATTGATTCAGGCCATTTGTCCATTTGGGGTGTTAATGATCAAGGCAATAAGTCTGTTGCACCCCCTAACTAGAACTTGCAAATTTTCACCAATCCTATGCCTAAATATACAACCTCATTTGTAAAGGCTAGCAAACCTTCAAATACTATTGTAATGACTATTGATACAAATAGTGAAAAACATGATACAACTCCTACTATTACCCAAGTTAATCCTATGGATGTACTTGTGGGTGTGATAGACGTTATCCCTTGTAAGTGTCAAACAACTAAATCTCTTGATATCACTTTTTCTACTAAGGACATACTACAAAAACTTCCTAATTATCCTCTTTACATAGCTGGCCAAATCTATGATAAGCCTACTAATGGGATATTAATAGATCCTGCTTGTGGCAAAAATGTGATCACAAATGAGTTTCTAGTATTACATGATCTATATCAAGATGATTATAATAAAACAACTACATGGATTAAAACACATAATGGTTTTGCATGCCCTATGATTAGATCAATCATACTCCCCTTACAAATAGGACCTAATACTTTGGAGGTAACATTTTCAAAATTTTCACAATCTAACAAATTTCGTGTGTGGTTAGGCCACCCTTGGCTTTGCTCAATGAAAGCGGTCTCATCATTTGTTCATAAGTGTTTGAAGTTTCCACATGAAAATGGGATATTTTCCATACACCATAGTGGCTTTAATGCCTTATCTTCCAAAGGTAATTTCTCATTAGAAGCCTTTTGTCCTGAACCCATGGATCCTATCACCCCTTGCAAGGACTTCTTTTTCATAGCTTACCAATAGTTTAAAGCCAAAAAGATAGCTGAATTTTTTCTTCGTAACACATCCATGTCCACCTCCACATCTCCATTGATTAATGAAACCATGCTTCAACCTAAGTTTGAAATTGAACAAACCATAAAACCTCCTGAACAACCACCCCCACACACTTCCCATTTATTGTTTGAACAACCAAGGGAATATGAAACAAACCTTGCTCTGCCTCCTTGAATTAAACAAGTATATAAAGCAAAGGAGAAAGTGATTGATCCATGTTCTTTGGTTTCTTCTACTCTTCCTTATTTGGAACTAGAAGAACCTATGATGCCTCAATCCACTCTTACACCTCAAAAACTCCAAAATAGACTTAAATTAAGCTGTAGTGCTAGGGAACAGAGGTGTCTTCATCATCTCCTTGCTCGAAAATATCACATAGAAGAAAATAAAGAAAATCATCCTCCACCTTTGATAGAAGTAATAGATTACCACCCTCCTCCTAACTTGTCACACGATAGTCTAGTGCAACTTAAAAATAAAAATAAACAAATCCAACAACCACAACTTTTACTCCATCCATCCTTAGAAATCACCCTTTGTCCTCCTGTCATCATTAATCTTGACGATGAGGATGATGCGGAGATTGCCAAAATAAATGAAGAAGTGCATAATGACCTAATTTTTTTATTTTCATCTACAATGAGCTTAAAAGATAAATCCTATCCACCAAGTGAACAACCTGGTATGACTCCTGGTTTTGCACTTGCAATTATTCCTTTGGATAGTCAACTGCCCTTGCATTACATTGAACATGATTGGGAGGCAGATGACTTGTGAGATGGTTGATTTGCATTTTCCTAGCTATCCTTTTTGTTTTTCTCTTTTTCTCTTCATGTACATATTATGTTACCCCATATTCTGTGTTTGTTGTTTCCTCTCTTTGTCCACTTCTATTCATATCTCTATTCTTCTATTTTTCATGCATTTTCTTTTTTATTTTTCTTTTTCTTTTTTCCTTTTGGGGATGATACAAAGCATATAGATGCCTTATATCTCTTCCATGTTGACCCAAAAGGTCCTTGTCTTTTTTTCTTTTTTTTGTGTTTTCCTTTTGGGGATGACACAAAGTAGAAACACCCCATGTCTCTTCCATGTTGACCCAAAAGGTCCTTGTATTTTTTGATTTTTTTTGTTTTCTCCTTTTGGGGATGACGTAAAGCATAGAGATGCCCTCTGTCTCTTCCATGTTGACCCAAAAGGTCCTTGTCTTTTTTTATTTTGTTTTGTGTTATCCTTTTGGGGATGACGCAAAGTGTAGAGATGCCCTCTATATCTTCCATGTTGACCCAAAAGGTCTTGGTATTTTTTTATTTTTATTTTTTTCCTTTTGGAGATGATGCAAGGAATCGAGAATGAAATGTCTCCTTTGTGTTGGCCAAAAATATTTTTCACCTTTTCATTTTCTTTCTTTTCACTTGTGTTTTCCTTTTTGGGATGATGCAAGGAATTGAGACCGCAATGGCTCTTCCATGTTAACCCAAAATAGACTTTCCTTTTTCTTTTTTTTTCGCTCTCTTTGTTTCATTCTTCCAGTTCTATGTTCTTTGGGGAATGATGATAGTTCCAAGATCTTTAATCAAAACATTACAACAATGAACATACTGATGCAAAATCCATAGATCCCTTATGTGTTTGGCGTGCTTTCCTTTCTGTGGGGAAACTCCCTTTTATTTTTATTTTATTTTCATTGACATGATGTAGCCTAACTTTGAAACATAAGACTTGGAATAGGGATTTCCAAGTTGGCTCTCATGTCATGTTTTCTTTTTGCATTTTTAAAGTAATTGCTCATAAAATGATGTGTAGTAGTTCCTTTAATGTGGGGGGCATACATTACTATAATTTATTTGTATTCTTGGTTCCTACGTGTAGCCTTGTCATTTATGTGATGAGTTTGTCACTTTGTGGATGAAATTGGGTGTGATGTCCTTCATAAGTGTGATCTCTCTCAGAATATTACATTCCTCTTGGTGGCTTGATGCAACACATTGCATCCCCTAAGTTGTGAATATACTATTATTTTACTGGTCCTCTCTTGGATACTTTAAACACAATGTTACTTAAGTGACTAACCTTGCATGAATTGAACAAGACTCCTTTGCACTTCTTTTTACATTTTTTCAATTTTTTTACATTTTACATTTTTGCCACTTTGCATAATACAACTTGCATGACTATGGTACCTCTTTTTGTTGATGAAATTTTTCTTTGTGGTGCCTTGTTAAAGTTATCAGCAAGGATAACTTTAATATGGTTGAGTAGGAATCCCACCTAGTGGCATGACTTTTCCCCATAGCGAGCTTTATGTTTGTGGGTGCATACGAACTAGTATATCTATCTTACCTTTTGGGATTTCTCACCCCACAAAAAACTAGTTTTGTGCCCCTATAGTGAGTACATTTGGCCCTTCTCACCTAGTGAAATGTCATGTGTTTTTTTTCCCTAGAGTGAGTACACATTCTCTTAATCAATCTATATCTAATCCACAACTAGTTAAATCGACGATCAAAGCTTTATCTGATTCATTTCAACACTTGAGTGTTAATTTGTTCTTATGCTCAGTTTGTCATGGGATCTTCATCCTGGGGGATTGATCATCCCTCTTGATCATTTTCATTCCATCTTTCCAATGTAAGTGCATTTGAATGCGCCTCTCGATGTTCATGGGTACTTTACTATGAGTTTGAAGCAAGTTCATCCTCTCACTAAAGTGGGGGATAAATGTGCCATAGAAAAATGGCTCCTTGACATTTTCATGGCCTTTTAGTTATTGTTTCATGGTGTTCAAACTATTTTTCTATGATTTTATGTTGTAGCATGGCTTGAACATGTTTATTTAGGTACTATAATTCACATAATGACATCTTGTGAAGGTGTTGTAAGAAATTTGTAGATTCTATTCATTACAATTCACCTAAAAATCACTTTTTCATCACTAAAGAAGTCCTATTTTTATTGGATTTTGTGGTTGTCATTGATGTCAACACTATTAGTATAAATATGTCTGAAGGTGCATATGTCAAGGATATTGAGAAAATTGTAATAAATGAGTTCAAGGTTGTTAGTGGTGAAGTGAAGTTGAGTATGGTGGTTATTTTTGTATGTTGTTCATTAGAGGTTGTGGACTAAAGAGTTTGTTTCTAAGTCTATCTAGTTTATCCATGTTGAGTTTTAAGAGATCTGTATGAAGATTTGATAGAGTTATGAATATTTCCATTCATACAATTTTTTTGTTTCTTCAGTTGGTGTTCCTAATTGAAGATGATGCTATTTCAGTTAGTTCAATTGTTGCGGATGCTTCTCTTATGATTCATGATGCTTGTGGATGTTTCTAGATTGTTCTCTATCTTTTTTTTGCATCTACATTGATTGTTGTGATCGTGGTTGGCAATTTACACTTGCGTATTCATTTTTTTCTTGTTCTTGGTAGACATAGTGTTTGTAGTGTGTTGTGGATCTTTGAGGAGAAATTAATTGAAGTGTCTTCATGCTGGAGATGTTGATTTGAGTCCTCACTAAGTTGTGGTCAACTTTGGTTGATTCACATTGATAATCTTTAATGTTTTGGGCCAACAATTCATATTCATTTTATTATTTCTTTGTGGCCAAATTGTAGCAATGGAATTTCATGTTGCACATATATAAACACAATTTATTATTCGAATTTAGGTGTGGAAAAGGTGTGCTTCTATGTGTATGCACAAAAAATGGTCTAAATCATTTGAAGGAAAAGGATAATGTGAAGAATTGTGAAGAACTGTGAAGAAGAGTTAAGAAGTGTTCATATGCTTAATTGGAACTGTAATTAGGAATTAGTAGATGCTATTTTCTCAATTCAAAATCTGGATGATTTTAATCCAAATCTCTTTCTAAGACACTATGTCTTCCTTTGTAATTGAACAATGAGCTCTAGGTAGTGTGCTTGAATGCATGTGAATTCCCCATATTTTGTTTTCATTATACTTTTAACAAGGTATAATCTTATGGACTGACCTCCACTATGGTTTTTCCCCTAACAGGGTTTCCACGTAAAAAATATTGGTGTTATGTGTGTTTCTATTGTGTTGATGATTTATGTTTTCATGGTTAATAATCAGATCAGAGGATAAGGTTAATAAGTTGAATAAGTTTTGAATTTCTATGAAAAATGATTCATCCCCCCTCTCAGTTGTCTTCCCTTGTATTTCCAACAATTGGTATCAGAATAGGTTCCTTGGAAGAAGTTTACCAGCTTAAGGTGATCTGGGATGGCAAGTTACAAGAAGGATAGTCCGAGATTTGATGGAACAAACTATTCTTCATGGAAGACACGAATGGAGTGCCATCTGAGATGCATTGGTGAATCCTACTGGAGCATTGCAAGTAATATGTATATCATTCCATAGAGTGGTCCTACTACTTATATTGAGATTTGAGATGTTGAGTATAATATCTAGGCTAAGGAAGCTTTGTTGAGTGCTTTGACTGATTCTGAGATGACAAATGTTATGGATCTAAAGACTGCTTATGAGATCTGGAAAAAGTTGGAAACCTTGTATGAAGGTGATGCTAATGTGAAGATTAGTAAGTTACAAATTTGAAAGGGAAATATAATAAGGTTGAGAATGGGTGATGATGAAAACATTAATACTTTCATGCAAAGAGTGAATGGAATTGTGTGTGGCATTAGATGTGTTGGTGGAAAGATAGATGAATATGAGATTGTTGCTAAATTGCTTAGATCCTTGCCTGATTCTTACAAAGTCAAAGCTAGTGCTATTGAAGATCTCCAAACTATAACAAACATAACCTAAGATACGTTGGTTGGTAAGCTAACTACTTTTGAGTTGAGTGAATTTGGTTATGCCCTTCCTAAAGTTGAATCTACATTTAAGGATACTACTTCTGGAAGAGATAGATAGAGATATGATCTAGGTGAGAGCTCATCTAGATAGACATGATGAAGATGAAATTAGACAGATTGAAGAAGAAGAAAGAGAGCTAGAAGATTTGGAAGCACTTATTGTCAAAAAAGTACTGAGAGGAAAAGGTAAATATGAAGGAAAATTACCTCTTAAATTCTTTTCTTGAAATAAGATAGGTCATTTTGCATCGAGGTGTCCAGAAAGAGCTGCTAAACCAAGACATAACAATCCTAGATTTCAGAAGAATTGTTACTATGGTATTGATGAAGGCGGGATAGATGATGAATCTAATAAAGGAAATAGAAGTAATTATAAATAGGTATTTATTGCTATCAAAGAAAATAATCGTGTATCTACTAAATCGGTTGGTTGTACAAATGTGGAGAAATCCCTGGCTGCTCGAGTTGAAGAAAAAGATGAATGGGTAATTAACAATTGATGTTCACATCATATGACAAGAGACAAAAGTAATTTTTTAAGCTTGGAAAAGTATGATGGTGGTGTTGTGAGATTTGGTGATAATACAGTTGGTGTGATCCATGGAAGAGGTTGCATTTCTCTTGATGGTAAGCATAATACTGATGATGTTTTGTATGTGGAAGGCTTGAAGCATAATCTTTTTAGTTTTGGTCAAATGATTGATAAGGGATACAACATTCAATTCAAGGATGGAAAGTGTAGAATATTGAGTTATGGAAATGAAATTGCATCAGGTACAAAAATAAAAGGTAATATCTTTCACTTGAGTGTTGCTAGTAAAAGTTGTTTGATTGCTCAAGTTGATGAAAGTTGGTTATGGCATAGGAGGTTGTGTCATGTTAACTTTGATAATATTGTGAAGATAAGTTCCACTAAGGCTGTGAGAGATCTACCTAAGTTGGTGAAGCCTACCAATGCAATATGCAAGGAATTTAAATTGGGAAAGCAAACTAGGATTTCATTTTGGAGCAAAAAACATTGTTTAAATGAATTGTTAGAACTTGTGCATACTGATCTATGTGGTCCCTCTAAGGTCAAAATTTTACAAGGTTACAGGTATTTCATCTTACTCATTGATGATTATTCTAGAATGGTATGGGTTACTTTCTTAAGGGAGAAATCTGAAACACTGGAAAAGTTCAAGATCTTTAAAGCTATGGTTAAGACAAAGACAAGTTTGAAGATTAAATCGAATAAAGAAACAATTATCTACACCACGGACCCCTCAGCAAAATGGAGTTGTGGAAAGGGAGAACAAAACAATTGACGATGTTGCTAGAACTATGGTGTTGGAAGGAAATGTTCCTCATATCTATTGGAGAGAAGTCGTGAGTACTACTACGTACACACTCAAGCAGGTACAAATCAAAGGTGCTACTGGTAAGACCCCTTTTGAGCTATGGACTGGTCAAAATCCTATTATTAAATACTTCAATATATTTGGAAGCATATGCTATATTAAGAGAGATGAAGACAGGAAAGTTTGATGCTAGGAGTGATGAAGGTATCTTTTTGGTTTATGCTACTAAAAGTAAGGCCTACTGGTGTTACAATAAAATATTGCAAAAAATGGTTGAAACTGCAAATGTTAAGGTTGATGAAGACTTTGGTACACTATCCAAAACCTATGGATATGACTCTGATGATCAGGTTGATAGTGAAAACAAAGGAAACTAAGTTCAGACTAAAAATCAAGTGTAAATCAAACTGATAAAACAAGAAAATGAAGAAGAAGGAGAAATTGGTGAAAGAGTAGAAGAAAGATCAAGAGAGCCTGTAGTTGAAGAAAATACTAAGAAGACTCTGAGGTATGTGAAATTGAATCATTCAGAAGATAAGATTATAGGTGATAAGAACAAAGGTTTCTAGACTAGGAGAAAGATTGTAGAAAAGTATTGCTTGATTTCAAAGACTGAGCTTACTAGTGTGAATGAAGCATGTAAAGATGACAATCGGATTGAAGCAATGAAAGAAGAGTTAAAATAGATTGAAAAGAATGATAAATGGATTCTTGTTCCCAAACCTAAGGATAAAAATGTCAATGGAACCAAATGGGTCTTTAGAAAAAAAATGAATGAGCAAGGTGAAGTGGTTAGAAGCAAAGCAAGACTGGTATGTAAAGGATATTCACAAATGGAAGGAATTGATTTTGAAGATACCTTTGCTCCTGTTCCTAGAATTGAAGTTGTAAGATTATTTCTTTCCTATGTTTCTCACAAGAACTATAGAGTTTATCAGATGGATGTAAAAACAACATTTCTAAATGGTGAATTGGAAGAAGAAGTGTATGTTGTGCAACATGATAGATTCCAGTTGACTGATAAAGAAGATATGGTGTGTCAGTTCAAGAAAAAATTGTATGAACTCAAGAAAGCCCCTAGAGCATGGTATGCAAGACTGGACAAGTATTTGTTGAAGCTTGGATTTAATAAAGGTACTGTTGATAGTAATCTATATTTTAAGAATGATGATAAAGATTTGATTGTTGAAGTCTTTGTTGATTATATTATTTTTGGATGAGATGATGCTTTGTGCATGAAGTTTGCTAATGAGATGCAGAATGAATTTGAGATGTCTATGATTGGTGAGATGAAATTCTTTTTGGGATTACAAATTACTTAGTTAGATAAAGGGATTTTTATATCTCAGTCCAAGTATGTGAAGGAATTGCTGAAGAAGTATTGTATGGAAGATTCAAAGCTAGTTGGTACACCCCTGGTGACCGGATGCAAGTCAACAAAAAAGATGATTCTCTGAAAGAAAATAAGACAAGATACATATCAATGATTAGTGTATTACTATACTTAACTCAAACTAGGCCAGAAATCATGAATGTTTTATGTATTGTTGCAATATTTTAAGCTAATCCAAAAGTATCTCATGTGACTGTTGTGAAGAGAATTTTTAGATACTTGAAGGGAACTGTTGATCTTGGCCTATGGTATCCAAAAGATGATGATCTTTCTTTGAGTGCCTTTATTGATGCTGACTGGGCAGGAGATGTGAATGGCAGAAAAGGTACTAGTGCTGGTGCATTCTTCTTGGGTAAGAAGCTAATTTCATGGTTAAGCAAGAAGAAAAATGTCATTTAGGCTGAATATATTGTTGTTGCTAATAATTGTACTGAAATCCTATGGATGAAAAAGATGTTGAAGGATACTAGAATTATATATGATGAGCCTATTGCTATATTATATGATAACTCAAGTGCCATTACCATTTCTAAGAATTCGTTGCTACATTAAAAAAAAAGCATATATCTATCAAGTTTAACTTTTTAAGGGAGAAGGTAAGTGAAAAGGAAGTTAGATTGGAGTATGTGCCTACTAAGGAGTTGATTGCAAACATCTTTACCAAGCCCTTGCCTAAGGATACTTTTGAGTATCTTAGAGGGAAGTTAGGGGTGATTACCCCTCCTAATCATAACTAAGGATTCATTACATCACATTATTCCATGCTTTTCATAGTCATATCTTGTCTCGGATTGATGTTGTGGTGGCTGCTAGTCTAGGCGAGTAGTCACATGTTCAGAAATTTAGATATGTGGTTCAAAGCTTAGAGAACCTTGTCATTTATGTCAAAGGGGGAGAAGAGTCATGTGAAAAATTGGTGATTCTCTAAGGAGAAGAGCCTTATGGGGAGAAATATTATGTGAAAGTGTTGAGAAGATGAGTCAAAACCTAAGAAGGAGTTAGTTGCATTGATGGTGTTTTTCACATCATGTGTTGTCGTCAATGCCAAAGGGGGATATTGTTAGATTTTGTGATTATGTTTATGATAGGTGGTTTTCATTGATGTCAACACTATTAGCATAAATGTATTTGAAGTTGTATATGTCAAGGATATTGAGAAAATTGTAATAAATGAGTTCCAGATTGTCAGTGGTGAAGTGAAGTTCAATATGGTGGTTATTTTTGTACATTGTTGATAAGACGTTGTGGACTAAAGGGTTTGTTTCTGAGTGTATGTAGTTTATCCACATTGAGTTTCAGAGATCCACATGAAGATTTCCATTCTAACAGTTTTTTTGTTTCTTTAGTTGATGTTCCTAATTGAAGATGATGTTATTTTAGTTAGTTTAGTTGTTGCAGATGCTTCTCCTATGATTTTTGATTCTTTTGGATATTTATATATCATGCTCTATCTTTGTTGCATGTTTGCATTGATCGTTGTGATTGTGGTTGCCTATTTTCTCTTGCGTGTTCATGTTTTTCTTTTTCTTGACCGACATAGTGTTTGTAGCATGTTATCAATCTTCGAGCAGAAATTAATTAAAGTTTTTTTGTGTTGGAGATGCTGATTTGGGTCCTCACTAAGTTGATTATGACTTTGGTTGATTCACATTGATAATCTTTAATGTTTTGGGATGACAATTTATATTCATTTTATTATTTCATTGTGGTCAACTTCTAGTGATGAAATTTCATGTTGTGGATATATAAGAGTGATTTATTATTAAAATTTAAGTGTGGAAAAGGTGTGCTTCTGTGTGTATGCATGAATAATGTTCTAAACCATTCGATGGTAGAGCAGAGTGTGAAGAATTTTGAATATGTGTGAAGAAGAGTGAAGAATTATTCATGTGCTTAATGCGATCTATAATCATGCATTAGCAGATGCTATTTTTACAGTTCAAAATCCAAAATGTTTTAATCCAAATCTCTTTGTAAGAAAGTGTTTCTTCCTTTGTAATTGAGTAGTGAGCTCTAGGTAGTGTGCCTGAATGCATGTGCATTCCCCATATGTCATTTTCATTATACTTTTAGTAGGGTATAATCTTGTGAACTAACCTCCACCATGGTTTTTCCCATAACAACATTTCCACATAAAAAATCTTGGTGTTATGTGTGTTTCTGATGTGTGCATGATTTATGTTTTCATGGTTAATAATCAGATCAAAGAATAAGGTTAATAAGTTGAATAAGTTTTGAATTTTTGTGACAACTGATTTAGCCCCCCCTCTCAATTGTCTACCCTTGTATTGTCAAATTTTTTTAAGTGTTCTAAAGTTTTGTATCAATCTTTCACACTTTTCTAGGCATATTTTCAATATTTATCCCTTTCTCATGCTTTATTTGGTCACTTTATGCCATCATATGACTTAATTAAGTGTATTTTTTAATATTATCTTGACAAACAACATTAAATAAAACATATTTCCTGACACATATTTTCAAGCCCTAGCTAGGACCCATTCGCCATGGGTGGTGAATGAGTCCCCCTTGGCTCCAAATTCAATTTTTTTAAAATTTTCTTTCAGGATTTTATTCAAAATCACTTGATGTCAGCCTGTGATGAGGTATGAATGGATACTAAGGCACAAGAATTGTATAAATATGTCATTTTCACTTAATTTTAAATCCTACAATCTCCTCATTCAAGTATTCAATCAAAAATCATATTCAAGCAATCTCAAGCATCTTGCAACATATTTTCAAGCACTATTCAAGCACTTTGAAGCATCCATTGACTTTACTTCAGACTTGCATCATCAAGGGTGAGGTAAGTTAATAGCATTTGCATGTTATTACTTTATCTTTCTCTTGCATTTCATTATCTTATTAAGGGTTTGATTACCAAAAGTGGTGTTTGACCAAGGCAATCCCCTATTCACTAACCCTCAACCATTTTTCCCCTATTGCATGTTTGCTTATAGCTTTTTGAAGGTAGATTTGACAAGCTTTTTGGTGTTGATGATTGGTTTTCAAGTTAACTAGGTGCTTCAAATCAACTCAAGTCCATTTCAAGCTTGGAGAAGTTTTTATGTTTGTTTCCTGCATAATTGACTTCGACAAACTGATAATCAATGATTTCCAAATCTAGTGTTGCAGAGTTGTCTCCTAATTTTTCAAAAATTTAGGAGAGGCCTGATTCACCACCAGTGGTGAATAAGTCACACCTTAGGACTGAAAATCTTAATTTTGTCAGATTTTGGATCCCGACCATCAAAAACTAGCTTCTGACACCTTTTCACTAGGAGGATTGATTCGCCACCTTGGGAAAATGAGTCCCATTGTGAAAAAATGGTGACTTCAACCAACCTTCACAACATTCCAGATTCATTATACTTTTCCCAGGTGCACTTCGATTTAACACATCTATTTCTGTTCTACATTTTTTCTTCATTTGCTTCATTGTTTGCATATCACAATGTGTTTTCAAACATAGCCTTGATATCACTATTGCATTCATTTTCATTCATTTAGATTAGTCAATTGCATTTAGTTAACTTCATCTAGCCTAGAAAACATTACATATAACATAATTTGAGTGAATCATTTGCATTTTTAGTCCTATCTCTCTCCTTTTGGGTGAAAAAACCTAGAAGTGGAAGAGAAGCCATAGGGTCCCAAAAATATATGTTTCAAGTGTTTGATTAGAAAAGTGGGATTTGACCAAGGAAAATCCCTATAATATAACCCTTAACAATTTTCCCCTTTTGAATGTGTGTTTGTAGGCCTATGTATGTAGATTTATCAAGCAGTTCGTGGTGAAAGGTGGTCAAGAAGTCAACAATGTTTTTCAAGTCAAATCAACCCTATTTCAAGCTTGGAGACAACCTACAACTCGTTCTCTAGAGATTTGACTTTGCCAACTCGACAAGAAGACAACCTTAGATCTAGTGCTACAAAATTAGTCTCTGATTTCACAAAATTTTGGGAGAGGATTGATTCACCATCAATGGTGAATGAGTCCGACCTTAAGGATAGAAATATGTATTTTCTTAGATTTAGGATCTCAACACTTGAAAGCTAGTTTTCAGAAGTTTTCATCAAAAGTAGGACTGATTCTCCATCAGTGTCGAATGAGTCCCACAAGTGATTTTCAATGATCTCTGCCAGCATTCAGAACACTCTGGAATATTCATCAGACTCCTAGGTGCACTATGATTTATCCTTCTTCTTTTTTGTTTTGCATTTGTTCATGTTTAGTTCATGCTTGCATATCACATTGTGTTTTCCAACATTGCATAATTCTTAGGTTTTGCATTCATAATCAATCAAATAGTTGATTTAATTTCACTTATATCATTCCATTTAGTCTTAATTGCATCATACATTTCCTAATTTGAGTGAACCACGTTGATTTTTCATGAGGTTTATCTCTCTCCTTTTAGGTGAAACATCCTAAGAGTGTAAGAGTAGCCTATAAGCCTCATGCCCAAAAATCTATGGTTCATTTTGGTGAACTAGCATATTGAGTGCTTTATCTTTGTAATTTCAATTACATCTTGCATCCTAGACTTCATTTGCATCAACATTCAATTAAGTTATTGTCTTGTTTTTGCATCCTAGGGTTTCTCAAATTGCATTAGTGAAAGACTCATTTAGATATCATTTTTTCATAACATATCATTGAATCAACTAAAATTTTTCATTTTCATCCTTAGTTTGCATCTAAAAAACATTAAAATCACTTTAATTTTTTTGAAAAACATAAAAAAAATCTCATAACTAGACTCATTCACCACCCTGGGTGAATCAGTCCACATGCACATTCCAAATAATATTTTTAGGCATTTTCTGGGTATTTTTTGCATTTTTGTTCTCTGTTGTTATTTCTTTGTTTCTATTTGCAAAATTTCTATTATTTGCATTTTGCACTACTAGATTACCTTGCATTTGCATTCACCCCATATTTTGTGGTACTTGTATGAGTGTTTGGTACCCCATTGATAAAAATTTAGTGAGACGAATTTTTAGGCTCATGGCTTCCCGTGATAGCACTTTCGTCGTGTACCTTGGGATCTCAAGAGATTCTACTCCTAGTATGGACAATGGTACTTTAGGAATGGATACTACCACTTCTATGCCTTCACATTTTCATCCAATGAATGTTGACACACAAAAAAAATTCCTTCCACAAGAAAAAGTCATTAGTATTCATGAGGATTTTGCACACTTACAACAAGACTTATCCCTTGAAAACATTTCCACAAGTACCATACCTTCAATAGAAAACCTTCATCATTTGATTGAAATTAATGATGGCTTACAAGTTATGAAAAAAATTGTTGAGATATACAATAAACATGCTCCTTCTCCTTTCCAATCCGCAAACACTATTGTCAACCAAGGAGGACCTTACCCTCCTCCCCCTTCATCGATAACATCCATACCAATTTATACCACTCCTTAGGTTACAAAAAATATGCAATAGGTTAGTCATGTGGCTCCTTCTTTCATTATTCCAACTAGCATTCCTAGTTCTTTTGTGGCATCAAATATTCCTTCTTCCACCTTCACCCCTCCTAGTGTCCCTTTCACTTCCCCTAACATTACATACACTCCATCACTATTTTTCCTTCCACCTCATACCACTTACATCGATCCCATCATTACACAACTCCTTAACACCATATCATCCATGCAACAACAAATATCCACCATTAGCCAAAGTCAAAATGCTCCACCCACATATCATGTTCATAGTAGTCCATTATCCTTAGAAATATTATGCACACAAATGCCACAAGGAATGGAACCGCCTAGGTTTGAGAAATATAGAGGTAAAGGAGACCCTACTATTCATGTCAAGGCTTATAAAGCCTTGTGCAATGATTTTATCCTTGATTATAAGTTGTTAGCCAAACTTTTTCCTAGGACCTTGAAGGACACTACATTGGAGTGGTTTTCAAACTTACCCAATCATTCAATCTGATCATTCAATGAACTTTTGGATGCCTTCATAAGTTATTTCCAAGTTCATATGACTCCTAAAAAGACAATGGTTGATTTAATGAGATGTAAAAAAAATGCCGATGAAAAAGTAACTGATTTCATTTCACATTATTAGTCATTGTATGCTCAAATTGATGTCAAGATTCCTGATTCACATCTACAAAATGTTTTTATAGAAAACTTGCACAATCACCTTTAGGATAAGTTAACTATGATGAAATTTCCTTTGTTTTTTCATTTATGCACAACCATTTGTGACTATCATAACTTGGTTTCAAGTCACGATTCAAAGTCCACTTCTAACAAAGCTGAGAAGTCTAAGCAAACCAACCAAAACAACATACAAAACTTTAGAAAACCAAATAGAGGCTTTTCAAAGTTCAATCCACCATCTCCTCAACCAACCCAACCTATTGAGAGTCAAGTGACACCTATTAAAGCAGTAGTGCCCTATACCTATGGGGACCTAAAGAGACAATTTACTCCCTTACCTGATACCCTCAATAATACATTGAACCAATTTCTCCAGCAACAAATGATCACTTTTCCTACCGTTAAACCACTTGATACCACACAACCTTTACCACCCACATTTAAACCAATTTTTTATTTCCATTTTCATCTCCAAAATGGGCATGACACCAAAAAATGTAAGCATCTCAAACACTTAGTTGAGGACCTCATTGATTTGGGTCATTTTTCCATTGTAGGTGTTAGTGATCAAGGCAATAAATTTGTTGCACCCCATAGCCATAATTTACATATATTCACCAACCCCATGCCTAAACAAAATATTTCATTTTTAAAGGCTAGTGAACCTTCAAACATTGATGTAATGAATGTTGATACAAATAATGAACAACCTGATATAACCCAAAATGTTACTCAAGTTAATCCTATAGATGAACTTGTGGTTATGATAGACATTGTCCCTTGTAAGGGCCCAACCAAAAAATCTCTTCATATTAAATTTTCTTCTCATGATATACTTAAAAAGCTTCCTGATGGTCCTCTTTACATAGCTACCAAAATATATGATAAGCCCACCAATGGGATAATAATAGATCCTGCCTATGGTGAGAATGTGATCATGTAAGAGTTTTTAGTATTAGATGATCTTTATCAAGATGCATATAATAAACCAACTACATGGATTTAAACACATACTTGTTTTGTGTTCCCTACGATCAGATTGATCACACTCTTCTTACAAATAGGACCCAAAACATTCAATGTAAAATTTTCTATTATTCTACATTCATACCAATTTCATCTATGGTTGGGTCTTCCATGGCTTTTCTCGATGAAAGCGGTCCCCTCAATTGTTCACAAATGTTTAAGTTTCTACATGGCAATGAAATATTGACCATACACCATAGTGGCCTTAATCCAATATCCTCTAAAGGTCATTTTTCA
>VDFB02379711.1:232364732-232407560 GCA_007258455.2 Sequoia sempervirens | reverse complement strand
TTAAGTGTTAAAGGCCGAATTCATAACTAAAAGGCCTATAAGGCCAAAAACAAACAAAAACCCACTTCAACCTCTTGAACCAAAAGGCCATAGAAGACAAATAAGTCATGGCATGAATTGTTAAGGGGAGTTATGCATTCATTCCATTTGTTAAGCCTAATTAGGCTAATTTTATGTATAAAAGGGGGAATGTAAGCTCTTAGGAGTTCATTTAAGTGATGAAATAGTGAAACAGGTGATACGAAAGAGGGGTCTTGTGGAAATTTTTTGAGCCATTTTCGTACGACAGAGTATTGTTATGCTGTCGAAGTGCTAGAAGGAATGGTCTTGGTGCATTTTGTAATCTTTTTTGGAGATTAATCAGATCGATCTCTCTATTGGAGCAAACCTAGAGACATAGTCACGATTGTGGCGAACTTCATTATCAGATTGTTTGCACTTTTTATCTCCTTTTCTCTGATGTTCTGATTTTCACCTTAAGTTTTAAGTTCTAATGCATAGTTTCATTAATGTATGCTTGAATTTGTAATTCCTTTAAGTTGTTCAAATTAAGCATTCAATTACGCAATTAGTCTAGAACACAAACAAGTTCAGTTGGTGTGCCAGTTCGATGGGCCTCTTGGCCCATGAATTTCAATAGTTTTATGATGCTCTGGAGGTGTCAGTAAGATCTTCGTCAAGTGGGAGCTTGTTGGAATTTGTGCCTCAATCCTTACTGACATGAAACTCCTTGAAGGAAAAGTCGGTGTGACATCATGGATGTCTGCCGACTAACTGTTCAAGTTCTAAAATGTTCATATCGCTGTGACAGGGTTGAAGTCTTGCCAGACAAAGTCTATCGCTGTGACTTTGTGCGTTCGGCATGACCTTTTGGCGAAATGGAAACCTTCGGAGTGACAGTGTGTTCTTATTGGGCATCGGGAGACTTGGCCGAAGAAGTCTATTGTCGGTATGTGGTCTCACCGACTTGGAATGTCTCACCGATAGTATGGCTCTATCGGTGAAACATGGGTTTCGGTAAGATGTCTCTGTGAGTATGAAAGGTCACACCGACGGAGATGTCACATGGTCTTCGCGGTGACAAAAGACTTCGTTGGGAAGTCTCAGTGACTTGGTTAAGTCACGCAGTAAGTCTTCGGTAAGACTTAGGGCGCTTGGAGAAAGGTCACGATGAAAGACATGAGTCTAGTTTGTGACTTTCGGGGTGACATGGAATGTTCGCTATGACATCTCGACAAAAATGTTTTTCAATATGTCATCTCACCGAAAGACATGGGTCTTCTAATATCAAATGCTTATCGATGTAACTCAAAGACTTCGTTGTGAGGTCTTGGCGAGATTGGTATGTCTTGCTGATAGTTTAACTCATCGTCGTGAATCATGACTTCGATATGAGTCTCTCTGAAAAGAAATTGTCACGCTAAATGGAAATCTCATCACTATGACTTGTGACAGTGACATAAGGTCTTGGCGAGAATGAAGTGTCTTGGTGATGGAATTTTTGATCGATATGACTTGTGCTTTCTATATGAGTCTTGCCGATAAGGGAAACTCTTTCCGATAGGAACTAAATGGACATCGATGGTTTCAGCATAACTGTTTGTTGTCCTACCGACTGTTGGAGACTTAAAGTCGATATCGATAGAGAAACTTTATGGCATCGGGGAGACACTGTCAGTGTCTCACCGATATGCCAACAAAGTTTGAATGTCATTGACCGTGTGACCATCCTATGTGGTTTCTTGCTAGACCAATCAGAGGAAGTGGTTTTCAAACGGATGACAATTGGATTTTTGCATTAGTTGCAGCACTGAAGAAAAACTGCATGCAAGGAAAAATCTAAAAAGGCATGGAAACTTCCTTCGATGGAGTGTTGGTAGATAAGGATGAACATAAGACAAAAATCTAAATGCGATAAGATTTAAAGCAGATCAATTATGTTTTGAAATCAAGTTGAGTAAGATTTATTTTGAGAGCTTTTCTGAGAGAGAGATTGAACAGTGAATGTTGAAGCTACTATGAAATACCAGAGAGTTGTATTTTTTATTGTATGTAATTATTGTTACTATAATACAAAAAGATTCAGCTTGGTGTGGTGGGTTTTTTCCTAAAAGGGTTTCCCACGTAAATCTGTTGTTCAGTTGTCTTTGTGTATTTGCTCTGTTTCTGTAAATCTTCCATGTGTGTCTTAATTAGATTGTAATTTAAAAAAATTAAAAGCCTAGTATTGCATTCTTCCCTGTGGATTTGACATTAAGAAAGTGCTTCCGCACCTTTTCTTTCCTTACATTTAGCTTAAAAATATCTCACTATCTATTCAAGGATTGTGTAGAGTCCATATCAAATGGGAAAATAATTTTTTGTGTTGCTTGAAGCTACACTTTCTAGAGATATTCAACCAAATTTTGTCACCAACTTAAAAATTATGAGGTGTATGGTGTTGACCATTTAATTTCGTATATACGTTTTCTTACTATAGTGTAATATCTCATGAACTTATTATTACATGTGGTTGATCTTCTACATAAATTTTTTCATGCTTTATCATACTCCTACTTGGGATGTGGTGATGCATCATTCAATATTACATGGATTGATACATCAATGGGTTCTAATGGTTGGTACTCAAGGAAAATGTAAAATGGACTATACATATGGATCTATGTATTGCATCTTTATAGCTATATAAGACATAGGAGATTTGTGTCCCATTTATGGATATACTTTGAATGATGAATCTATAGAATGTGAGTCAACATATGGTTTATCATCTTAGTATGTTCATCTATGTAGGGATATAAGTGTTTTATTTTTTTACAACCTACAATGACAACCATATTTAATAATATATAAGCCATGTACACATAGTTATGACCATGTTTGGTTGTAGAAAGGACTAAACTGAAACCTATGGAGATAGAGTGCTAAGGATTTTCAAGAATTATGAGAGGTGTGCATAATCCTTTTTATAGATTTGTATGTTTAGAAATAGCACAATCCATGCAATATTGAATATAGACACTAACATAAATACATAGTATTTTTAGAGAGAAGTACTTCTATAGTAAAAAAATATCTTCTCCATCCCAATGTATCCTACAATGTGGTTGTAGTATGCTTCCCAAATCATATTCTTCCACAAGGAAAAATATGTGCACCATGTGACAACAAATTCAATTGAAAACATAGAATCTAAGGGAATGCTTTCCATTTATGAGCCTTTTGTTGGGAAATATGTCTCAACCTTACAATTACATATTGTTTACTGTTGATAGGTAAATGTGCAGGTGGGGGATAGCCCCCATGAGGGGTTTGGGGGATCATCCCCTCCATAGGGGTTCCGAGGGCCATGTGCCCCCGTGAGGGCTCGGGGGAAACACCCTTGAAAGCCATATTTTATATATATTTTATTATTGTAAACCTTGACAATTCATCATTAGGCCTTATATTTGGTGGTATATATTTTGTTGGCTTGACTTTCCCTAGAATGAAACCCTATTTTATGAGGCATTATATTACAACTTTGTATTGTGATGTATTTTGAGTCTGATAGTAGTAATGTTGCCCCCGGATCTCTAGTTGGTGATACTCCTGTGAGAAGCTTGCTCTGTAGGTATATTGTGATCTTTGCGATTTTTGAATAATATATTGAACAACTTTTGGAGTGTGAGGTTTTTCTCCCAAAATGGATTTCCCCATATAAATCACTGTGGTGTGGTATGCATGATATGTATGTTTATTTTTGTTTAAGGTTTGTAACTATTTTAAAGATCTATGAAGTTTTGCATTACCCTCCTCTCAAGATTAGTGTAGGAATTTGTTCCACTACCTTAGCTTCCTTACACCTTTGGTAGGTGTTGGAAAAATTAGCATCAATATCACATAAGGTCAATATATTATCTTGTGTCCATAGGATTATAACAAGTTATTATCACGGTTGTAATTGGAGGTCGAATCAAATAATTTTTAAATTTTTTAGCATTCTCCTTGTGATGAATATTGAGATCATAAAACTGTTGGAGTTAGGTGGAAAATTTGTATATTGATCCTTGTGTGAAGTCCCTTATTTCTACATGAATTGGATAGTCTAGTGATATTTATGAACTGTAAAATCTCTATCTATGATATAGATCCCCCACTATTTACAATCTTGAATAATGGTGTGCATGGCATATGTAGGTTACCTATGTACTATACAAAATAAATTCTCACAATGATTTGAAAGTAGAAGATTGTGTTTAGTTAGAAACACTACAATAAAATATTTATAGGAGTTATCTTGAATCCAAGGGACTATTGTTGATTGTAGCATCATAAATTTTCACCCACAATAGTATCACACTACCTCGACACCCTATTTTCCTTACAAAATTAATGATAAGAATAATTTATTAATTTTAGGACCAATCATAAAAATACATTAAATTCCCTATTTAAATTCCCTATCATCTCAATAAATTTAGGCAAAAAGCACCCGAACAAGGTGGGAAACACTCTTGATCTTAAAGGGGACCTAATCTAAATTTGATAGATTGGTGTTAGCCCTTGGAGGATTAAAAAGATCCTAGGTTGGGCTATAATCAAAATTTTCAATTGGAATGCATATATAAACAAGTTTTATTCACATTTGAACATTAGATAAAAGGAAGAAGAAGGAAATCATGAAGAAGGAGCTATTATTATACATTTATTATGAAGATGTATTGAGTTATCCTCTATATGCTAACTACAACAATCTATAATTCCTAGCCTAGGGTGCTAGCACCCATATCCAACAAATTTGAGCCAAAATTCATATGCCAGGTTCATCTTCCTCTGCACTCTATTGTTCTATAACTCATTTTTGTGCTTCAATTCCATGTTTCTCTATAATTTCATTAGCTAGTTTTAGCTTAATAGTTGACCTAGATACACATTTGCATTATTAAATCAAGTTAATCATTAATCAATCAATCATCCCCCAACAAAGAACCAAAACCTTGATCCACCATTTTGGCTCTTCCATAGAGATTAGAAGCCAAGTGGGTGTTTGTGATCACTTTGGTTCCTTTCCAATATTATGTAGAAGAAAGTGTGATTTAGACCCTAGATCCACTTTTCTCACATCAAAATTTTTGTGAATGAGACATTTATTGAATTTGAAAAAAATAAATTAAGATCTTTATTTTTCATTTTAAAATATGAATGCAATCTTAGATTTTTTGAATTTGTCATTTATACATGCATATTTTGTTGAAAAACATTAAAAAAGTAAATATTTGCATAGTGTGTCATTTGAAAACATAAAAAAGTGTTAATTTTTAGTTTTTTCAAAGTAGATTTAGTCAACTACTACATTTTATAATCTAAAAAAATTGTATTTTTAAGAATATTGCATTACTTCAAAAACAAAAAGTTTTTATCCATGATTGTGTATTTCACATAGAAAAAGTAGGGTTTTGTGCATTTCCATAAATCTATCTATTGCTAGACCTAAACCTTTGTAAATTTGGATCCTTAGACACTGTAGGTCATTTCTATTTTGAAATTATTCAAAACTTGCATCTCTAGTCTAGGGTGCTACCACCCTTGTCAAGCTTTAGGAAAAATTTGGATCACAATTTTGTCTATGTGATTTCTCTACGGATCTATGTCTAGTTTTTAAATTTTATTTCAATTTCTATCACATTTTTGTTTCTTCATTATATGAGCACTTAAGTGTTTTGAATCTTGTAATATCATTCTCTTTCCAAAGTTCCTTGGGTTCATGCTTTGAAATTGTTTAATAGAGGAATGATAACTATTCATGATCTCATCAAAATGACCAAGAATTTTCTATCTTAATTTGAATCTAACTTGAAATTTTGGTTGTAAAATCAAGACTAAGAGACCTTCTAGATTTTTATTAATTATTTCCATCCTTATATAGTTCAAAAAACTATGGATAAATCCTTCAATATATGGTGGAAATATTGGAAATTGTATCATGAAATTTTATTTCACAAAACCCCACAAAGGATACTTCTGGGTTACACTTTATTTGCTAATAGTGGACTACTTAGAACCTCCATTAGAACCTCTATTTTTCTCTTGTCACTTGGTTGTATACTATTTTAGTGCCCATTCTTGAGCATAAATTAGGTCATTTCATGTTGTGCATTCCTTACCAAGGTCTTCTACTTGATTCTGGTTTGTCTTAAACTTAGGAGTCCTCAAATCCCACTATCATTTCTATGAATAATTAGAGCCTATCATCTAGAACTTTCTTTTTTTTGCACCAAAGTTCAAAAATACTAGAATTGGATAGATGACTTCTTTAATTCTTTTCAACCTAGCCTCTTCATATGACATGTTGTTGCTAGGTGGTGGACCATGTATCCAATTTAAATTTGTTTCGATTTTTCCTACTTTTAGATTTAAAACTCTTAGCAACCCATTCTGTTAACCCTAAAATTACCAATAATTTTTTTATTTTTAATATTTATTATGTTTTTATTCATTTGTATAATCAGGTGATCCTATCCATACAAGATGTGCATCCATCCATCTCAGATAGATATCTAACCATATAGGTTAAGAATTTTTCCATATGATACATGAGTTCATTTATCCATCTAGGTTATACATCTACCCAAATGTGGTAGGAATTTATCCATAAAGGATAGACATGTGCTTTGGCTAGATACTTAGGCTCATCAAAATCATCTGAGTCCTGAGTCACTCTCTAAAGACTACACTCCCTTATTGGAAGTGCATTGAGGTCATCAAGTTTAGAAGTATATATAAATAGCTTGAGTCCCACCTTAGAATTTAGCCTAAATCCTAAGGGATTCAAGTGAATCCAACTAGGATTCCTTTCGAGTATACAAAGAATCTATTAGAGTAAATTACATTTACCTCAGGCTTAATTTTTAACTTAGGAATATTTTTTCATTTTGTTATTTGGGCAGTTTTTCCCATGATGGGAAGTTTCTCACCCATCACCCACCTTTTATGCCTTTTTAAGGCACTGTGTACAATATGTAATATCATCTCATATTTCATTTTTCTCTCTGGTGAAGTAGCATGGTGCTCCTCTCTATCTTGTGAAGGTTATTTCATAGTTGATTCTCCTGGGTTCTTTTCTCTAACATGGTATTAGAGCCACCCACTGCAACTCCTTCCTGAGAGTTTTCATTAGATTATTTGAGATCATTTATTTATTCGACATTTGAAATTTTTTAAATTTCAAAATTGCCTCATTTTCTATTTTTGTTGTTTGTTGTTGCTGGCGAATTTTTTGATGAAGACCTCCACATTTCTTTGCTATTGGAGGCTTGATTTCCCTTTGAAAGAGACGATTTCACCTATCAAAAGGGCGCAGATTTCATTTCCCTAACAAGCCTATCTTTTTTGCAAATCTCATGATTCTCATTTGAGGGGCTCGATTTGCAAATTGTTTGGAGGTTTTGTTCAAACCGTCTGGGCCACAATTTATCCTTTGGAGGCAGTGTTTGAAGTTTCCTAGCACATTTTCTCTGTTGGAATCAAATCATCTCTGAGCAATTTGAACGCCTTTTTTGGAGAGGCTGGCCTAATTTTACTCATTGAAGATGTCATAAAACATCATTAGACGTGCAGAGGAAGGGGTGTATTGATATTCCTTTGGAGACTACAAACTTCATCTACAGGTTGTGGGTTTCAAGTTGAAGGAGACTTGTATTGAATTTTCCTTGGAGAGGGTGTGATTTTGGTGCATTGGTGGCATTCTTTCTTGAGGCAGATTTTCTATCAAGAAAGTTTGGAGGAGGAAGAATATTGCTGGGTTGATCTGTTGCATGAATTTCCTTGGAAGTTGCTCACGTTTCAATGAAGATCCTAAACTATTTAGGGTTTCCTTCTTTTGCTAGCATAAATAATTTTCACTTTGGTGAAGGTTGCAAATGTTCAAATTGAATCTTTTTTTCCAAGTTGTTGGAGACCAATTTGGGTGTAGGGTTTCATTCTGTGCATGGAACTGTGTGGGACCGAGCTTCTTTTGAAGTTTTTTTGAGATCATTATCCCACATTGGATGTGAGGGGAAGCTTTTTTCTCATTAAATAATTTTACATTGTGGTTGCTTGGTATGAGTAAAAGCTCACCTTGGTGCAAGCAAAGGCTCACACATGTGGGGAAAATTGTTCCTTTCCAATGTAGTTCCAATTTTCCAGAGTGTTTGGAGGATCTCCAGATTGGTCTACTATGGATTGCACGTAAAGGTGCCCTTATTTTGCTCAAATTTTCAGCCCTCTTTTACGCATTATTGCTTCCTAGAATATTTTCAGAAAGTTTTTCTTTGCAGTTTCTATTTGTTGTTGAAGGTTACTGTCTTTGTTTTTTTTTGGAGAATTGTCATACTTGATTATGGGGTTTTCATTGCATCCTACTCTGATTATGTTGGAAAGGGGGAATTATACACAATGGAGAGATGGTATATTGAAGCACTTGAGATGGCTTCATGTTTTTCCATACCTAGATATAATCTTGTTCCCCTCCCTGGTACTTATAGTAAGAAGTTTGCATGGAATTAAAAATTAGGGATCATATCCTAGGAGTTATTACAATGCATATTGATGATGCCACTTTGGATGCTATTGATCATTTTGAGTGTCCATATACTCTTTGGATTAAAATCTGGAAAATACATGGAGTTCTTGATACCCTGCCATTCCTAGATGATCCTATTTCAGATTGTGTTGTGCCTCTTCATTTTTCAAATAGGATACCCTATGATCATGCTACTATGTAGGAGTTTGAGGTTTCGAAATACCCTGAGTCTTGAGATGAGGATGATAAGGGTTCTTTAGATGCTTCTTCTCCATCAAAGATAGTTGATGTACCTTCGCCTTCAGTGATTCATTGATTGAGGCTTCTATCATTCCTGTCCTATAAGAACATTCATTTTGTGTTGATGATTCATTGAGCACGTCTAGTGATTCATCACAACTAGTATCTCATTGTCTTCCTGATTGGGATTCTTATTTGTCAGACATTGGTTCATTACTCATATTTCATATTTGGAGGACACATTTGAGGGTATATCCCTCCTATTTGATGATAGTTGTGGTACAATTATTATCAGATCATCTCAGTCTTTGGATATTGTTCAGCATTAGTTTCCAGTGGTACCTTGTTTGTCACATTTTGTAGTGATTGGGCATGTTCCTGATTGGTCCTTGGAATCATCTTCCAAGGTCTTGGTGACACATGAGAAAATTTCAAAGACACCATCATACATTTTCATGCTTCTTTCTTTCAATTCCTATCTGAAATGGGAAGCATACCTACATTTGTATTTGGTACTATTTCTTCTGAAAGGGAGACAAGTTGTTTTTTGACACTGGATCATGTTTTGTCTTAGGAATTTACCATTTTTGCAGGTGATTACATATTGTGGGGGGGATATATAGTCTCTCTCTTTCCCTCTTATGGGGGGACTATTGATTGTATATTTACATGATGTAGGTAGTCCTTGGGGGGTGTGATTGAGTCCTCCATTGGTGCATCATTTTTTTGTTTTCTTTTCTCTCTTTTGGAGGGGTTTTTTCCCACAGGTTTTTTCTCCTTTTCTCCAGTTCTGAGAGATTTCCTTTTTGCATTGTAAATAGGTACCTAACATGGTTGTGTATCCAAAACCCATGCTGCATCTTCATATTTTCATTTGAATTCTACCTAAGTTTCACTTAAGGGGGGGTGTTAGAGTAAATTACATTTACCATAAAGGCTTAAGTTTTAACTTAGGCATGATTTTGTGTTATGTTATTTGGGTAGTTTTTCTCATGATGGGAAGTTTCTCACCTGTTATACACCTTTTATGCCCTTTTAAGGCACTGTGTACAATATGTAATATCATCTCATATTTCATTTTTCTCTCTGGAAAAGTAGCATCCATGCACTCCTCTCTATCTTGTGAAGGTTATTCTATAGTTGATTCTCTTGGGTTCTTTGCTCTAATAGAATCTATTTTATCTTGATATTAGGTAATATTTATCTTCCCTTCCTTTAATCGACAATTCTTTTGAATGATTAAATATTGAATTATTGATCAATATATCATAATCTTTCTTAGACACACCCTAAGCCCTATCCCTGAATGTCTAAGTACTGGGAACATCCTTCATTTCCTAGGCTTCCTACATATCCTACTTCCAAATGGGATCAAGGCATAAAATATGTAGTTTTGCTTTCTACTCTAAGTTTGATGTGAACTATTATTATTGAAATTTTTCCTTGATGCTATTGAGCTTGTATTTTATTTTCTTTATTAAGGGATATTTCTAGTACTTCATTCATATTTTCAAGTCCATGCATGTCAACCTTTACCACTATGTCGATATAAATCCCCAAAATAAACTTTCTTTTACTTTTCTCATCTTTTTGGTACATTGGTATGCATTTTAGGAACTTAGAAAACCTATTCCAATATTGTTGAACTATCAATGACCCTTGTCAAAGATTGTGAAATCCAACCATCTTTTCATTGAAAAAGAATTGTGGTAACCACCTCTTTCAAAAATGATGAACAAATTGATCCCATGTAATTATTTACTTATTGTACCCATTTTGTTTCTTGGTGTTGGTCCACCAACTGGTAACTTCCCAAATGAGTTGATAGGATCCTCGTAAAGCTTTAGTTGTTTCACTATAATCCCTCAATTCAAAGTATTTTTCCATTTCATTTAACCCATTTTCCTCTCCTTCACCTATTTTCTTCCCATCAAACTTAGGTGGAGTTATTTTCTTCAAGTCCTTAGATAGCTCCAAGATATTACTTTCTCTCCTAGGTGTGATGATACCCATCTCCTTTCCTTGATGATTATTGGAAGGGTTCTCATTTTCAAATTCAACTATGTTCTCAATATTGTTCTACCTTGTCCTAAGGTCTTGCACTTATTTTTCGAAGGAATTTATTGTATTCATTTGTTATGTTAATAGATTTATTATATATTTAATTCATATTTAATTACCCCCTTGTTCTTTTTTATCATTGTTATTCTCCTCCCTCTAACTTTAGGTAGTACTAGCATGGGCCACCCTTGTCCTTTCCATTTATTATTTCTAAATATTATATTTTCCCAATTAATATTTCATTCAATGTATAAAACACCAAAACTAAAAAGGTTAATGATTCCCAATTACTCTCGAGATAACTACTAATTTGTGCAAGTTATTGTGAGCTCAAGGCCTATTCTTTTGAATCATGCCCTAATACCACATGTAATAAACCATTCTATAACCCTAAAAAACCATTATTTTTTATTATAACTATTATTTGTTTATTCATTTATATACTCAAGTACTTTTATTTATATGAGATAGGTATTCATCCATCTAGGACATGCATCCAACCAAATAGGTTAGGTATCTGTCCATATAAGACAAGAGTTCATCTATCCATCTGAGATAGGTATCTACCAAAAGTGGGGTAGGAATCTATCTATAAAGGATAGACATGTGTTCTAGCCAAAGAATTAAACTCATTAGGACCATCTAGGTCCCAAGTCACTCTCTAAAGTCTCCACTCCCTTATTTGAACTGCACCGAGGTTGTCGTCTTTAGGATTATATATATACAAATGAATAAACACATAATAAAAATAATATAAATAAATAAAAATTATTCATAACTTTAGGGTTAATAGAATGGGTTGTTACAAAATTCTCTTTTATATTTATAAAAATAGAAATTAATCTCTCTTTTTAGGTTGTTTAGCTGATATTCACTTTTATATTACATTAAATGTATGATTTTCTCTAACATTCTTAAATAAATCCATATGTAATCTTGTAAATTCACACTAGAATTCATGAATATAAACATGGAAATTCTTAACATCTAGTGCATTGCTCCATGCACAATTTCTAGAGTCCCAAGTCCTATCTCCTCCCCACTTCATGGGAATAGGCATGGTTGTGATCAATCTACCAGTCAAGATCATGGATCTTAATCTCAAGGTACTCAACTATAAGGTTCTAAGGATCAAGATACTCATGAATGGCCTTATTCCTCTAGGCCACCTTCTGCCTCTTCTCATTGGTGTGGTTCTCTTGGTTGGCTAGATTATAGTAATTTCCCTTGCCTAGAGTTGAGTATTTCCCCTATTTGTCCTTAATATCTTATTAAATACCAAGAGGTCAAGGGTTCTCTCACTAGCTAGGAGTCTGTTGATTATGGATCTATCTTTGTTGATATAAGGGGTGAACCTAATGACTATCATTTCCCTCCTATTGATATTTCTTTCACAACTTAGCTCATAATTATTTCTATTTATTATTGATCTCTATCTTTTCCCTTTGTTTGGTTTTATCTTCTCCTTCAATTTCATCTTGCTTTGATTATGAGGGTGTGCCTTTCTACCACCCACCTATTTTGTGAATAGTGTATATTATATTTTTAGTTATTAAAAATTAGTATTAAACATATTCATTAAAATAAAAATAATAGATAATACAAAAATAAATACATATGTATTTGGCGCTTATGAAGATGACATTAGTGTAAACAAAAATAAATGCTTTATTTTATTCAATCTATCTAATAAATTATATGATTAGAAATATAAGAAGTAGATTGACATTTTGGTAGCCATTTGAAATAATTTTAATCTAAAATATTTAAACTTGATGAGGAGGAAGTTTAAAATAGTACTATTTAATGTGCAAACAATGGACTTGTGAGCCCAATATATAGGTCTAACCCTTAAGCTTGGAATTCCAAGCATAATGGATATGAATCTCATAATTTAAATTATAATGTGCATGAATCATACATGAGTGTATTATATAATGTTCATGAATTATATGAAATACCTGTAGTAACAGAAAAACTACCCTTTTCCTTGCTTGTTTGGATAATTGAAATTAAAGTTGGATTATTGATGTCTTGGAGTGGTATTGTAGTGTCTTGTACACATTCACACTATTCAAGGACCTTTATTTAACTAAAACATGCTTTGATTGGTCCTTTGCAAGGGTGTTGTAAAGTGTTGTAACACGTGCTTTCACACTTTTCTAGGACTTATTTGCTTAATTAAAACTAATGGGCCCCTTTCTAAATAAAGATATGAATAATGTATACCTTTTTTAAGTGTTGTAAAGTGTTTTAAAGAACTTTCACATTTATCTACGTGGTTCTAATTCATTATGGTTAATTGGAGTTATTAACCCCCTTTTTAGGCCTTAATTTTGACACCTCTCAAAGATCTATCCCGACAACAATAAATTAAATATCAAATTATTTCATTGGGAAAATTTTGGTTTTTGTAAGTTGAGCCATGACCCATTTACCCTTGATGGCGAATGGCTCCTCCCTTAACAGGATTCCCCTTTCTCAATTAATCTAGAATAGGTTTTTGGCTTTCTTAAAGCTCCTCGAAGCTTGGTCCTAGAAACTTAGCTAGGACCCATTTTCCTTTGGTGGTGAATGGGACCTCCCTTAATGAGACCCCTATTTTTGAATTTCATTATGGTTGGATTTTAATTAATTTTATTTTCAAATCTAGTGTTGGCCTTAATTATTTGAATTTCGGGGTTAATCTCGTAATTTAGTATAAATAAGGGGTTAGCTCACCTAGTTTCCTCCTAAGCAAGCCTAAGACTTTCAAGCATTCAAGCATTCAAGTGATCAAGTATTCTAGAGAATTTCAAAAGGATTCATAAGGAATTTCAAGGAATATTTCAAGTGTTTATTGCAGCAATTCAAAGTCATATCATCATGTCAAGGGTTTAATGCATTCATGTGTGTTGAGCTAAGAAGTTAATGTTGCATTGAGGATCCATTTACAAGAATCATCCTACATCCAAGATCTACATTATTGATGGCCACTCCATGATTGTTTGCATATTTGATTCACAAGACAACGTCCAAGGTGACATCATTTACATTCTTTCATTTCATTCATTTCATTATTTGGTTTAATTACCTACAAGGGGTTTCACTAAGGAAAACCCCCATTCACTAACAAATCAACAAGTTTTCTTTCACTTGAGTGTGTGATTGTAGATTTATAGGTTGAAGATCAAGTTCAGCAAGATTTGGAGCAAGATTGTCAAAGTTTTCAAAGTTACAAAGTTGTCATTCAAAGTGCAATATCATGGAAAAAGCTCTACAAAATTAACTACAGGCTTCCAGAACTTGATAACCGACATTTCAAGAGTGTAGACAACAAGGTACAGGGTCCTGAAATCAATTTTATGAAACCCTAAAAGGATCCATTTACCCTTGAAGGTGAATGAGTCCTCCATAGCTCAAAAATTGTAACATTTTGGCTAGGTACACAACTTTTCATGCTCTAAAAACATCCCCCATAGTTGCTAGAACAATTAGGTTGCATTTTTAGTTGTTATTAGCATCTTATTTTACATAATTTAAGTGATTAAGGGCTTTGAAAAATAATTGATCCATCTCTTTTTCCCACACATTAGGGTGGATCCTATTTTCCACCTAATCAATACCAAAAAAATATAGAACTTCAACATAATGCATACACATTATGACATGGTAAATATTAATCGATAGTGCATACACATTAAGGTTCACTTGCACTTTATAAGTGTGAGAATGTTATATTGTGGTTGTAAAGTGTTTTTCCTTCAATATGCAAGTCACATGCAAAGAGTTTTTCTTAACAAGTTTTGAAACCCAAGAGTCAATTTTGTAGGAATTTAGACACCTTAAAATTTTATTTTGGTTTTTCCCAAGAGGCAAGATTACTTAGGTTTGGAGTCAAGATTTAATTAGACCACTTTAACTCAAGTCTTTCTCTTGATACAATGTGTTGTTATTATCCAATATTACCTTACAAGTTCACCCTGATTTATCATGCTTTTCAAGTGCCCATCTTCTTGTCAATTTAAAAATAAAGAAAATCTACTCATTTCTTGAATTCTTCTATTGATCATCATTTATTTGTGTATATGAAGTTAGCTATTATTTCCAATGTTCCTTTTAAAATTTATGCCCAAGGCAACAAGGTGGTGTTGGTAGTTGCACATTTATTGATGATTCTTGATCATGGGGTAATGCTCCTTATACCATGATAAGCGTTCTATTTTGCTGATTTGCAAGTTCATGCACACAATCTTTGTTAGAAGGGCCAAGGAGAGGTTGTAGTGTTACCATGCATTAGCACTCATGGGGCAACACTAAGAGATATTTTTCTACTCCTATTGACCACAATAATTTGTCTTTACCTCTTCCAAGGGAGTTCTTAAATATCACCTAGTTCAATGGTCAAAGGTAAATTTTGGCCAATAAAGATGAAACAACTTTTTCACTTTTTAAGATAGATGAGATATAAATTTTCTATTAACTATTTGACCATTCAAACAAATAATCATTGAATAATAACTCTTAAAATACATCCTTCCTTATACCCTTCCAAAAATACAGATAGAAAATAATAATTTTAATATAAATATTAATATCATTCTATAAAACAACAAATCATTCAAGATTACACTAGTTAGAAACCACCTCTAAATAAATAATTGAACAAAATTCTTGAGGATATAACTAATACGATAAGGATCCTCCACTTGCTAATAATAAAGACTACAAAATTTATATCTACCTTTTGCGACCACTAGGGGAAAACCCTCGATTGTTGTTCATGATCTGATTGTCGTTCACTCCTCGTTCACCTATCCCCCCAATATCCGTTTACATTTTAGTCATTAAAATGTTGTAGTAATGCCAATAAAAAATTAGACATTACACCAGTATATGTTCACTACTTATTCCGTAACCAACCAACAAAAAAAAAACAAATTTAAACATATATTGGTGCAATTATGTTTTCAACACAACTCAACTTGCACAAAATAAAGTCATTTATGAATTAAATAATGTACATGCTGATGTTTACAATAACCACTCCATGCAAGTGGCTTAAATCTTCTAGTGAATCGTATTTACATGTATACATAAATAGTTAATGGTGCACAATGTCACATAATTTAAAACATTATAAAGAGTTAATGGTGCACATTCTTACATAATACAAAACATTGATTAGATTTATGAGCTATCAGTTGCACAATCACCCACACATCCCTTGACATCTTCATGCATTAACTCCATCTACTTTTGGTACCTGCATAAATAGTTAATGGTGTAAGGTTCCCTAATATACCAAAAAACATAGTATAATTCATATATCTAACTAAATTTAATAGAGCCACCTATTTTGACAATTAAAAAAAATATAAAATTGATTTCCTAAAGGCCACGGTAAAACTCAGGCATATATGGCCACTGCAAAATGAAATGACAGATTGTTTCCCACAAAAAATTCAAATTTGAAACTCAACCACCACAATTCAATGCATTCAATTTACCCATCCGAATGATTTTTTAAGAGGGAATTTCCACAGTCATTTTCATTACGAATTCTCCCCTACTTTCATTGAATATCCTCTGCAGACTTCAGAGCTTACTAAGGAAACATTTGCACATTCCTCTTAAAAGGGAACTTATTCAGGTCGGTACACCTAGAATAAGTAAATTCATGTGTTTTTATTTACCAGTATACTGGATTTACATTTATGTTGTCTGTTTCATTATTCAATATTCTCTTTTATATTTATGTACTCAGTGTTTACATTATTTTCAGCCTCTTTGTTTTACATTTATGTTGTCTGTTTCAATATTCAATATAATCTTTTATATTTAAGTACTCACTAGTTACATTATTTTCAGGCATATTGTTCTACATTTTTGTTGTTTGTTTCATTATTCAATATACTCTTTTATACTTATCAGGAATAATGTTTATTTATTCAATATATTCAGTGTTTCCATTATTATCAGGCTTAATGTTTACATTTATGTTGTCTGTTTCATTGTTCAATATAATCTTTTATATTTATGTACTCAATGTTTATATTAATTTGAGGCATACAAATAATTTTGCTTTCACTCAGCTATTCAACTTAGCATTATTTAATCATATCATAGTTAAATTATATTTATATCTATGTACTTAGTGTTTACATTATTTTCAACCATACCAATAATTTTTCTTTCAGTCAGCTATTCAACTTAGCTTTATCCATTATTTAATCATATCGTAGTTACATTCTTTTCACTTGCATTCCTCATAAATCAAAGATTATAATAGCAGCATTATACCATACATCAAATATAATAACATCAGCATTACCCATTTTTTAATCATATCACAGTTATATTCTAAATCCATCTTTAATAATGTGTAGGGTTTCATCATAGTAGATTGTATATATATATATATATATATATATATATATAATCTGATAAGAATGTGTAGGGTTTCCTCATAGTAGATTGTATATATATATATAATATGATAAGAACATGTACGGTTTCATCATAGCAGATTGTATATACATATATATATATATATATAATTTGATAAGAATGTGTAGGGTTTCATCATAACATATTGTATAGATATATATATAAAATCTGGTAAGAATATATATCATTCTCTGTAAATACAATGATATATTCTTATCAAATTGTATACATACATACATAGATCATATATATTCTGATAAGAATATATCATTGTCTGCAAAGCCGACGATATATTCTTATCAGACTATAGACATACATACATACATACATACATACATATATATTTATATATATAGTCATGCCATGTATTGTTTCCTCATATAAAGTTGTGTAGAGTTTACATGTGACCAGTACAAATTTGATCCACCTCTCTCACCTGCAAGATTGTTTGTTCAATAGTGGATTTTTGTTGGGTTCGATGGTGTTTGATTGCATTTTGGCATCTTTAAAAATCATTTATGTGTATGGCATTAAGGGTTTGACTTTAATCATTTCTATTTACATGTGACTGTCGACTAGTAGAAAAATGATCCCTCGTGAATTATTCTTTCTAGGGCATCGACTTTTTGACTGCTATGCCTTTTTCTGACATTATTCTATGAAGTAATCACATGTAATGTGATTTAAACAGAACATTGATAGAATTTTGAAGTATAATCATGAAATTTATTGGGTATATAATAAGATACTTAATATTCAAAGATTTTTTCATTTCATCTTATATGGAGCTGCAGAAAATGTCTCCACCTCTCTTCACCTGCAAGATTGCTTTTTCAATAGTGGGTTTTTTGGGTGTCGTTAATGTTTGAGCACTATGATTTCTGTTGACATTATTCTATGAACTAATCTCATGTTATTCTTTGTTGCACTAACAAGTTTGAGCACTATGATTTATGTTGACATTATTCTATGAACTAATCTCATGTTATTCTTTGTTGCACTAATAAGTTATTCAAGTTTTACTGTCCATGCAGGTTAACTGGAAAATTGTGGCACCTGCTAGAAGGAATACAAGGGTTGTAGGAAGAGGAAAATGTGCAATTAGAGTAACCCATGGGGTGCACTTCATTGAAACATGGCCTAATGAGGAAGTTCATGCAAATCCTACCCAGAAGATGTTCCAGACTCTACAGATGAAGCCACCAACACAACAAAAGTCGAACCTCCTATTCAGCCAAATGTTCAACCTCTTGTGCAACTACCCTCACCTGTACCCATTAGGCAGTGGACATATGCTAATATGGAAGGAGCAGTTAAGAGTGTTGAAGAACACAACATGTCAATCAAGGCAGCAACAATCAAGTGGGGTATGCCACCTAGCAGTTTGAGGGTGTGGTTGTTAGGACAAACCACCACAAAGAGGAGGGGTCCACGTACAATTTTAACTAAACAGGAGGAGACTGAAGTTGTCCAATGGTGCAAGGAAATTGCAAGATTGGGCCATGAACTACAAGTAAATCAACGCAAGCCACGGGCTCTCAACAACCGCAGTCAACCCTAATCACAAACAGTCTCACAGGTCATGGTGGGTAGGATTTCGAAGAAGGCACCCAGATTTGACAATCAGAACAGCTGAAGGAGTATACAGTGACAGAGCGATTATGGTTCGTTCTTCTGTCGTGTAAGCATTCTACGACAACCTCAAGAACCTGATCAAACTTAACCACTATGGAGCAAGTCGAATATGGAACTGCGATGAGACTGGTATTCAAGCTAGTAGGAACTGTGGCATGAGAGTTATTGCCAAATTGGGTACAAAATGTGTACCACATTTGGTTTCAAAAAGTAGAGAGTGGATCATAGTGTTGGCTTGTGTAAGTACAGCTGGGATAAGCATTCTCGGGTTCTACTTGTTTAAATCAAAGAGGCACATGCAGAACTATATCTTTAATTGCGAGGTAGGGGCATTGATGGCAGTCCAAGAACATGTGTGGATGACAAAGGAACTATTTGTCAAATGGTTAGACCATTTTTCAGCTAATATCCCTGGTGGGGTTTCACCGACAAACAGGGCCCTTCTCATTTTTTATGGTCATGATAGCCACGTGGCTTTCAAGACCATTGAACAATAAAAAAAATAGGAATAGACCTGCTAATGTTGCCTGCTCATACCAGTCACAAGCTGCAACCATTGGATGTCAGTGTTTTTGCTCCATTCAAGGCATATTTCAGAGAGGAAAGAACCATTTGGCAAGCTGCAAACCCGCATATTGATATTGGACGTGAAGAGTTGGAAAGCCTTGCAAGCCAAGCTTTCAAAAAAGCCTTGAAACCAAGCAACATTGTTAGTGGGTTCTGCAGAACAGGAATATGGCCTCTTAATCGGTCAGCCCTTGACAACAACATGGGCCCAAGTGAGGGCTATGTTGTTGAAGATGATGTTGCAACTCCTACAACAGAAGATGAACTAGTCACAATGGAAACTGAAGACGATGTTATGGCAGCAGAGACATGCTTGCGTCTTCTTGGTTACAATGAGGATGTAATAGATGGTTTTGTGAGGGAATATGATGCAAGGGAAGTGGCAAGTGATGTTGCAGCAGAATGCAATGGGGGTGATGAAGCTACAACACACATTCAACTAGAAATCCAACAAGTTTTTGCAGATTTCCAACCAGAAGTTCAACCAATTATTGCACCCTGCACTGAAGATACAACCACTACATCAGCAGGCCTGAGTTTTCCAACTCAAGTTAGCCAACCGAAATGGATGTATGAAGTAGCCACAAACCTTGGAGTGCAAATAAATCCAACTGAGGAAGAAGTCAGCCTCTTTATGCCTTCCCCACCACACGTTGATCCAGCTGAAGTAATACATTACTTCACTAATGCAAGGAATTGGCAAGAGCATAGTGATGGTCAAAGTGAAGATGACAATGCTATTAGTGAGGAAGAAGCTGAGTTTGTGCCATGCACCCCACATGATGGATCGCAAAAAACAAGACCAAACAACAAATTCTTGAAACTTCCAGTGCAAAGGGTGCAAGGAACATCACAAAGAGGTCATTCGAGAGTGCTTCGCCTTAGTAGGCAGTCCCAAGTACTAACATCTGATGCCTTCATCGAATTGTTCAGCCAACAAGAGGCAGAGAAGAAAAGGCAAGAGGAGTTGCAGCAATGTAAGAAGGAGCAGATGTTGCAGAGAAAGGCATACCGTGAAGTAGAAGCAACAAGGGCTAAGAAGCAAGCAAGGAAAGTGATAGAAGATGAGCAAAACAAGATAAGAATGCAAGATAAAGCCATTAGATAGGAGCAGGCCAAGGCTGAACATCTACAAAAGGCAGCAGAAAAGAAAGTAAAACAAGCAGAGAAGAGAAAACGTAAGTCTACAGTGGGGGATCCTATACCCACCCATCATTCTATCCTGCTTGATATGATGAGCATTTTGACACCAACCTTTACAACCATCAACAATATGTAGGTTGGGAGTGGCTCACAACAAATGGGATTGACTGCTGATGCAAGCTAGGCATTACTTGCTCAAATAGCAACATGCCTTCAAGGAGGTATTAACCAAGTATCACCTCCTACAAGTGGACCTGACTCAGCTATTAGCGGATATATCATGCCGCCACCTTTTCCTAGAAATATGGACAGTTGATTATGTGCATATTCAATTTTGTTTTTTGATCGATGTAGCAGTATATTTTAGTGATCTGGTTTGCAAATTAGATATGTTTATCTACTTAAAGTTATAATTGTGATGTGATTATAAGATGTGATAATGTTGATGTAATTATGTTTCAAACCTCACATATGTTTAAGGGGAGAAGATCAATACAAGCTTTGAGTAATATTTTCATATGTTTCAAGTATGTTTGAGCCATGTTTTTCTCTCACACCACCCAATCAATTATTGTAGTTTGATTCAAAATATAACTATGATATTATTATAAAATGTCCTAATGTTGTTGTTGTTTGTTATTGGAACCTCAAATTTGTATGCCTTATATGTTTGATGATGGTAAACCCTTCTATTTTCTATGTTGTCACTAATTACACTATGTTTTAGTCTTTGTCAATAAAAAATAATCACAAAACTTTGTTAGGTAAACCCATACGCGTGGTTTGATGAAGGCATATGAAGACAATGATATACTCTTATCAATTATCAGTATCAAAAATTAATGGAACTACATGTTAATTATCAAATTAATTATATATATACACATAGACACACACACACACATATATATAGCTATATATGTACATACATATATGCATAACCATATATATGTATGTACATATATACCTATCAATATATATATATATATATATGTATATACATGCAGACATATAATTAATCTAATACTAACTAATCTCATAATTATTGTATACTATTGCTCATTTCATCTAACTTTCAGCCATATATATAAAAAGACACATTTTTTAGTATTACTAGGTCATTGCCAAAGTAAAGTCATAGACTTTACCTGTCATTAACATTGAATGTCTTCTGTTGATTGTGGATAAGTCCTCGCATTCCTGCCATTAAGAGACCAATGCCAATAAATATATTCCTCCAATGAAATAAGCATCTGATAAGAAAAGTATTTATTTATGAACATGTGTATACCAGAAAATGTAAACATATCATAAATCATTTAGAGAAAAATGTCCCTATAGAGTTTGTTGTGTTAACAAACACAACTTTGTTGGTATGTTGATAATCCACATGCTTGATTCACCTCTCCACGCTCCCGCTTGCTTGCAAAATAATTGTAATAAACGGGGGTAGTACTCAGTACTCGTAACATTCCCACATCAAATCATCCTTACAATATTGCATGCACAACAATAAGAGTTTTGATTGGAGCATTAAAATCCACAATGTTTTGATCCTTGGTATGAAGCTGAAAATAATAGTGTGTATTACATATGATGGCACCATACATGGCAGAGTGCAATAGAAAGGACATATATATGTATGTGTATACATGTATGTCTATATGCATATACATGTACATATACATATATTTAGTGATAACCATTGCATGAATTTATTTGACAGTGTGTATTGTGCATATACTTCGTGCCATGACTTTCAATAAATATATGTATATCTATATAAATATACATGTCTATGTATATACATATACATGTATACATATACATTCATACATACATATGCATATACATGTGTATATATATTTGTATATACATATACATGTACATGTACATGTATATGTATATACAAATATGTAATCTAATTATTGAAACTCATAAAATAAGTGGAAGAAAATAGATAAATATATTGTATGTTGTGATATGATTACATAATGGATAATGATCATTTCAACAACTAAGTCAAAACTAAATATTTTGTATGGCTGAAAATAATGTAGACACTGAGTGCATAAATATAAAAGAGTATATTGAACAATGAAATAGACAACATAAATGTAAATCCGGTATACTAATAAATAAAAACATGAATTTACTTATTTTTGGTGTGCCAACATGAATAAGCTCTCTTTTAAGAGGAATGTGCATATGTAATGTGCATAGGTTGCCTTAGTAAGCTCTAAATTTTGCAGAGGATATACATGAAATTCCCTCTTATAAAATCATTGGAATGTGCAAATTCAATCTTCGTGGGAAACAATATGTCATTTCATTTTTTTTGGCCAATTGTGCTTGAGTTGTGTCGTGGCTTATAGGAAATCAATTTTATATTTGGTGTAATTGACAAAATAGGTGGCTTGCATAAATTCAGTCATACATATGAATTATAAAATGTTTTTTGTTTTGTTATATGTACGGTGGTGAATTTTGTAGAGGATATGCAGTGAAAGCATAGGTGAATTTGTAGTAAAAATGACACTAGAAATTGCCTCTTATAAAATCATTAGAATGTGTATATTGAATGCATTGAATTGTGGTGATTGACTTTCAAATTTGTATTTTCCTGCCAAACAATGGTGTGTTGAATGAAAAAGGGCCTATTTACAATTATCATTTCACCTATTTCAAGTTACATTTGTATGCGGGCCCCATTAAAATATCACGTGGGTCCACTAGGAGGTGGTCCCTTTAATCTCAACCTCATCACATTAAAATTTTCTCCACGTGCCCCATATTCCTTTATCAAACCATGCGTATGAGTTAACCATGTGCCCAATAAGCCTTCATCAAACCACGCGTATGTGTTAACCTAACTGTGGGTTGCTGGGCAGATTTAAGCCATATACTCATCATCACCCACAATTTTCTTCCTCATTTTCACCATTATTATCCATATAAGATTATACATATATAGTCTGAGATATATATATATATATATATATATATCAGATTACATATGTACAGTCTTATATAGATATATATCTATATCATATTACATATGTTAAGGTCCATGATATTTTCACCTTTATTATCCATATAAGATTATATATATATATACAGTCTTCTATAGATATATATCTATATTAGATTACATGTGCTAAGGTCCATGTCATCTATATATGATTACATATGTTAAGGTCCATATAATCTGATTGATATATTATTATTAGATTATATGATATATTATTGCATACAATGATATATTATTATAATTTGATTGATATATTATTATTTGATTATATGATATACGAGATGAAGTTTTGAAGAGACATGAGTAACTACCCATGAGCTGTCTATTCATTATATAACTGTGTCTCAACAAAATATCTATGATCTGTAGTTGTGTCTTGCAACAATGAAATTTTTGATATTAAGCTATGGCTTACAACCTTTAAGTTAATACTGCTTTTAAGTTCTCAACTACAGATACCAGAATACAGTTATGCATCAAAAAGATCAAAATTTTCTCTCCATTAAAGAAAAATGTAACATGAAATTGTTAGTCAGTACTATGAAGTTCACTTTCCAATAAATAAAACTGAAACATTTAAAGTCTTAGTTGGAAATATTAAACAAATTGTGCAATTGAATTTTTCAATATAGAGATTGGAATGTAGCTATGGTTTCAGGCTTCAATGCCAGGGCATCTTGATTTGTGGCTCTGGCCTCACTGCTAAATGCTGACATAAGCTATTTACAACAACAAATTTAAAGAAAGGAAGAGTTGAAGAATACAGTTTTTAAAGTTCTGTTTGAACCAGGATTTCCCTTAAATGACAAGATACACAAATGACTGGTATGGGTTAGAAAGCAGGCAGTAGTCATACAAAACTGTTTGGAAAATCTCAAAGAGATGCAGATTTGTTTTATAATAATGTTGTATTTACACTGCAACTGAGTTACATTAAATAAGATTTTTGTTTAATATGATGCAGCCTTTTGCAATGCTTAAGTTGTATATAAAGTAGGAACTTGGCAAATGGATTTGTTCGAAGCCTAATTCATCATGAAGGACCATAAGTTTGTTTTATATCTTGTAAGTTGTAGGTAATTTGTACCAGTGGTATGAAGATATTGAGTACTATTAACAACAGTGCCAATAAACCATTCAACTTTTGACCATGTTACTACATATTTATATATTGACTAAGGAGATGCAAGTGTTGGCTTGGTGTTGCACCTGCCTTGTTTGCATATTCACTCTTCTCTTTAATGTCTTTTACATGTTATAGGAGTAATATTATTAATGAGTCATGCTTCCCTAGTGTTTTGACTTATAGGAGAAGTTGGGTCAGTCATCAGACAATTGGAAAGCAAACAAAGTTCAGAAGTTGGGTGTCTATAGGGCACTTTTTTTCTATTTTTACCTGTGTAGTGCGATAGAAGAGAAAGAGAAAAATGAGGCAAATGTTCAAAGAAAGTGGGAATTAATTGGAAGTTGGGAACCCCATTAACCCGTATCTTGAAACCCCTTAACAATTTGGGGTAAAATCTGAAAACCTAAAAAAAATTTGATTATACCGACATTTGACAATAACCCATTAATTTTCATGATTATTGTTGGTCAAAATTCTATCAATGTTTTGTTTATATCACATTACATCACATTAGTTCATAGAATAATGTCAACATAAATCATAGTGCTCAAACATTGACGACGCCCAAAAAACTCACTATTGAAAAAACAATCTTGCAGGTGAAGAGAGGTGGAGACGTTTTATGCAGCTCCATATAAGATTAAATGAAAATATCTTTGAAGATTAAGTATCTTATTATATACCCAATAAATTTCATGATGATACTTGGTCAAAATTCCGTCAATGTTCTATTTAAATCACATTACATGTGATTACTTCATAGAATAATGTCAAAAAAAGGCATAGCAGTCAAAAAGTCAATGTCGTAGACAGAATAATTCACGAGGGTTCATTTTTCTACCAGTCAGCAGTCACATGTCAATATAAATGATTACAATCAAACCTTTAATGCCATACACAAAAATTATTTTTAAGGCCGCCAAAATGCACTCAAACACTGTCGAACCCAACAAAATTCCACTGTTAAACAAGCAATCTTGCAGGTGAAGAGAGGTGGAGACATTACCTACAGAAAAATGAAGCTGAAGGTCATCGCCATGGTCGCAGAGAAAAACTCGATGGTGGGAGAGAGGATGCAGTGATGAATGTTTTGGAAAGAAACAGTGGGAGATGAAGACTTTAGGGCTTAAAGCTGCCCAACAACCCGCGGTTAGGTTAACATGTACGCATGGTTTGATGAAGGCTTAAGGGGTACGTGGTTAACTCATATGCATGGTTTGATGAAGGAGTATGGGGCACATGGAGAACATTTTAATTTGATGAAGTTGACAGTAAAGGGATCACCTGCTAATGGACCCATGTGATATTTTGATGGGGCCCGCATACAAACGTAACTTGAAATAAGTGAAATTATAATTGTTAATAGGAATTTATTTTATTTTATTTTGGATTTGTAATGAACGAGTATGGGCAAAATAGTGAAGATGTATGGGACGGAGGTAAAAAAACCCCTTTTTTGACCACCTTTCGCTTTACGACTTCCACAAGGCGTGTTTGAAATGGTTTCAGTTTAATTTTTTCTTTTTAAGGTCCTAACTCTAAGTAATAAGAAAACCCAAAAAAAAAAAAATTAAAATCAGACCTATTTTTACACCTCCTGCACAAATGCGGAAGTTAGCCCCATGGCTACTGGTACGTTTCCGGTACGTTTCCCTAATACCCGATATTGGTAAGCTGCTGCATAGATTCTCTGGTGTGTGCATTTAGCTGTCGCTGCAAGACCGCTTCTCATTATTATGGTTCTTTATTACGCCATTCCTCTCTCCACAATCGCCACCTTTACCAGTTGCATTGTGTATGAATGCAATAAGAAAATGACGGTTTATTGTTCTTACATCAGCAGTCATTCAGTCAATATTCCAACCGTTTTATCTGACACTAATTAATCAGATGTTGTCCATGTATTCCAGTGTAATGCATGAACAACGAGTATGGCCATTTTATCAATATATCTCGCTGGCATCCATATGCAGCTTGCACGATCATCTTCTCCCATAAATGTCTGCATGCAATAATTCCAGTCGGATTTTTGACCGCCCATGCAACTGCATGAAATTATCTGACCCACAAACTGTATTCCACTTTTCAGTTTTATTTGGATGCACTTTCGGATTTGCCTCTTTTTTTATATGTTACGTGTATTTCTTGCGGAACAAAGCATTGATTAAACTATCCTCTGGTTGTCATATGCTGCCATTGGATAATGGATTGACTTCCCTTTTATAACCCATCTCCATTCAAATTTATAAGTTTATGGAGAACGTGAACTGCCATTAACAAGTCGCTTCTCTATCAGTCCATGTGATCGCTGCAAATACAATTATAAAACGCAGACGTTTTGTATGGCTCGAAGAATATCAAACACGCCATCCTAAAGTCGTCTTATATACTTTTTTCTTTCTTATTGTTTAATGTTGGTTGACATTTTCCAATTCTGTCTTCTAGTTTTGAAAAGAATAAATAATTGGTAATGATCATTTTATTTTCCCATTTGAGGCAATTTTCATGATAAGGATCCTCTTTATTTTAGATGCTTAGATTTTATTAGGTTTAGTTTTGTTTATGTTTACTCTTCTTTATCTTATTAGACTTTGTGAGTATCCTTCTTTATGAATCTTCTTTCTATACTTGCATATATATGATTATTATAGGAAATATTCATTTAAAAAAAATAAAAATTAAAAGAACAGTCAATGACTTTAAAATTATACGAGTTTGTATAGATATGTTATGAAATAAATATATAAAATTTATTTAAATGAAATAGAACATTTAGATTGGAATATGATGTAGATTTATTGTGGTACATGTTTTCAATCAATTTATCAGTATATCAGAAAATAAAATATTACCACACAATTGTTTTGGAACTACTAAATCTTGTGTTTAACATTCAAATTAAATAATGTATTTATGGAATTGATCTTTTGCATTTGTGGATTTGAAACTTGTGTGTGGATAGGAACCTAGCCCACAAATCTAAACTTCACTAATTTTGATGATAAGAATATGATCAGCTTAAGATGCTTGGTAATTGATTTTAAAATGGCTAGTGTTTGTAGATATTATTTAGTAGCTTCTTAACTAGGGAATGTTCCTTTGGTCCAATCCTTTTTATTGAGTCAAGAATATAGAACAATGATCAAAGATGGTAAACAAGCATAAAGGAATGCCTAAAACTATCAAACCATAAGTTAATGATGCAATATTGATTCTATGTGACACACTCCTCTATGATGAGGCAATACAAATTAGATCACATTCTTACATTATTCAAATGAATTAGGATTTTTCCTTAGTTAAAACATCATATAACACAAGTTAATGAATTGCATGCTCAAGTGAGAACATAATATTATTTGGATGAACTCAATAGAGACCAAGTTTAAATTTAAATTATAAGTTTAAGGCTTGTACCCTCGTTTTGTGTAACAAACATAGGTCAATTATGATTTATGAACCAAGTATTGAGACTAGCCCTTAAGAATGTGACAATGTAATCATTATAGGTTCATGTTATGTTTTAACTTTATGTTAGAATACGCCACTTGTATATTAGTCATTGCACTAAGGATAACCTTATCAAAATTGATCTAAAACAAAAGGGAAAATGCTAAGTATGCATTATTCAACTTTAAAATCCCCCACTTTGAGTCAGATGTCAACTACTAATAAGATGCATGGGGTGATGTCATAATAGTGGTTTACAATTCCTGAGAGGAATTTTAGCTGAAATCACATAGTTTTTAGAAAATATAATGATTTAAGCCTTTAAAAGTTCCATTTTAAGGATTCCAATTGAAGAGGGTTTGATCAAATTAGATCAAACCCCCTTGGATAGAACCTCGCTAGTTTTAAACCATACCTATAAATGCGTCTCCTTTACACCTATCAAAATGCTGATAAAAATTTACTTTTGATTTAGATTTTGGGGGATCAAATGAATTCATTTAAAATTTATTTCAAATGATTATGGTATTCCTCAGAACAAGCTATCCAATGAATATAATTTTAATATGTTTTGGTTTTGTTATGTATTTGTTTTTTTAAGTTTTATTAAACATAGGTTTTTCATCGAAAATGAATTTCTTTGTTCTTCACATGTGGAAAAATAGAAGATTATCAAAAAAAAATTGAAAAATATGAGTGCACCAAATATTGAAGTCCTTGATCCAACAAAAAAAAAACTTGACATATAGAAAAAAAGTTATCGTTATCTGTTCTATGTCTAATTGTAATTTGTTTGACCTTGAAACTTCATTAAGGAAAAATATTCAATAAAAAACTATCTAACTAAGTTGAAGCACTAGATATCAGAGTTACAAATCTAAATTTGAAAGAATTAAATTTTATCCTTCATGGAAAAAAGTTATCGTTATACGCGAAAGTCACTTTTAAAAATGTTGTTTTAAAAAATCTGTTTTCATGGGATGGAAAAAGCTTAATTTGATTCCAAAATTTTGAAAAATATTTTTAGAATCTAAACAAAATTTTATGAGACTCTAGTTTGCACCATCTTCAAATTCCTCACAGTTTAGCCGCTATAGGTGCCCGAATGTGAAGATTTAGTTAAAAATAATAATTTCAGTGCCTAGTTTGGCCAAAAATTGTAAACCACTATTATGGGATCACCCCAAAAAGTGAAACAAGTAGTCAACATCAAAGTAAAATTGCACATGTTAGTGTGAATGGAGATATTTCCTAACTAGATGTTAGTGAGGTCCTATTCACATCATTAATAAGTTTACTTAGCAGTTAGTTTCCTAGGTGGCATTCTAGAAACTAGTATTTAATGGAACCATATCTCATTAATAGGCATGTAGTTATCCAGGCATTTAATATTTCTCTCATGCATTTATAATTCTGCATTAGGCACTTAATGTTTGTAACTAAGGTGGTTATCCAACCTCCTCTCACCTTGCCTATATAATAAAGACTCTTGTACATTTGTAAATCATCTCATGAGCTCTATCTCAATTCATTCAAGATCATCATTTGATCAATTTGTATTCTTGCTCATGTTGCAACACTTATTTATTCATGTGGATGGTATTCTTCTTGGTTGATCCTTTGAAGTGTGTGCAGCTTCAAGTGGATTATTGTTCATATCTCCAACAACACAGACTTATAAAATTGGCATGGATAAGGATATATCTAGTATGCAACACCCTTAACTGATATGATAAATAAATGAGATATTACATGGATAGAAACAACTCCAAAAAAATTGATAAACTTAAGGAGGTAATGATTTCATGCCCTATTCATGTCATTCTAGATTTCTCAAAACCATTTATTGTAGAGTGTGATTCTCCAATAGAGGGAATTAGAGCTATCTTAGGAACATCTCCAATTTCTTCAAGAAAAAATTGAAAGAAAATTAAAAATCAAACAAATGGAAGAGAATAAACTCTTCATAATCCAAGAAATTTTTTAAAAGGAATGTTGAAGCATGAATCCATTAAAGTTTTGGAAAGAAGAACAAGAAGAATGTGGTATTCATATACTTCTAGAATGCAAGCACATCATTCCTCATAAACCAATTTATCTTCTAAGCCTCAATGAAGTCACATAAATGAATGTACATCACAATGAGCTACTAGTTGGAGGATTCATTAGAAAAAGAAAAGTTTTGTTATTTATGTTCTACATTTTTAGTAAATTTATCGGAGAAAAGGGGAGGGAGGTAAGAAAAGGATTCATGTAAATTACAAAAATATTAATGATATTATATTTTCATTCATTATCTAATCTATTTAAGTTCAATTTTGATTAGAAAAGAAACAACAAAGAAAATATTATCTAAGTTTGATTGCAAATATAGATTCTGGCAAATAAAGGCAAAGGAAGAAGATAAGTATAAAATAACATTTTCAATCCCTCAACGACTATATGAATTAAATGTAATTCATTTTGGTCTCTACGTTACAACAACATATTTTTAAAAAAATGAATAAGACACTTAGAAATTTAAAATAATGTTGTGTTGTATATATTGATTATATTATTGTTTTTTATAACAATATTTTTTAACATGAGCAATATTTAAATAATTTATTTAAATCCATCAAACAAAATTGCATTTGTTTATAGATTCTAAGAAAATGGGCATTCATAACAATAATATTGATTTCTTAGGTTTACATTTAGGTTAAGGAAAAATAAGGCTTCAACATCACATCTTGAATAGAATTCAAGAATTTTAAAATGTAATTGTAGAAGCCCTAAATTCCTCTTTACTTCTTCATACTAATCTTTCACAAATTAGATAAGTAATTAATTATCTGCTGTTCATTATTCTTAAATTTTCCTTTGGTCTTCTAAAATCAAATAACTAAACCAATCAATTAAATAAAACTTTAGTTCCTAAACAAATAAATTAATTAACACTTGCTTAGGGCAGAGGGGCCCATAGTGGAGCACCCTAATTTCGTGTTTCTCAAAATCCTGTGTGGAAATTTCAAATCACTCCCAATTCTGCACAACAGTTTATTTGACAACTCATGTGCTTCTATATTTCGTTTTAGGGCCACATCAACATGCTTTTTGTTGAGGTATCCAAAAGGTCCCAAAAAAAAAGTGAGATCTGTAGTGGTGCACTAAGTCGTGTTTTATTGGTGTGCTGATGTGGCATCACATGATTTGTCACTTTGCATACTTTATGGATAAAAAATGTTTTGCAATTGGATATTAAAGTGTTCCACTATGGGATCCACTGAGGACTACTTCTATCCCCACTATTAGACCCTTCTGCATTATATACCCTTCTCCACTAATTAGTGTTATGCAATTACCAGTCGTTGCATACTTACAGTTGAAGTAACTGTATTCTTTCCTGTATAAAAATGATTCAGCTGCATTCAATAAACGATCAAGTATTTAGCCTCTTCATATGGTATCAGAGCACAATTGTTCCTGCACCTATCATAAACAACAAACTTCATGAAATAAAATGGAGTGCCTGAGTCTACAAGTCTTTAAAGATAAGAAGCCCATGGAGGATGTGGATTCTGTAATAATTAGCATGTAGATACCATATATTTAGCAATGATAAATGTATTTGACTGCTAGGCATTTGATTGTAGAGGCATTTAGAAGCTGTCTGAAGTCTGAGAAGGTTCAAAGGAGCCGATACTCAAAGAATGGTATGCAATGTGAAAACATTCATTGTGCATGCTATTCAAGTTTGCCTATGAGTGAAATCTCGAATCATTGCACAAGTTATTCGAGTGTGCCTTTGAGCGAAATATCGAAGTCAGGGATGGCGTGGCTTGAGGGAAAGGTTTTTTTCTTCTGTACAAACCAACAACATTACACCAACCCTGTAGTTTCTTCTGTTTTTTGCATTGAACGTTGAGGGAATAAGGTTACTTCATTTGGTTTGAAATAAGTTTTTGTTATCTTGGATGTGTTGAGTGCTCGCTCTGTTTTTCAAAAATATCCTGCTCAAAAATCTTAGGCTGTGAATCAAACTTACAAGGCTAAAGTGTGAAGAAAATCATGAAAAGTGCAGTGAAGAAGAGAACTAATGGAAATGGAAATCTAGCAATAAAGAAGTTCTATAGGAGGATGGTATTGTCATGAAGTGGTAACTCTATTTATTTTTTTTGCTAGTCGTAGTGATTTATATTTGTTTACTATTCATGCGGCATGGGCATAGAGAGGTTACGGTCTGGAAATCATTTTGATTTGGTGGTTTGATACGGTGAAGTTCAGGTTTTCTCTATATTTATTTATTTTTTTCCTTCTCGAACTGGCTTTATAGTCTACAAAATATATGTGAATGAGTTAAAGTAAGTTAACATTGTTGAGAAATGTTGAAGATTTTGTATTTGTTTAGAAAAATAAAATGTATGGATGTTGTGGATCTTAATATCATTGCTAGCATTATGGTCAAGAAATTTCATTATTATCAAGGGATAATAATTTATTTGTAAGTATGAAGACTCATAAATGGATACATAGTTATTTGAATTAATTTTCTATTACTGGTAATTTGGAGGTAAGTTTCTTTGCAAGAAAAGATGAAATTCGAATTAGTCTTATAATTATGTAAGATGTTAAGCAATTGATATACCTTCCCTAAGATGTGCCAATCAAGAAATATATCTTCCTGTAGCGTCGAAAATTCCCACCTTTGACAATTTCACACTAGGTTTTGCTCACCACTATGTCCTTGGACCTATTATGCATTAACTTTCTATTTTTATAAACATTATTGAAAAAACAAACATGGGAAATCAAAATATGCATTTAATATTTTACCCCCGACACTTTTGATTTTGAAAAAAGAAGGGATCTTGTCTAGGGTGCCCTATGCCCTAGACCACTTAAGTAGTCCCCAAATTTGATATGTTGGTGTTAGTAATTTATTAATTTAATTCCAATTCAAATGTCATCTATCAATATTTGTTTTTTGGGAAATTAGAATTATTGTATATAAATACAAAGTATTTTCACCATTTTAACTTGGTAAGTGAATTCAATTGAAAAAACCAAGTGTCTTAAAAGCATTCAAAAGTAGTCAAGAGAATAATTATCAATATTATTGTAGGATTTCGTCATTCAAGCATCATGTCATGTGTTATGTAAGATGGTCATATGTTTGAATTCATTTTGTTTATGAGTACTAACACTTGTAGTTCATCAAATAAAATCGAATCAAGCAACAATTGATACTTGAAGGTGATGAGTGTGACTTTAATCTATCAAGGAGATCATATATAAGTGGTGGGTTCCAACAAGTTGCCAATTCATTACTTTTTTATCAATTAGCCTCTATCCATCCAAGGATACATTCTCTGTTTATCATAATTTTCCATTATGGAGGTAGAAATAACAACATAGGCTTTGAGTGAGGCAAGCCCCTATATGGCGCAACCCTTCCTCTCCACTCATGTGTGCAAGTTACAGATCTAAAGTGAGTTGAAGGAAGATTTAAGGCTACTTATTCATTCATGCACTCTAAGCCTACAAGTTGACAAGTCACGAAATCTACATTTTCTTATCAATAGACAAAGTTTCGGCAACACTAGTGTCTTAAAGCCTGCATTTTTAGATCTAAGAAAGGAAGAAGACTGTCTAGGGCATCCTTGTGCCCTATACTAGCAATATTAGGCTCAAATTTACATGGCAGGTGCATGTGTATCTACCTTCCTCGTTTCTGCAACTGTAATGTTTTTGCCTACATTTAGTTTTTCATAAATCATAACAAATCATTGCATTTGAATAGATTTCATAGTTAGATCATTGCAATTAGAAATTTCTCATCCCATCACATCACATCATCCACACACACCACATAACTAAACAATTGAATTGAGGATATATGATTTTTCATTTTGGCTATTTCTAATAGGTTTGTAACCAAGTGGCTCTTGAGGTCATCTTTAACCCAATCAATCAAAACAACTTGGGAAGGGGATCTTTATCCTTTTCCCCACCATTTTTTTTGGTGAACCTACATGTTTTAAACACTTTAGTACCTCTAAAATCTAATGCTATCATTCCAAATCTGAAATAGATTTTAGAGTAATTTCATTTTATCATTTAGGCTTGCATATTCATTAGAAAAAGCATTGAAAAAGGAAAAAAATTGTATTACATTTTGCATCTACGGTTAAATTCATTCATTGCAACATAAGATTAGTTCATGTTTGCATTGATAACTTATATTAGGCCCAAAGTCAAATCTGAAAATGTTGAAAACATTCATAAATAGGTATTTTCATATAGTGAAAAAGTTGAAAAAGTGCATTATTACTATTAAAAAATTATACAAGATTTCAACTTTTAGATTTGTCAAGATAAGATCGCTAAAATTATGTGCATTACATTGAAAATTTAATTTCCAAATTGTATTCATCATTAAATATTTTTAAAATTTCTTGCATAATTGTGTTTCATAATGTAAAATCACAAAACTCTTGAATTCTGGAAAATTATTTACTATTGTAGTGTAGAAAAATGTATCCCTTTACATTTTCACACCTAATTAGGAATTAAATATTAAAATTAACTTAATTATGCCTTAATTTAGTGTTGTAATATGTATTTTATAGATTCACATTGATTTTAGGGCCCTATTAATTAAAATGAACTTAATTGTGCCTTATTTTTAGCGTTGTAGAGTATACATCTTTACACTTTCACACTTATTTAGGGCTTCATTAATTAATTGAGGTTAATTTTCCTTAATTGGCCCCTTTAATTAAAATTCAATCCTAATTAATTGCATTTTTTGAAGAGGAAACCCGACATTCATTAATGCCTCAACATAACCCTCACTTAGACCTAGGACCTAAAAATTCAAATTATATTTTTGGCAGTATTTTAACATATTCAAATCAATATTCACATGGCAACTTGTGTTATTTGAATTTCAGGAAAGTAATGTTACATACCTATAAATATAAGGTCATTTCATTAAGTTTCACCTAGCAATTTTATGAGAACAATTGATCTAAGAAATCTAGATTTTACAAGAGCATTTCAAGAGCAATTCAAGCCATTCAGGAGCATATTTAGTGTAGAATTATTGCAGCAATCAAGATCCAATTGTCATGTCAAATTCTTCTTGCATCATGCATGTTATCAAAGCTAATATGTTGATGTAGAGTTCATGATCCATTCAAGCATCCAAGGCATTGTTTCAAATCAAATTTCAAGATCAAGATGCACATCCACTGAATCCATTTCATGCAAGTTGTAGATTTCCATTCCAAGGTTCATTCAATGGTTTGGTGAGTTGTGACATAGATTTGTTCATTCATCATTCCTTTCATGCTATTTTGTTTCATTTCAAGGTTTGGTTACCAAAATGGGTTTTGACTGGAAGGAAAAACCCCATTCACCAAAAACAAAAAAAATTCCCTCTTAATTTGTGCTTGCAGATTTAGGTGGCAAAAATCTTGAAGATCTATTGAAAAGAAAAATTGAAGTTGTCAAAGTTGCAATAGTTGTCACAAAAGTTGTCATATCATGAAAACTCAATTACAAAATTTATTTTTTGCTTTCTAAACTTGAAACTTGGTAAAATTGAGAGATTCAGATCTATTGCAGAGGCTCTAAAAGTTGTAGAAAACCCTAAAGTAGGACCCATTCAGCCATGGGAAAATGAGTCCCAAGTCAACTTCAGAAAAACACTTTTGCTGAGTGGTACACATCATCTTACCTCTCTATGATTTGTGATCTAATTTCTAGTTCCATTAGTATTGAGCTTAATCTTCAAGATCCAAGTTGTAGATTGCATTTTGGAGTTAGTTTACTATTTTTAATCTTTCTCCCCAAAGTGTTGTTTAATTAGTACCCTTGTTCTAACACATAAAGGGAAATTGCAAGATTCCTCAAAGAATTCACTCACTTAAGGGTTGAAAGTGAATTTTAACTTGAGAGATCTCATTTCCTGAATGAAATAGAAGAATAGGTTAGTTCATTCACTCCATTTTCCCATTTCTATTTATAGTAAGTTTGGTGAAACATTCCAAATTTAGTATAAAACCCTATGTGTTTGAACCCTAACCCATTTTTTTATGTTTCATTTTGGTGAACCTGAGTTTTGAACATTCTAATTTCTGATTTGGAGTGCATTCATACCTTAGATCTAGAATTTGTATCAATTCATTGCATTGAGGGTTTCTAAATTTGGCATAAAGTTGCATTTTACATTCATTTTAAATCTAAAAATTCAACAAAAATTATATAATATCACATTAATCTTGCATAGTGTTTGCATATTAGTGTACTTTTCATCATTCACACTCAAAAACTGAGTCAAAATTGCATTTCAAATAGTATCATATAGGTCATCAATTGTCATTAATTTTACTTGCATTAGGTCATCAAATTATGGAAAATTATATTACAGAAATACAATTGTAAGACTTGGAATAGAGAACACATATAATCACTCAGAAATTGCAGTTTTCATTTTTTTTAAAAGCCATCCTTCGTGGTCTATAAAAACCATCTTTTCTGGGCTTTTTTATGGTTTTATACACTTCCTAGGCCTATTGGTAACCTATAGTATTAGTCTAGAAATTTTTAAGAATTTCTATTTTATTCATCTAGGTCTAAACATCCATTTAGTGTAGTCATCTCTAAATCATTCCAAAATCATTTCAATAGAAAAAATTATCATATCTGAAAATGTTTACATTCTTGAATCTTTGCATATTATGGATAAAAGTACTTTTCTTTTTGGATGCACAATGTTTACATTCCTAAAACTTTGCATAAGTGGGATAAAAGTACTTTTCATTTTTGGATTTACATTGTTTATATTCTTGAATCTTTGCATAAGTTGGATAAAATTACTTCTCATTTTTGGATACAGAATGTTTATATTCTTGAAGAATTGCATAAGATGGATAAAAGTACTTTTCATTTTTGGGTACACAATATTAGTATCTTACCTTTCTAAGCATGGCAATAAAAATTTCATCCCTCCCACTTATGAGAATGTTTTAACGAAAGAGAATACAATAGTGGACAATCATGACAATGAAATTTGGTCTTCTCCCAATATCTCTCCTATTTGTGAAGAAGATATGATCTAATCAATGAGAGTTATGAGAATCCTATTTGTTTCTCTTCCCCTACCAAATATATTTGACTTGACCAAATATTTTAGTTTTCCCAATACCTACTAATCCTCATACCAAAAATATATTTTGTAGTTTGTTGGCATTTCAATTCACACCTCTGGTATGTGAATTAAAAATAGACAACTATGCACAGATTAACTGCTCTTCAAATTAGGAGGGGAAGCTACCTCTTTGTTGATGTTGCTTAAAGAAAGTAAACTAAAATTAATTTTCCAATCTTTTTGTTCAGCTAAGAGCACAAGGTTATAAAACTCAAGTGTCGTAGCTGATATTTTCTCTTTTAGAATTTCAACTATGACTAAGCCTACTCTAATGACGTTTCTAACTACTCAAGTAAACACAGAGCATGAGAGTTAGAAATGAACAAGGAATGATTCTTTGACATAAATACTCAAATAAAATTTCTTCCAACACACATCTACTTACTTTCAATGCAAGTAGGAATAGAGATCATATAAGCATAACACTTAAGAAAAAAATTTGAGAAATTATATCAAGGCTAAGTAGGAAGGAGACTTTATTTATTAAATCTCAAGTAACAAAGATCACACTTCTAGGACAGCAAGATTGTAGCAAAATAGGCTTATAGTTTAGCGATCAACCAGAATACATTGACACAAGACACAATAACTAAACAATAATTTGCAACTAAAGAGGCATACAAGCTTTCTCTTACACTAAGTGAACTAAAACTAAACAACAACTTGCAGACAAAATAGGCTCAGCAATTTGTTATCACAAACATGGTTCAAGAAAAATGGGCAAGGCTGCCCTTATTTATACACAAGTAGAGGATTAGGGAACCCTAAAATCTCCTTGCTTTTACAACTAAGAATTTCCATCATGCAAGCTTTATTTCTAAAACTAAAACAAGATCAGCATCTAACAATATATGGAAGCATTAAAACGAGGGAAATGACAACTATTACATCTTGATATTTATCCTTCACAAAGAATGGATAAGAATTGAGACAAGAATAGAAAGAAAGCTTGGAGAAAGCTTCTAAATGACTGTTTATTTAAATCTCAACCACATCTACCAAAAAGTGGGAAACTATATCTCTATTAGGAACATCAATACTATTTATAACAATATTCTACTTTTCTAGGATTCCCTCACCTTCTGCAATTGAACTTAGGAATTTTTTGACATCTTTAGCTTTTTATCAAATCTTGCTAATCCCAATGGATTTGCAACTAGAGTGATGATCCTTTATAAATATATCCTCTCGCTTCACCATATCTTTCACAACTTTTATGCTTCTGACACTTCTTCTAATTTTTCAATGGAAGAGTATTATACAACTCTTTTCCTTTACTTGTCCTTTTTCTCATACCACTCCCTTTCACATTCTTCAACTAAGATGATTTTTTTTGTTCATGGTGGTATTGAAAAAGTACTTCTCAACATCTTTTTATTCAGGTAATCATGATACAACACATTTTTGGCTCTAAACTCCATAGGAGAATACTGTATGCTAAAAAACTTGAATTTTAACAGTACACTAGACTATGTTTAGACACCTTTTGTGCAAATGGCTGAAAATTGAAGGTTGACTTCTCCTAAAAAAGCATTTTTCTTGAAAAAAGCTAGAACCTAGTTTTTGTAGAAAACTTCATTTCAAGAGGACATAGATCGTCTATTTGGAAAATACTGAAGGCTAGTCAAAAAAGCAGAAACCCTAAAATTTTAGGATTTTCATCAAAAAAGCTGAGAGCTGGGTTTTGTGCAGAATCATGTTTGAGATGGACCTAGATGAGCAGATTTTGAAAATACTAAAGATTTCTTAGACATCTATGAAAAAAGCGGGTTCTTGAAAGTTGAAAAATTCTTTGAAGTTGTAGAGAATTGAAAACCAAGCTAACCGAGATTATTGAAATTTGAAAATATTGACCCTAGGGTTCTTTTGAAAATTGATGCCCTAGAGAAATAAAGTATGAAAAAGTGAGCTCATTTGTGTGTTGATCCAGAAAATATAAAGAACTGAGAAAAAGCACCACGTTTTGGCTCTCAAATCCTAAAGAGAATAAAATTTTATGTTTCCTCCTCTCTTTCTCTTGGATGCCAACCTACAAAAAGTGAATAATGAATTTTTAAGCCTCCTTAAATAGATTTTGAGGAAAAAACACTTTTATTCTCTTCTTTAAATCCTTTGAAGCTAATCTTGAGTAGGCTCGTTGAATTCAAACGCTTTTTAATGTTGAAAGATAAAATTTGGAAAAATTGACTAAGGCATGAAACATTGGGCGCCTTTGACTAGCAGACTTAGCCAATTTTCTTGAAATTTCAACTTTTCTCTTAATTTTATCTCAATTTCATCTTGATTTCTGGACACTTAGTAAATCCTATGAACTAGCAGAATGATCCATCATGAAGCTTGACTAAATCTCAAGAGATTATCTTGGAGGCAACTTTGAATAAAATTTTCATTTGATCCCTCAAAATGTTGTGTGACCTTGGCTACCTAGGGTGCCCAACTCTTCTAGAGTTAGAATTTATTTTGATATTTTCATTTTTTTTCCTTTGACTTCATCCCTCTCCGTCTTCCATATTTGGTGACTGCCGACTCCAATGAGCTTGTTGATGATTGTGTTGGAAAGTTGGTTTAATACTAAAGAAAACATTTTGGAGGCTACAACTGCAAATTCATCCATTTGATAACCCAAAAGATTGGGCTCCTATCTCCTCCTAGGGAACCCAAGATCTCCAACCTTATCCTTTTTTAGCTCTTTTTCAACCTTCAAACTTGAACTTCATCTTTTGTCCTCCATTCAATCTGAATTTCATGACAGCTAATGACTCTGATGACTAGGTTTAGATATCCACTGTGAAGCTGGCAAAATTCTGAAGAGATTGACTAATCCAAAAAACCCTAATTGTTGGGTTTGAGCCTCCAAAATCCTGGGCACCCATCTCCTCCTAGGGCGCCCAGAATTCCTAGACTTAGAATATTTTGTGATAATTTCATGATTTGCATTCTACTTCTCTGTTGAATCCACAATATTTACTAATAGATTGAACTAATGACTATGTTGATGGATTCACTATAGATCTAGGAATATTTTGAACAACATTATTTGGGATGAGAAAACCCTAATTCCATCATTTGACCTCTTGAAAGACTAGGCACCTATCTCCTCCTGGGGCGCCCATGTTTGCCAGTGTTAGTTTTTTTTTTTGAAAATTTCAACTTTTCCCTTCATTCTACATGCTTTCCATTGCTTTGACTATTGGAGATGAAAAATTTTCTAAGGCACGGAATCTTGGGCGCCTAGACTCATCTAGGGTGCCTAAATTTTCTACACTTAGTCAACTTTTTGCAATTTTCAAGATTCTCCAACCTCCATTCTTTATTCTTCATTCCTCGATCATCTATTGTAGTTTATCGATCTGTGTAGTGCTTGAGACTTTGAATCTAACCCCTAGCAATTGAGAAACCTCCATTAATGGAATTGGAGTTCCTAAAAAAGCTTCTGAAAAACTAGAGTAGACCCACTAGGGAAAAACTGATATTTTGATGATTTTGACTAGACTAGACTAATAAGGAAGTATTTTAAGCCAATCAAAATCAATTTGAGTCCTGGAAGCCAAACTTTCTATTTTTAGAAATTTTCTATTTTTTAGAAGAAAAAAATCAGCATCAATTTCAAAAGAAACCCAAAAAAAGTTATATTTTTAGAAAGACTCTAAAAATTAAATTTTCCTAAAATTTAGGGCCAAAAAATTGAGATCTAGGTTTTGTAGACTTGGTCACTTTGAGCAGACCTGGATCATTAGATTTTGAAAATTTCAAGTTTTTGACCCTCATGCAAGACATGCAAATTCCCAATTTGACCTTTTTTGACAATTTTAACAAGACTTTTGACCGCTTCTTCAAAATGCCTTAGCGTGGTAAAAAATTTAATTTCAGGTACAACATAGTCTTTAAATCCTTTATATATAATTGACATTATAATATAGTTGTTGATAAAAAGATAAAAAGAATGAGGTTAAGTTGAATTTTTCTCTATATAGAGTATATCATTTTCCTTCAGTTTCTTTTGTGTTTATTACTTGAAGTTTTAGTGCATAGTTTATTTTTTCCATTGTGATAAATTTATTTAAATAAAAATTATAATTTGTGTATTAAAATCACAACTATTTCAATGCGACATAACTTTTTGTCTTGAATTTCTATCCAAAATAGAAAGAAATATATTCTCATCATGGAATCTTTTCTCTAGTGCATCTTATTTTTTAATAAACTTTAGTGTTTTTTCTTCATCAGAAATTCGGCCTTATATTTTAGTGTTGATAACTTACTCTTTGGGAAAAAAATATATATATAAAACAATAAATTAATTTTTTTAAATATATTTTTAAAACTACACTTATAGGTCTACAATAAGGCATTTTAAGTTTATTTAAATGAGTGGGAATTATTAGAACAACAAGGCTTTCAAATACTTTTATTTTTTGGTAAATTGGTCCCAAAATGTTAATAAATATATATTTAGTGGAAACTTCCATTTCAAAAAAATGATGGGAAAAATATCATTTATCCACAATGAATCCATTTAGATTGGATATGTTTGACCAAATTTGACATTCATTTGAAAATACTTAAAATTAGTTGTGCTGATAAGTTACATTGAAGTGTGACAACTTTGAAACTTCATTGTATTTCCTCCTTTATTTTGGTACATGTGATAGTCAATCCAATATGTGTTATCATTATTCCTTTCTTTTGCATCTTCCTCATGTCCTTTTATAATAATACTAAGATCTTCTCCTCTTCCTCTTTGCTAGTATTGTTTTCTTTCAAATTTATTTTTCAATACTTCAAGTACCTTTATTGTAAATTGAAATACTTCTATTCTTTAAACCTTAGTAATCTAAGTTCCTATTGAATATTTCCTCTCAATCCATTAATATATTTTACAATATTTTTTATTTTCTTCACTATCTTGAGTCTTAATTTCCATATTATTGAATTCTTCAATATATTCATTCATTTTCCTATCTATATATTTTATATTTTGCAACCTTTTCAACAATTCTAACTCATATTGAATAGGTATAATTTTATTCTAACTTTAAAACTATTAACTCTCATTTTTTTCTATTTTCTTTTCCTCTTCTTTCTTTTCTAATTGTATGTATTTTCACCAAACATGTCCTTTCAACTTAGTTTTAGAAAATCTAACCCTTTTAGGATCTATAATTTGTTCACACTCAAAATATTCTTTTAAATCATATATCCAATCAATCAAATATATTGAATTAAAATCATTAAAAAAAAATTAAAATTATTTGAGGTATATTTCCATTTTTGAAAAATCTTCAATGTTTTACTTGATCTATTTCTTCTTCTAGGTTTTCTAAACCTTGGTCAAAAAATTGCACATGTTCTCTTTCACTTTCATCCTCATCACTCTTATTTTCATCTTCAAGGTTTAAATCTTT
>VDFB02379711.1:232123265-232364632 GCA_007258455.2 Sequoia sempervirens | reverse complement strand
ATCCTTATGGAGAGCCTTAAAATTTCTTATTATTTTCAAATGGAAAGATAAAAATTTTATGTTCTCAATTAGCTATATGTTGAGATAGTTACAAGTACAAATGGAGTTGACAAAAAAAGGAAAGTAAACTTTATGGTAAACATGGGGTTGGAGAATCTGGAGTGTATTATAACCTAAAGTTTTGTATGATTATGATCAATGTCTTCATAGAGCATGGATCAATTATTTTTTGTAAAAGTAAGACTCCCTTTTTAGGTGTTACAAGTCATAATACCATGTAAACTAGTAACTATGAATTCAAGGATACACCCCTATGACAAGAAATAAATGAAGATAATCGATAACTTAGAATCACAAGTCAATCTTTCATTATGGGGCCATATTCATAAGTATGAGGGATTATGTCTAATGAAAAGCATGCCATGTGGAACCCTAGATAATGGTGATGATCTTGTAGTGCATGTTGTGATTGAAATAGGAAACAAAGGTTAGAAACTAAAATGGGATCCTAGGCCCAACCATACAATATATTTAATCTTCGTACAACTTGCTAGGATAATTTATAGAGGTTGTAGAGTCCAAGGAGAAGAAACTAGTCTTTGCTCCTAAGGATACAAATGATGTGAAATTTTTAGATGTTCAATTCATTAGTAATAGTGAATGTGATAGTAGAAAAAATAACATAAATGTAATATTCATGGGGAATACTAAGTCAACTATCAAAAATTATGAAGCACCTCATGTGCTTGTTAAGGAAAAATATGAATAGTCCTCAAATGCTTAGGATGAATGTAAATAATTTAGTCAATTGTTTGAACTCTAATTTCTATTCATTTACCCCAAAGACTCTTTCTAGAATAAGAATGAAGACATGCCCAAAATCAATAAATTTGAAAGGAAGGGTGAAGTATGTGTGAGTTCCTAATACATGACATAAAAAGGATAATTTTAGACAATGTTGAGTGCTAGGAAAATCTTTAAAAAGTATCAAAGATAAAGAAAATGAGGGTGGAGAACCACATTGACAAGATTAATGACTTGGTATTTATTCAAAGTTATGGGTTGCTATTTACCTTTTTGTAAAAGCAACTTATGTCACTTATTACAACAAGAAGTTAGAAAATAAACATTATTTCTAGAAAAATGATTTAAAATATAACCAAATAAGGTTTATTATTTTTAAAACCAGTGTGTTTCAAAAAGGTATTGATACACAGTTATTGAAAAATGCCTATAAATAAAAGGCTCTTGCTATTATAAAGGGGGACACTTACAAGGGGGTACTTTTAAGAAGAATATTTTAGAGATAATTTTTGTTTAACACTATGTATCATTTTTTTTTAAATTATATGATTTCATAAAGATAATGAAGAATTCTTTTTAGTTAGAATGCTTTAAATTTATTCTTGTGTTGTTATTTCTTACTTATTATATATTAAATAGCTAATCCCTTCATCTAAATTTTGTGTAATCTAGTGATTGCTGAAACAAAATCATATCTTGATATCTTGATTTGAATGTATTGAGGTAGCTTATCTGTTTATATGTTGAGATTTGTCCATCTTCCCTTTTTATTGTTGCATATCAAAACATATTTTAAAACCCCATTTATAATTTGTAATTAATTGTGAAATCTAAATTGGTATTCCATGTTTATTAGTGGGGTTTTTTTATTCATTTTCCTTTAGCTTTATCTTTTCTCTTTTATGTAATTTTAGGTTAAAAGTACAAAAAAACTATAAATATAATTATCATACAAGGGAGTTACATCTCTCAAACACAAAGGGAAATTGTTAATCCAATAATAACTTCAACTATCAAAATGATCCTCATTGATCATTGAGAAAATAGGATCAATTTTGGAGAATCAATCACATGGGAAAAAAAATTTACCAATAGAATATTGGTGACTCTATTGGGGATTTAAATGCTAGTGTGTTTTTCTCATAAAAAAATCTAAAGGTAACTTCTTTAGTCTGAAGTTTGGTGACTGTGTCTAAAAGAGAAACCTTGAACAATGGTTTGGTATAAAGGAATCAAATTAGAAAGTGATGGTGATATTGATGATGAAGGCTACTCTATATCTATTTACTCATCCCAAAGAAAATAGGTCTTTTACAAAACTAAACAAGTTGAATTTTTGAAGAGCTTCTAATGTATCATGAAACTAGTTTATGATAAGGTACATCCTTTTATACAATTTCATACTTTGCAAAGGATTGAAGAAAGAGATGAAAAAGAGACTTGTTTTCTTGTTCATGATTATTTCCCTCAAACAGTGATATATAACAACAATGATGGGGAAATTGGTCTAATGTTTATCTCTATTTTTCAACACTTACAAAATCTTGATCATCTTAATCAAATTTAATTTTTGAAAATATTCTATGATGACATGCCACTCATTTTTGACAAAGTACATACTTCTCTACATCAAACATTACAAAAGATTGAATAAAAGGACCAGCTCAAGATAATTACATTCTTAGTGACAAACATGTTTTTGATAAAATTTCATGAGAGTAAATGATTGAAAGAGGTTCATTGGAACATGCATGTTCCAAGGAAATTTAATTTTTAATTCTTTCTCTTAAGAATAAATGTCAAGAGGATGATAAAGAAAAAGTGACAGTGATACTAAAAGAAGGTTTTGTTATAGCATGTCATCAACATTATGAAGATGTCAATAGAAAAAAATAAATCTATAATAAAATTGAAAACAAGGAGCTTAAGGAAGAGATACCACATGAATTATAGACACACATGCTACACAATTTTAAAGGGAGATATGAAGAAAAGATACATCAAGATAAAAATCATGAAATTTTTTATTCCTAATTGGTGTCTTGAGGCTTCAAATAATTATTTTCTTGGCAAGGAGGATATCTTTATTCATTCATCACTAATAATTGAAGAGACAAGCTTTATTGATGAAATAAAATATTCAAAAACTATTGAAGAATCTTTCACTACAATAACTAGAAGAGAGATAACCATAATTGAAACCTCATATATCTTCTTTTCCTTTAGAAATATTGGGCTTTACCTTTGAAGATATTGATAGAAATTTGATAATTTATGTAATTGATAGTAAAGTTAAGGATCAACTCCCAGTGGAAGAGGATGAATCATCAAACACTCATTCTTTGTAATTCATGCAACCTGAATATGAAATATTCAAGTTTCTTGATGATGATTATGATGAGGAATTGTTGAGAACTGAGGCAATAAATTTCCCATCATTTAAATCTTTTCATTTTGAAGGCATATTTCTAGAGGCTCCTAAAGTGATGTTCATATGGAAGATTTATCAGTCAATTTAGGTGATAATATCTTTGATGGTGTAGATGATTTTCCTAATCCTCTAACAAATATAGAGGAAAAAATTGTGTACATCATTCTCAATATGCAAATTTATTTTCTTACTCTTTTGTCTCATCATCTTGGAATAAGGCAATGTCTCAAGTTCACATAAAAAAGACATATGTTATAATCAATGATAAGCATATGCTAGTAGGAGCTTATATTCAAAAACTAGATTCAACAAGTAGAAAGGTACAATTTTCCTTACTTCACAAATTATATGAAGATTTCAAAATTTGTGGCCTAATTTTACCCAAACCAAAAACTTGGAAGAATGTTCAAATAGAGAAAATTGGTTTTCTTGGCATGATTCCAAAAGATGTGCCAAAGACCTTACATGGCGATATTGATGTGATTGAGGAGAAATCAAAGATTTATGATGAGAAATGGTTGTTTGGTATGTTGTTCAAAAATCCTTCTCATCTCATATATGTTGCTTTGGTAAATCTACTGAGCTTATATGTGCTACAAAGTTATATATCTTATTTGTATTGATGCCTATTTATCTCACCCTATTAACGGATTTGTATGATCATTTTGGAGAAGCTTGAGGTAGGGGTACCTAATATGTACATATTTTAGGTAGAGGTTTTTGTTGTGTTCATCCCATTTTTGGTTTGTGTTTTGTCTCCCTAATAAGTCTCTTGTATTATTTTCACTTGACTCTATTTCCCAAAAGATAATGCATTGATCCTTTACAAAGTTTATGGGTTCCTGTTGTATCTCTTGTGATCATTATCTCCAGTTAGAGCTAGTTGTTAGCCCCATTTTTAAGCTCGCCAAATTTTAAATATTTTTCCTCAAAATGCTTAAGTAAATTTTCTCCTACTCACAAAATCTCCTATTATGCTCACACATTAAGTCATTCACCAATCTGAAGTAAAATTGCTCATCATCCCTGTTCCAATCCTCAAAAGCAACAATGCAACTTGTGAAAAATTACAAAAACAACTAAATTTCAAATTTTATAAGATTTGGTGCAAATTCCTTATATGGAGACGCCCCTAGTATCATTTCACCTACAATGGAATTTTTTTAGCTTAGAAAGCCTCTCAATTGATGAGATATTAAAAGTTCAAATTTTTATGACATGATTTACATAAAGACAATTAAATTTGAATTTTTCATAAAATATGGTACAAAAAATGATTTGGCCACGAGGCTCTTAATATCATTATTAGAGATGTGACAACATTTTGTGGGAAAATATTAACCCAGAAGAAAGTTATATATTTAACTCCATTTTCAGATTAACTAATTTATTGGATTGATTTATAGTTTCCTGAAATAATGTCAAGCACATTTCAGATTTTTTAAATTCATATTAGAGTCAAATATACATAGGATTGGCATTGGAAAATCATTTGAAAGTTCACAAAGTCAAGGACCTTTTTAAGTCATAAAGTCATTTGAAAATGTCAATTAGAGGAAATCCTCTCATATCTATGCCTTCATACAAGTTAAGTTACTTCACATTGCCAACATAAATTCTGAAATGAATGTTTAATTCTGACGATAAATGTAAATTGAAGTTGATCGAGAGTTTTATTGAAGTTCGTAACTTCTACTAAAGCATGGATAAGAAATAAAGATCATAGTTTTATTAACTTGGAGTTTATCCATAATAGCTTGCAAGTTAATAACCTCCTCCAAGGCGTAGAAGCAAGTTGGTAAGTCATCTCCAAACACCGATAAAGGACAACTAAAGTAAAGGCTATCGGCAAGTTGATCAAGGTTGCCTACTTCAAAATGGTTACCGATCTGCTCCAAAATGTCGATATAGCATGCTCACGATAACCATCAGCAATTTCCAATGAATTGGAAAGCATTCTTAGTTGGCCGATAGCTTTTAGTATCGGATGTTTTAAATAAGTATTGCCGAAAGGTAGATGGCCGTCGTATTTGGAAGTTATTAAAATTACCATTTTAAGCCTGTCATCTTTCATCGCATGCGTTTAAATGGTTCAAGATAGCGCAAAAAAGTACAGGCATGGCGAGTAAACTGTTTGATAGAATGCCTCGAAATTTGATCACAGGATATGCACGTAAAGGATTTGTTTGAAATGCTTATGAAACTTCCAAACAAGTGCTATTAGCTCTCGCAATGCCATAATTCACAACTTTTGCCAACATCTCTTTTGCCGGTGCCATAAAAATTGGAGGCTCAGATGTGCATGGAAAAGGGGAAGCATAGATAAACCGCGTGAAATATTTGACACAAATCCTCAAAGAAATGTGATTTCATGGAATACCAAGGTTTGACTTCTTACGTGGCTCTGGGTCCCACTCTTACCCGGTTCGGTCGGATTCTCTGTTTCATTTTCGTCTTCTGTTTCCCCTTTTTTTTTCCACTGCAGCACTCTGACTCCGATAGTCACAGTCACTGCAACTTCCGCCAAATCCAGTTGTAACTCATTGATAATGAAACTAACGGTTGAGTTTGAATTTTAAATTTCGAATCTCTCCCCCGCTCAAGCAGCAACAGGAGGATTTCTAGTGCTCAAGATATTCCTTCCGGGCTCATGTTTATTAAATATTCACTCCGGAGTCCAGACTCGCATCACCTGCCGAAACAGAAAGCTGCTTTGATGTCTTTTTTTCTCTGCTGCCGCTTCTTATGGAAGCCTAGTTTTGGATGGAGGCATACTAGTGGCGATGGAGAAAGAAATGGTGAGGCTTCATGGAGTTAGCCGCATAGATTACAACAACACAAAACTTGAATCTGCCATAAGTGTCCTTAACACAGACTGGGAGATGGACTTCGCTCCTCCTCTTGATTACACAAATCCTGAGAAGTTTCCAGTAAATCGTGCTGCTACATCCACTACTACAACTACTACATGAATAGCAAGAGAAACTCCATCTGCAGAGCATGTAGCAGAAACTGAATGCAGATTTGGTGTATTCCTGCCTGTGCCAAGATGGGAGCTTTCGAACAGGATGTGGACATCCATCAAACCAAATGGGGATTATTATCAGATATTACAGTTGGAAATCCTCTGGTAGACATATATGCAAAATGGGGAAGCATAGACAGGGCACGTGAACTGTTTGAGCGGATGCCTCAAATAAATGCAGTCTCATGGAATGCTATAACTGCAGGATATAGAAACTTTCAACTAAATGCAATTGGCAGCTGTAAAGCCCGACTCCGCAACCTTTGCCAGCCTTCCTTGCGCCTTTGCCAAAATGGGAGTTTTGGAACATGGCATGGATATCCATCGCAGGATAATGGATAGAGAAATTTTGTCAGATGTTGTAGTTGCAACTACCCTGGTAGACATGTATGCAAAAATGTTGGAAGCATAAACAAGGCACGAGAACTGTTTGACAAAATGCCTCAACGAAATGTTGTTCTCATGGAATACCTTGATTGCGAGATATTAACAAAATGCATCCGAAGACATCAAATTATTAAGGTTCTTATTATTCTTTATTACATATCTACATGATTGAAAGCATCACTTATTAGGTAGTGATGAGTTGTATGGTTATTTGATATATTACGTGGGCATATGGTCTACACATTTGAATATGGTTCTCAGTGGGAATGTTTCTAAGAGAATTGTTCTTGAAAGAAATATACGATGAGTCTAAAAGCAAGTGTATTCTATAGTGGTAGTCCCTCAAATGCTAATAATCAAGAAAGCATTGTTTGTTGTATCAATAAAATTCTAAATATAGAAGAAATTTAGAAGATTAAGTAAGGTCATTTCTAATTAAAGTTTCATCTATAATCTTATAGAGTTCAACATGAAAGACTATCCTTTCTTTTTTGCTAAGATAAATTAAAAAAAAGTTCAATGAAATAAATAAATTTATAAATTCAATATCCAATACACTTAAAAATTAATTGTCTTTATTTGATAGTAGTGATTTACATTACGTAGTGTGCATTTTCATGTCTTGGTCTATTGAATTATTTCAAGATATTTGTTGAGGATGTATTGTTGAAACTATTTGTTCAATATTAGAGGGGTAATAAACAATATAATGGCAATAGCTTAGATCAGATAATTACATTTCATATTATGAAAAATTTCATGCTACTATTATTGAGTAGTTTAGAGATGAAGTTGATCTTGGTAGGTTAACTCTATAGCTTTGTAATACTTAGAAAAATAAAAATGAATCAATTTGTCCATTTAATATTAGTTTGTCCATTTAATATTAGTGTAGTGTAGTAAAATGCATACCATTGCATTTTCACACTTGTTTGGGCCTGTTTTGTTTTATTTATCCTCATTTATGTCTTAATTGGTCCTATTTTGCATTCACAACCCCTATGAATTACATCTTTTTCTAGCTAATCCCGACATTTTCCAATACATAAATGATAATTTAATGATTTCATCTACGCATCCTTGATTTTTGGATCTGGACTAAAATTCCACCTAGTTGGTCTTTGTCCCCCAAAGGTCTTCGGACCTTGATTTTGAGGCATCTTAATTGGGCCCCTTTTTGGTGTCTATGCCCCAAGTTTCATGACTTGGGACTAAGACACCACCTAGGGCGTCTTATTCCTCCTTGAGTCATTTTCAGGATTTAATTTCAAATTCTGGTAGGATTTAGCCTCATTTATTTAATGAATTCATATGTTGGCTTGGTGTGATGTAATTTCGGGATATTAAGCATTAGTAAGTATAAATACAATTTTCACTCATTCATTCTAATCCATGTCTTTTGTGAAAAAAATTCATAATATCAAATTGAGTTCACAAGATCATTCAACAACATTCTATCAAGCATTTGGAGCCATTATCAAGATTCAAGCATCATATCAAAAAGCTTCTTTCATCATGTGTTGTGCTAACATTTGTGATGTAGGGTTTTGATTCAAGCAAGCAATCCAAGCAAGATCTATCAAGCATTCAAGATCCATATCCATTGCATCCATTGCACATGGTGATCCCACAATAGTGGGTTACACTTTTTAGCTAAACTTGACATTGAAAGCAACATTTTGAACAAAACCTTCACTTTTTGACACTTATAGTAGGTAAATTGTTAGAAATTTGAAGATGGTCCAAACTAATGATTTGTGAGATCTTCTCCATAGATTCTAAATATATATTTTTAAAAAAATTTAAAAAAAATTTGTAATTTTGTTTGCATCTCCTTTGATAACTAGTTTTTAATAGTAAACAACATTTAAAAAAAGTGATGTGTACTTTCAATCACGTAACTTATTTTCTAAAAAGGATTGAATTATAATTGTTTTGAATTTAGGTTGGTAACACTGATATTTAGGGCATCCATTTTGTTCCATAACATTTTGTTGATTTTTTTTTAATTAAGTTTTAAAGTCAAACTAATCACAATTTAGACAAAGGTGATCTTTCAATCGAATAACTTTTTTTGTATTTATTGAAATTCTTTCTTTATTTTTTTGTTTGAGTGAGGACATAAATATTGGTGGGAACATATTTTTCCAAAAAAAAAATTCACTAATTTACTATTTTTCCACAATAGTTTTTCACCAAACTTAATGTTTGCTAAAAAACCTATGTCTAGTAAAACTAAAAAATATAATACAAATTAAAAGCAAAATATATCAAATTTATAGTTGTTACGAAGCTTGTTTCAAGGACTATGGTTCTCCAACTTGATTTATCTATTTGACTCCATTTGCACCTCCAAATGGAGCTTCAAAAGTAAAAAATGCTTTAATTTCGTAATTAAAAACACAAAGTCAAAAAAGGGAGGGGTTCATTAGAACCACCCTTCTATTGAAGGGGCTTTGGGGGGTTCTAATGAACCCCCCTTCATTACAAGGACTACGGTTCTCCAACTTGATTTATCTATTTGACTCCATTTGCACCTCCAAATGGAGCTTCGAAAGTAAAAAATGCTTTAATTTCATAATTAAAAAAACAAAGTAAAAAAAGGGAGGGGTTCATTAGAACCCCCCTTCTAATGAAGGAGGTTTGGGGGGTTCTAATGAACCCCCTTCTAATGAAGGGGGGTTCATTAGAACCCCTAAAAAGCCACTAAAGTTTTCCCCACGTTAGAATTTTTTTGGTTTTTTTTCATGCAACACAATATATCAACAACTTAGTTTTTCTTCCTTTTTGTTCGGATTTAAAAATTAATTTTTTTTAAAATTTTAATATTAGCATTTTTTTGGATTTTAATATTACTATTAATATTAACAAGTTAAGTGTAGTGTAGTTTTATTTTTATTTTTAAAAATTTGAGAATGCAAGTAATAATTTTAATATTAATATTAATAGTTAAGTGTAGTTTTTACTTCTTTTTTCCTAATATTTTTTTTTCAGATTTTAATATTAAAAGTGAAGTGTAGTTTTAGAAATTTTTTTAAGTTATTCAAATGCATGTAATGATTTTAATACTAATATTAATAGTTAAGTGTAGTTTTAACTTATTTTTTTCTAAGTTTTTGAGAATGCATGTAATACATGTTAATCAATTTTATATTTTTTTTCTAATATTAGCACTTATGTTTAGTTTTAGATTTTTTTCCTAAATTTATCAAATGCGTGTAATGCATGTTAATCACTTCTCAATTTTTTTTTAAATATTAGTAGTTAAGTTTAGTTTTAGCCTAATCTTTTTAAAATGCATGTTAATCAATTTTTAATTTTAGGATTCAAATTATAGGGGTTTTTTTGTAAATCATTATATAAGTAAGAGAAACTCAGAGGAATTGTGAAGGATATTTAAGTTTTAGAAGACAAGTTTTGGAGAAGAGAAATAGAAAATTTGTGAAAGATATTTTTGTTCTACAAAGCAAGTTTTGGAGGAGAAGATTCAGAAAAATTGGTAAGCGATATTTTATAAAGGAGATGGGGAACAAAAAGACAAGAAAAAGTAAGACTGTACGAAAGTATTTAGCAGAACATGAACATACAATACGTGAAAAAAGCTTGCAAAGTTATTATAGACGTAAACAAGGTATGTCAAACTTAAGCCTCTCTCAATATTATTCATAATTCAAGAAAATAAATGTGGGTCTTATGAATTAGGAAGAGTTTGAGTTCCTATAGTGGGGTTATGAAAAGGGAAAATGTTTGGTATATGGTGTTTGGTTCAAATTTGTAAATTTGTTCATTCTTGCATCTAGATGTGTAGATTGAAGGAAACATTAGGAATGCTTCAATCTCTTATTATAAGGAGTTAATATTGGGTAAATATAGACTTTATAATTGTAATCATGGTAGTCATCATGGAAATATTTAAGGGAATAAAATATGGATTCGTGGGCATCAACTCCAATCTTGTTGTGAGAACTTTAATGAAAGAATCAAATATTTATTAGATCTAAATTAAATATTCTATTAACATCAAATTTAATAAAAGCATGTATTAAAGGTCTTCACAAACCTAAGTACTAAGAGAATTTTTATTTTAAAAAGAGAGAAAAAAAAATAGTTTCCTCTTTTAATTTCCTTTCTTAATATGATTAGTTACATTTATATCTATTATTTGAAAAATAAAATAAAATCACACATAGATCAGCATATATACAAATCATATTATTTATACTAGCATACATATATGAAATATTAATATATATAAAATATGTCGAGCATTATCATTATCAGATAGCAAAAATGACAAAAATAAGTGTCTCGACAAGGATAAATCTTGAGATTTTATATATATTAATATTTAATATATATATATATATATATATATATATGCTAGTAATAATAATAATAATAGTGGGGATTCATGTAAACCCAAAATTAGGAGACTCAATTGCAGTAAAAATCATTAAATTGTACATGATTTTTTATATACAAACTTAAGAGGATATTTATTTTTGGATGAAATCAAAATATAAAAGAGGAAGTAAACTAAAGGGAACTGAAGAGGGAGACACATGCACCAATTGGAGGCAAGGTATGCATAACAAACACTAAAAAAGCATTTTATTAAAAGCACAATAGAAAGATTACACAATAATGTAGATATGCATAACAAAAAACTAATATATTAAAATAATTTAATATATTATAACTGAAGGTAGGACCATCTATGACATGTGTGAGTTGAAGGCAGATGTTTGGTACTTAATATGCTATAAAAATGTGAAACCTTTGAGGTCCAAGTATGCCCTGAAGAGCATTAAACCCTTCTAAAGGAACCATTGAGGTTCATGTGAAAAATTGCAACAAGTATTCCACATCCTTCTTGCAAAATCCTTGCACAACCTCCCAAAACCATTGAATCACAAGAGATGCTAAAGTATATCGGACTATGAATTATGTGTTGGACATCAAATAATTAAGATCAATTTTAGGAAGGTCATTGATTAGAAGTACAAGTTCTTAATCATGAATATTAATATAAGATGCCTTGGTATCAGTTCATTGAGTCCTTCCATAAAGGCGTTAATTTGAGGATGAATGGCATTTGAAAATATATGCTCTACTACAAGATCCATATATTTTTTGAGCCTCTTCTAAATGTAGAGATTGTGTTGATGCTCAGAATAGGGATGCAAATAATGGGTGTATTACTTTAGAAGCCTTAGACTCTCAATTGAATACATATACACCTGTTCCAAATGTATGCCTCACCCCTCTTAGTGTTTCTCAATATTCTACACATCACTCACCAACAGCAAAATAAATCATTGGACCTCTCAATCTCACTACCCTGCTAAATCGCAAGCTGATTACCCAACTTTCAATCTCCCATCTAGCCAACTTACTTTTGTTTTCTATTATTATACTCTTTTTTCTCTATTTTTTTGCCGATGAATACAACATGAATACTAGTTTTCAGATCACAAGACAATGATATAACATAAGTATGCATTAATTGTTTATAATCCACCTGCTGTGAGATTATAAAAAGTATGCATACTAGTTTATAATCCACTTGTTGTGAGCTTATAAAAAGTATGCCTCCAATTTCCATATTGTGGCATCAATTTAAGGTTGTCTCTATCAGTGTCCCTTTATCACTTGTATTTCAAATCTCATTGAAGCTTATACAATAAATAATACAACAATATGAATTTCTAGCACCCAAAAATCATAAATCTTAAACAATATCTTAATTTCATGGTTAGAACTTCAGAAATGTTATCCAAATTTAATAACAGGAACATCTCCATCCAAGGCACTAAATGGCTTAAAAATTGAATCTCAAAGTTCTCAGCAAAATCTATGTAACTAGATTCTCCTTTATTGGGATAATCTCCACTAGGATTTCACTCATTTAGGAACTACTAAACCTTTGTCAAATTGATGAACCTTAACTCTTCTACAATCTCAATGATGAAATAGCAACCCTGTTTCAAATGGATGAACCTTATCTCCTCTACAATCTCAATGATGAAAAATCAACCCCTCTTTTGAATGGATTTTAATACCTCAACATCATCTCTCCTAGTTGTTTGTCCTATGATAAAAGATTAGTTTCAACAATGCCTAAATGTATTTCATTAATTGCCTCAAATGTTTACTACTCAATAACAACGAAAGTACAGTTCAGAAAGTTTTTGCTTAAAAAAAATTCTAGACATTGCTTGAAGGAAAGCATACCTTTTATTAGTTCCTTTTTACAAATTTATTGAATCCTATGCAAGAAATAATGAAAAAAATAATAATTTCTATCACATGAAGTCATAAATCTAAAACATTATCTTGATTTCATACTATTATCCAAATCTGCAACAAAAACTTGTTCATCCATACATGAAATAGCTTACAGATCAGACCTCTTCAAATTTCTCTACCAAATCTCCATAACCAAATTCTTCTTTATAAACCTTATCTTCTCTATGTTTTTGCTCATCTAGGATTCTGCCAACCCCTCTTTCAAATGGACTATAACTATCCCTATCTTCAGGATATCTGGAATTTTGTCTTCTTTGCAAAATGTTTCAATCAGAGCTTTCTAAGTTATAAAATTTGGAATAAGTCCAAATATTTTCATGTTTGCAAAAATCTTTAAAGCCTTATCACTTTCACATGTTCTACAATAACCACTAATTAGAACATTATAGTTGACAACATTAGGAGCCATGCCGTTATGAATCATTTTATTCATCAGTAAATGTGCACTAGCAATATCCCTTGCTTTGTACAGACGGTAAATTATTTTGTTGCATGTTACTTCATTAGGTTTCAAACCCCTCAATTCCATTTCATCTAGCACTTCACATGCCCTCTTTAACTCTCCTATCTTGCAAAAATTAGATAGCAGAATATTATTTGTTACTACATTAGGAAGAGATCCCCTGTCTTCTATTTGAGAATTGTAAATAATCACATTTGGCTTCAAAATATTTCTCCATGTGTTATGAAAATAGACCCAAGCCTCAGAAATCCTACCATCTTTAAATAGACCATCAATGATGTTTAAATTATCTTCAGCATTGTGATTTAATGGGTATGGGTAGTGATTCTTTTGTTTAATTACAAGAGCGTAAACTATAGAAAGTTTGTAAGGTTTCACATGATGCGGCTAATATGTTTAATGCTAGTCTTGTTATTCCTATGTTGTGTAATACATATTGATTTTTCTTGTCAACTAGTTAGTTGAGAGGGTAACTTTTGTTAATTTTCATTTTATTTAAAATTCTTAATCACCTCTTGTGTTAGAGATGTTCCTTCTAACTAGGGAAAACTATTACCACCCGTAAGGCATCAAATTTGCAATCCTCATGTATATTACCATTTATCTTTCATTAATAAGTCTAAGCTCCAAATCATGTTCAGAAACTCTCTTTCGTAGCAATTGATAAATTGAAACTTGATAATTATCCTTTAAGCTTAGCTAATCTTTTTGAATGATTTATTCAAGGTATTGAAGTCCTAACTCATCTATTGTTAATCACCTTGTCATTCTTCATCATCATTGATTTCCTTAATACATCTTTGATTTTGTGTTATTATATGATTGATAATTCTAGTATTGATAAATGAATAGTTGTGTATCCTTAAATCAAATATTAATAAATCTTGAGTGTTGTATAAAGTTTTTAAGTGTTTCAAAATATTACCTTGTTGAATATTCTATTTTACGAAATTTGATGAAATTAGTAATTCTAAGTATATGATTTATCTAAAAATCCTTAGGTCCTTTCTATGTTGAAGTGAATTAGTATGAAAGCAAAAATATTACAAGTTTTATGTATCACTACTTTATCATTAACATAATTGACATAAATAAGTCATAGGTTAGGGTAGATCAATTGTTTCCTATGCTTGTGTTATTGTCATTAGTTGAGTAAAAGCAAAATTAAAATTTAGTAAGTACTTTATCTATGGATGATATTATCGTTGTGATTCCAATCACAATAATATAATCTTGGGATATGATGATAGGGAATTGTACTGAGTTGCTAGTGTTTATTTAAATGAATGGGTGATTTTTCTTTCATGAATATCCTTTTAAAACACAAATCAAAGTGTGTAATACAAAGAATATATGAATATTGCTAATTAGTAGGAGAGATTAAAATGTTCATGCATTGAATTTATTTGAATACAAGGGCATAGCAACATATTGCACAAATTTGTATTTAGTGAATCCTAAGTAGGAAAGGTTTGTATTTGTATTTAGTGTATTTAGTGAATCCTATGTTATTTGGCATGTTTTTGTGTAGGGGATCAACATACAGAAACTGAAGTAGAAGTCGAGCCAAATTTAGATCCTAGAGAAAATGAAGCTGAAGAACACATTGTTGATGTTAGAGAGGAGGCCCAATTGCAAGAAATGGATGTTGGAGAGGGGTCAGGATCGCTTCCAGATACCATCGTGGAAGAGCATATGAATCTAGCTAAAGAGGTTAGGAGAAAAATTTCTTCTAGAAATTTAGATCATTTATTTCAAATGGATATGGAAAAATTGAAGTTTTATGCTGAACAACCTAGACGTAATACTAAGAGGTCAATGAACAAAATTGCAAAGAAAATAATTTCTCATTTTAGTAAACTTGATACACTCGATCAAGCCCAACTATTGTCAATTGTACTTCTTAATAATGAGTTGCAAGAATCATTAAAATTGTTGGGTGTAGATACAAGTACAAAAAAGAGGAAAGGTTCACACCTACAAAAAGAGATTGTCGAAAATTTAAAAAAAGGTTTGGGTTCCATTGGGAAACAATCTTGATCAGCAGATAAGGCAATTTCAAGAAGAGTCATGTTGACATTATTTTTAAGTGAAAAAATGGCCAAAAAAAGACAAATCTCTTCACTTTCAACCGAGATTAATTTCAGCAGAAAGACACTGGCACAATATGTCAAAAGGAGAAAGGTTCTAGATGATAGTACCTTAGAAGGCAACTGGGAAATTATGTGTAGAGTTCCTCGATCTGATAGGATTCAAGATGTATTTAGGAACTTCATCTCAAGTTTTTGGAACGATCATACTCGTCCTTCATCAAATAGAAGAGATGTTATCAAACACAAGATTGGGCCTGATATTAATGAATTGCATACAAAACATTGGTTAGACATAACAAATCATGAGATGTATGTGTTTTCTTGTAATTCAAATTCACATATAAAGATTGGGAAAACAATGTTTGAAAGGTTAAAGCCATATTGTGTGAAGACAAACAAGGTTTTTGAAACTTGTTGTTGTCGTCATCATATTGAATTTGATCTCTACTATCAGGTGTTTCAAAAGATTAAAGAAGAAAGTGATGGTTTTCATAATGCACCTCCAAGATGAGCAAGTCAGTTCATAGCATCCATCCTATGTGATAAATCTGATGACGATAATGCATCCAATCAAATTAGTTGCATAAAATGGGTTTGTAAAACATGTGAAAATTTGGCTAAAATTCCTTTGAGAGATGAAGATACTGACCTAACAAAGTTGGTAAATTGCAAGAGTTACAAGTAAATCTTGAGTTTCATACCAAAAGTGGCAAAGAATCAACAAGGTTAGATTATGTAGAAGAGGAGATACCAATGGGAACATTTATGGAAAAGTTTCGTAAATTGATACAACCATACATACAACACTCTTTCTTTTCTAAGTGGCAAGCACGACAGTTTCAGATATTAATAGATACTTTCCCACTTGGAACAGTGTTATCAGTAGTTGACTTTGCAGAGAATTACTCTTTTGTACATCAAAAAGAGATTCAATCACAATACTATTTTTCAAAGCAGATCACTATGATGGTGCAAGTGTGTTATCGACATGCACAAGTGGATTTCTATGGTGTTGACAGTTCATTTGAGGCATGAGTCATTAAGAAAGAATATCACTTCTATATTAGTGATGACAAAGAGCATGACACACTATTTGTACAACATTGCTTCAAGAAGTTTTTTGAATATTTGGAAATCAGGGGTGTCAAAATTGAAAAGCATTTTGTATGGTCAGATGGATGTGCTTCACAATTCAAATCGTTAAGGCCATTTTACGCATTATGTAGATATCATCGAAATGACAACATACTACATGTTTGGAGCTTCTTTGAGAGTGGGCATGGAAAGGGTGAACATGAAGGTGCAGGAGCTTGCATCAAACATGCTCTAAGAATGTATCAAATGAATTATGAAGGAGATCGCATAAAAGATGCACATGATGTTGTTGAATGGTGTCAGAAACGTTTTGCATCAAATGAGGTCGGAACATCTTTAGCAACCTGCCAATGCATTCCACATAGAGTGTTTTGGGAGATATCAGGTATGTTTTTGTTTGAATTTTAATCTTTAAATATACATATATGTGTACTTTCAATTTTATTTATTTTAGTTTGAATATATTTATATTGATTATTACTTTTTGATGCAAAATTATGTTTTGTAGGTGTGGATAGAAGATCAATGCGTGGATGCAAGAGGGTAGAGAAAACAAGATCGTTGCATTCCGTCATGAGTACAACTAGTTTCCCATGGACATTGCACACTAGGGATTACTCATGTTTTTGTTATGACTGCATTTTAGAAAACTATGATGAATGCAACAACCAACAACAAGGATATGTCAGTGGAAGGAATTTGGTGCCACTACATGTTAGTGACACATACAATGAAGATGAAGATGAAGGCTTTGAAGACATTCCTTTGATTTCAATTGATTATGACCATATTTCAGGACTGATTAAAATAGGTACATGTATATATATTATATATCGTGCATGTAAGATCTTGTGTAAATTTGTAGCTTAATCATTTATTAAATTTTATTTGGCTACTTTTTAAAGTAAATTTACATAAACTTAAATGATAGTGGAACTCTAATTTTTTTACAAATTTCCATGTAATTTTGGTGCAGGAGATGTTTTTGTAGTCATAGCAGAGCTTGGAAACGTAGGTGGTGTTAGTTATTATCTATTGCATTGCACAAGAGAGAGGCAAAAGCTAGCATAATCAGAAACAAGTGATGGAATGCCATTCCCCATAGGTATGACTAAATAAATAGATGTGCTTACATTATTTATCTATTGAATGTATATTTTGAATATTTTGTTACTTATATTGACCTTGTAAATGTTATGTCTTACCTTGGAATGTTGGTTCTTTCAGGTTCAGTTGTGGTGCAAGGGACATATCTCAAGCAAATTAAAATTGTTCAAAATGGGATTCATTTCATTGATTATCAACCTGAGAATAAGGTATATCAATATAGCCACCTAGTAATTGCTATTGCCCTGTCCCTTCATCCAGTTCTACATGTACATGGACGTCGTAAGTGGAGACTAGATAGTGATGATCATCAGGGAATATTACATGTTATTGAAGAGCGGGCTGAACCACTTGAATTGGCTTGAATAACAAGTTGTGTCATAGGTGGATTTGAACAATTTACTTATATTAAGAGGGAAACTATTAGAAGATTAATCTTTATTTGGTAAAGGTTATTCTTTAATTGTAATTATTTATTTTTTAATTCCTTTATTAAGGAATATTTGTAGCCACCTCCTTAAGAGGTTCTTAACACATTACACTTTGTATAATTTTTAGGCATTTTTCCTCCATTAATAATATTGGGGTTTTTTCTTGTTTTTTCCCCTTATCAAATTCTTGTGTATCCTTAGCATTTGGTAGTGCTTGGTTCAGCTACTTTCTAATAAAGTGATTTTTTTAATTCTAAAATGGAACATTATAATTTATACATTTAAAATAAAGTGAGTTTGAAATGGAAAAATCAAGTAATATGACTTTTTTTTAAAGTTGTTACCTACAAATGTATCATTTCAAACAAAGGAATTATGAATCAAGATTATGCCTACGAATATGGGTAGAATCCATCTTAATTAGTAATTTTGATCCCCTTATTTACTCTTATAAGTTTCAATAAAGGAACCATATAATTTTAATTTTTTTTTTTTAGACTGTAGGAATCGGGTAGCACAACCCCCTATAAACTGCAGTGCGCCTGGTAAAATTTTTAACATGACCGGTGGCGCTGGCACAACATGCCCTCCGGTACCACGGGAGTGGGGGAGACTAGACCTCGTGAGCAACCTCCTGCAACAGGAAAGATTTAGCCAACCGAACTAGGGCCCCAACCCCGGAACCATATCATATTTGTGATTTGTTAAAAGTTTCAATAAATTGTGCCTTGAAAAATGTTAGTGCTATCATTTGTACTTATCAATGGATATTGTTGTCATTTTTTTAATTTGAAAAATAATTATATTCAATTGAGGTAATTGTTTGGGAATTATCATTGCTATAGATCAGTTGTTAATAATGTTTTATTCATTGAGATTGTTGCCATCACTATTGTCTTTGACACAACTCCTTTTGTGACTATTAATCTTTTTTAGATTACTAATCAGTAACATTCTATCAATATTGTGACATATACATTCTTAATCAGTATGGTGTTCAGTAGCATCCTTATTAGTATTGTGTTCAATTAATATGGGCATCAACACTAATGTCTACATTATAGGAAATATTTCTGATCAAAGTGATTAGCATGAAACATGGTTAAGACAAGATGTTGCTGTCCTAAAATAACAAGCACAAATGTTGCTACTATTGTAAACTTATGAAGTATTTGAGGAGGTTAGGGAGACTTTTACTGCCAACTGTAGTTACCATTTTGTGTATAGTTTATTCTTTTTTGACTTGATAGTTAAGAAGACCAGTAGGGTTAACGAGTCATACTTAACTTAGTTGCATTTTATTGCATTAACGATTCATTATCATTATGGCATAGTTATTTATTAACATTGTTAAACATATTTATATTACAATTATTTGATCAACAATCTCAAAAATTAAAAATTAATGAAGAAAATCCATATTTAAATTCAAGGTGTACACTCTTATTTACTTTAACTCCCATTCTCTGTAATTAGTATGGCTTTAAAAGTAAAAAACATCAGCTCTTTCTTTCTTTCTTTTTAATTGTATTGCAATTTTTGGGGTTCTTGATATTTTTTTAGTTTTTTTCTAATAATATCCTAAGAAATTGAAAATATCTTTATACTTAGACTTTTGGGATGCCAAGAAATTCCCAACATTATTTGCGTTTATGGAAAAATTTTGGAGGCCAAATAAACACCCAAGTTTTACTTAATTTTGGTATCGAGTTCAAAAGTAAATTAATTGTTGATGAAGTATACAATTGGGTTGACCTATTAGAGTATACTTCTAGGGAAGAGTTTTCTGATAGGGATAACAATATTTGCACTTTTTAAAGTCATGTCTTTCTAGTATCATGAAAAATAATATGAATAATCTGAAACTTGGCAGCAGTTCCTTGAAACCTTCAAGGATGAATATTGTCTAATAAATAATAGCTGTGAAGAATACCATGTAAAATGATTCACAATAAGATCTCCTGGACTAGTGCCTAATTAAGAAGCATAAATCTTATCTTGTATTATGATTCTACTTATTTTTATTGTAACCTCTAGTTAGGGTTCGTAAAAAATAGGTATTTTTGCATTGGGTTTTGAATTTAAGATAGTTTGAATTAAGGCTATGTTCATAGTGAATGTATTTCCACTTGCATCCACAACATTTCTTGTCAAAGTGTCATATTTATTGCATACTCATATCACTAATTATATGCTTATGAAACAGTTTGGCACAATGACCTTGCCCAAATCATACTTCCTAGCATAACACAAGTGTAATGTTACTGCAATGCCCCCTTCTAGGATATTCCTTAATTTAGGCCTGCAAAACAATAAATAGACCCCTTGGATCATTGATTAATTTAGGATTTTTTTCTTTTTGTTTGTTGTGGTGATTAATCTTTGTTTCCAAATTCTGAGGCTGGTAATTTGATTGTTGATGTACACGAGATACCTTAATTTTAAGAATCTTTTATCACATTAATAAACCCCCTACATCATTGATGGATCACCACAAAAGAAGCTTGAACAAACTATAATCAAAATCCCAGTATATATAAATAGGCTTCAATAAATTAAGACAACAATACAATAATGGCTCCAAAAGTATCATAACATCAACATAAGTACAAGGAGCTGAAGATTCCATTCAGTTTAGTCATGAAGCACAAGCAAGCTTCATTAGATCTTATCAACTTTCAAATTTCACTTAAGAGAAGTATCATGTTGTGAGCAATTACATGATTCACCCTAAACATAGGTATATGGATGAATCTCAACAAATTTATTCCAAAGAAGAGAAACATATGTAGTAAAGCAATTTCAAGATAAATTCCAATCGCCCACATTTTTTCCTCTGGAGCTCACTTGAGGTTTTTGTACAGATCATCAAAAAAATTCTGGGGAAAGCAAATAGTAGAATTGCATTTGTTAGCAATCTTTAGAAAGACTATAATAACATAATACAAAAGAATGCAATCACAACTGTACCTTGTTACTTTTAGCTACTGCATTCACTTCTTCCAAAATGTATGCCTTTGCCTTGGGATTTTGGCACAATGTAGCAAAATCTCTAGTTTCTCCATTATTCATAGCCCAATTCTCAAGTGCCTATTGATTGGGTGTAACAATAGCAACAAGAAAAGACTCAAAAATATTTCCATAAACCCATATCTATGTCAAGATTTCAGATCATATGGGTGTGACAAAATCAATATCCTCATATAGAATAGATCTACATGAAAAAAAGAAAATACAGTGTACATTGGTTTTATTTTGCCACAAAAACTTGATGCACTTTGTTGACTTGTTTTGGCTAACAACAATATGATTCATATTGTTAAAATTTTAATTTGTTTGTTGTCAAACACAAATAAAATGAGGACATACAATAGAACTATTCTTAAAATTAGAATGTGAAGCACCTTGAGATCTAACTACACCTAAAACCTAAAACTATAAATGCAATTTACAAGTATTGCACATTGTACATGATTTCAATGGAGTTTTACAAGTAAACATTCAATTGACTATATTTTTACTATGGATACAAGCACCAGACTGTTACTATGGATTTAAGGGAATATGGTTTAAGCTAACAAATCATTCTAATATTACTAGAAGAAATCTGAAAAGAGAAATTCTAATAAGGTCATATAGTAAGAGTAGAGCTTGATAGTGAAATTAGAAAGCAAAATACAAGTCCTGGGTCAACAAATCCCTCATAGGAACTCATCAGGAACTACAAGAACAAAAAAAAAACCACTGATTGAAACCGTGACAAGTGACTCACCTCAAGATTGTAGACAAACTTTGTCGTGCTCTTCATAGTGCCAATGGGAAAAAATAGATTCCATGCCTATAGATTCCAAAAAAAACCACTGATTGAAACCATGGCTTTGATGAACTGAGATTCACAAATCCAAAAATGGTACCAGCTTTATTGGATCTTGAAAAAACTGTTAGCAACAAAGATGTAGTAACTTATCCTACAATAATCCATTAGAACAAATTAGAAGCACATACCAAATAAATTTGATTTGGACCTGCTCAAATGTAATTAATTAGAAAAGAACCATTATTATATCAATTAATCAAAATTCCATAAATAAGTGGATGAAACTATAAGAGTAAGCAATCTCAATAGACACATAAAAAGTAGAATCTTAGCAAATTTACCCTTTGTACCGAACAATGGCTCCTTGTACATAGAGCCTAGAAAAAGACATGTGCCAAAGAATTAGCTTCTAGATAAATTACCAGCATGTTTAATTCAAAATTTTGAGCAGCTATTGTAAAAACATAAAATAAACACTGCATCTTGTAGCTACAACTTGTTTACCTATTAATTAAGTCAAGCTCTAGCAAGGTTGTCATGCCGGCTCTGAATTGAGCGACCCTTTGAATGAAAATCTTCCTCAGATGGATGTGCTGAGCCCTAGACATAGTAAAAGACATGTACATAATCTAATTACATTATGTCAAATTGGAATAATGTTCTATATCTATATACATGTGTACAAATTATATACATACCTAAGTACATGATTTAAAAACTTAAAACTCACTTGTTCACTAACATTAGTTGCATCATCTGAATCATGCCTACGTACGTGCTCTGTCCTCACACTAGGTGTAACATGAGCTAACTCCCTCTACAATATATATATATATATATATATATATATATATATAACATAAATGTATACATTAGTCTACCATTTAAGTAAAACAAGTAATTTAAAATTTAAACAAGTTTAAATTGTGCATGTGTGTACATACATACATACCTCTATATCAGGTGGTGCAGAATCTGCTGCAATGATCCTATTTGTCAACTCGGTTGTGTCATGGGTCTCCCTGTCTCGCACCAATATTGATGAGTGTAGTGGACTAACTAGATGAGATGGTGTCAATGACATATCTCCATGTAGTAGCATATCCACATAGCCTGACAATCCAATCATTTGCAACTGATCCTCAATTGCATCTAGGCCCTGAGATGTATGATGTTGAACACTCACAAAACAACCAGTAGGTGTATCCTCCTCTCCAGCAACCGAATGATTTGTAGGTGGATCTATAGGATTTGCAAAGCTATCAGATTGATGTGAATGAGGTGAAGGGCCTGTAGCTTGGTTGGATCCTGGATGTGAACGCAAACCTCTACCCACATGTCCTCTAACCTCTTGTATTGGGAACCCAAGCTCTGCCGCAATGAAAACATATCCATCTAATACGTCGTCTGCCAAACAACGAGCTGTACTCCGAAGCATCTGCTCCCCTATAATACCATCTATGTCTGATGGTGGAAGGACACCCGCCATAATAGAAGGATCACTAGCATGATCCGATGATCTAGATTGTGTAGAATGACTCATCAAATATCTACCCACATGATCAGTAGATATCGTAGATGTAGCAGTAGCTATATCACCAACGCTATCAATTGCTTCCCTTTGAGAAGCATTGATAACCTGATTTGCTATAGGTGTGAGGGCTGGGGAGATAGCAGGCGATCTCTCTACAACCATATGCCGATATATTGGAGGTGGTCGATTTGCTAGACGAAAAGCATCCCTATTGGCTACCCTGCCACGCCCCTGACCATAATATTCTAGTAAGTCTAAATAGTTGATGTTGAGGCCCAAATGAACCTCAACATACAACTGTTGTACAGAGTATAAAGGAATTTGGTCATTATTTGGATAACGACGAAATGTTGCAAGAAAGTGTGGGTATATCAAAGGGGTCATCTGACGATCAACACATCGAGTCACCTGATATCCCTTAACCTTCGATCTATCAACATAAAATGGAAAACATTGTCTTTTGACTGTTTCTTTTGGGACCTCCAGCTAAACATCTTCAAGAGAAACCTCACCACTAACATCTTGTTGCATTTGAGCAAGAATAACTGCTATATTTTTAGCAGACAAAGCACGTCTATTCTCAAATGTCCATATAATCTTCTCTAAGCTATGTAGAATGGACACACATGTATCCATGTAAACCCCTATGGTGGTGGGCTGAAGTAAAATATGGCATAATTTAGAGATCTCATCCTTTGTATTGGTAAATATACCACTAGGTGGTGGTTCCTGAGCTGCCATACTGATCCCTGATTTTTCCAAAAAAATAAATTACTTTAAACATCCTAATGTTTAAATTTAAGTGAACAAAAATATGCCCCTGCTATTGATTAAGCATCTAAAAACATATTAGTTGTGAGTTAATATCATTTCCATGCACCTGGTTGCTGGATTCATTCTAGAGAAGATTAATGCAGCATTTTAAAGGAAAATATTGGTTGTGAGTTAAAATTGTTTCCATGCACCTGGGTGCTGTTCGTTTGCTGCCATTTGCCTCACTTTCACATGAAATCACCATTAATCACCTCTGCTATTGTTGATGAAAATAGCACTGCTATTGATGAAAATGACACTCCTGATGGAAATGACCTCGCACGGCAAACTGATGTTCACAAAACATCAAAATCAATATCTAAAAATAACAGGGCACTACAGACCCTAACAAATTGCATTGGCTTCAACTTAAAACCAAAATTATATAACTCAAATGTAGACAGTTCTCTTGTGTAGCAAAAACTTGAGAGGCCTTAAATTTGACTTGGACACGAGACTTGGGAAAAACTTTGCAAAATTTCTGAACTGTAAACAACACATAAACTAAAAAACACAGCAACTTCTAACTAGCTAAAATAGACCAACAATCTGATTCAAATAAGATTCAAAAAGGGAATAACAACTACAACACAAGATAATGTGTGATTTAACAAAGATGTCTGCACAGTTTCTGCCACTTATGTTGAAGGATGGAGGGAGTGAGAAGTAAGAACTAGAGAATCAAGAAGCACCTAAATTTAATTCATTCAGATTCACTAGGGATGCTGAAGATCCAATCATCAAAACTTTATTTATTATTCCAGGTGGATAGTAGTCAGATGTAGTGGCTACTGCAATTTAAGTTATCTTTGGAGCATTCCAAAAATCATTATTATAGATTTAAGGCAGTCCAATTAATGTTCATCACATCAGAAATTATGATTTTATTCTTCTCATTTTTTATTTGTTCACTAGAGGCATAAAACATTTTATAGTTACTCATAACATATATTTATTGGTTACATGCTAGAAGAAGAGTTTATTGTGAAAAGTAGTAGGAAGAAATAGAAATACAAAGACAATCCACAAGGTTTAGTCGAATTTTAATGCAAAATGCACCACTTTCATATGATTAGGATTTAAAGCAATTTGGTTAATCAACAGCTTATTGTGAATTTAATATTGATGTATACAAAGTTTCTACTGAATAAAGTCGGGAATGTGTACAATGATGTCATCATTTTTAGACAATATATCTATATTGAAAATGGAAAACATTATGGTTCCTTTTATATGCTCATCTCTCTCTCTCTCTATGATATTTGAAATGCCCATTTTGACAGGTTAGTATGTATCTCATGTTTAGTGCAGGTTGATGCTGCATTACAAAAATTACCTATTGAAACACAATTTTCTAAACCGAGCTATAATGGGAAGATGGGCATTACCATAGTGAAGGTTAGTATATTGTGGAAGATTTTGAAGGTTTGGGATTGCTATAAATGCTTTAGAAGAACCTATCAAACTGCCAATTGAATTGAACTATACATAGCTTCTAATCAATGGCTAGTTTGTTGATGCAACCTCTAGAAAACATTTTAAAAATTGACTCTAGAACAGGGAATTTGATTACTCGTATTGCTCTACTTGGAGACAAGATATGGGTTATAAAATATTCACCCACGAAATCCACTTAGATTATACTGCAAGGATTGACAATTTCAAGGTTGATGATGCTGTTAAGATATTCTTCAATGTTGAATGTTTCCACTAGTGCTAGATATCCTATTTTCAAGCAATGGCCCTCCAATAAGACTGGATCGCTAGGAATATTACAAAATAGCAGGTATGGTACATTCCTGATCTACAATGGTTGTTGGGACACCAATGCTAGGAGAGGACACAATTATTGGTGATTATTGCGCTATTACTAATCTGTTATTGGTAAAGGTTGCACTATTGCTTGCAATACTAGTGGCACCTTCAGAAGGAATCAAAGGATTGAATTTTAGTCTCAAAGCACACTGGCACAATAAATGTTTGTTGCTAAGATTCCCTACCAGAATGCAAGTTGGTCATGTTGTATCAGATGGTGTAGGAACAATAGTAGCCAGTGTTCTCACAAAGTAAAGCCAGGTACTTCATATTGTGAGAATAATCTTCCAAGATCAACTATATATGAGGGAAAGGTTGGTGACAGACACCATTCAACAAATATTTTGAACCAACTCTTGAAATCTACTAGCTCCGAAGAAAATAGAAACCATTTACTCTAGGCTTATTATATGTTGCATGAGGCCATGAATGTTTACTTTTCAGATGGAACTACCTATCATTCAAATTGTAAGAATTGTGGATTGTATTCTTAGAGACATCAATAGATTTATAAATTTTAGAACCTCTGTTGAAAATTATTTCAAGTGAAAAGGAAAAGTTTGGAGAACATCTTGGGATTGGAGATGCAAAATGTAAGTGCTACCAAATTTAAGGGCTAATCTGCATGATCGAGCATGTTAACCAACAAAGGGATAAAGTTTTAAGCTCTATAAGAGGTTCTATGGACTATGATATTTCATATGGTTCACTGTTGATATGATTCATCAAAACATATTACTCATTGCTCTCAAAAAATGATAGAGGTGCCTGGGAAAGAGCACACATTAGTACAATAGGTTCAAGGGAAGCTAGATTTGGTGATAAATAGAAGAATAATCATAACAGTCTTGATGTCATTACACATGAAGATTTAAATCATTCCAGTTGTATCTTTATATGCACAAGAACATAGAATATTAAAGGTAGTGGAAGACCAGTCAATCCTACATGCCTATTTCAAGTCTTATTCATTGTCGGGAGGTTGTTTCCAGTTATACCTCATTATTGTTTTTTACACTGAGGATCTAATTCTAATATACAAACAAGAACCTTCATGGTAAAGCAAAGGTAAAGCGATAATTAAATCTAAGGACAGAGCCACTACACAATAGCTCATGCCAGGAAACATCTCACACTCTTATGAGGAACAATTTATTGGCTTCAAAGAGAGGAGCATTGAATTTTGAGTTGTATAAGTCATCCCATATCAGTGATCAAGACATGCCTTCATCCTTTAAACTAGTCAGCATATCAGACCTTGTAGTTTTCATGATATATCCTTATTCAAATGGTAAGGCTTTTCCATCTGGCCCAAGATTAACAACTATGAAGCTTCTTGGAGGTCCTTCATCTTTGAATAATGAAGGAATGTTTATATTACATACACCACCCAAAAGTATCTAAAACAACTCCCAAAGCTCCAGTAATATGGGCTCTCTCCAGTGGTATTTCTATAGAGAAGTATCTAAACGCATTGAAATTTTACTTTAGAAGATACACCTGTTCTTCAAAGAGTTGTAACCATCATGCTTTAGAAAATGGGTGTTGCTGTAGTTGTTGCTGGGAATGAACTGCAAGCAATGGATGTACTGAAATGCAATTATAACATGGGTGATTTTGAAAAATTGAACTTCAAAAACAAAGCAGAAGTCTATGGAACCAAAAAATCAGGAATCAGTAACTCTCAATTGAGATGCATTGTTCGAGCATGAGGGCTATTTAAAACCCTCAACAAATATTTTAAATAATGGGGAGGTTTCATCTATATTTTTAATTCCTACATTAGAGCATATTCTAAAGCTTCAAAAGTAGACAAACAACAGAAGGATTTAGGTGCCTCTAAGCCCATCGGTGGAGCATTTTACCAAACATGCAAAAAATTCTTTGAATCCTCATCACTCTTATGGATCATTCAATACAACCCATTTTCAAACTCAAATATTCATTTCTGCATGGTTTTGATTAAATCATCTTTGTTTGAGGAGAATCCTCATCCATTGTCACTGGATGACGATGTCTTATAAGGTGAAGCTAATTTGCAAGACACTTTGATCTACGAGACTATACAGATGTGGAAATAGGGATTTCATCATAAAGGTGAGGTGTAGCCACCTTCTTGTGTGCAATATTAAAGGTGGTAATGAAGGTATAGAAGAATGTTTTGGAGACCCATTTTAGGATTATGAGACAAGCAGGTAGGCTCTGAGGAAGATCAGAAGTAGAACATCATATAATTTCAAGTACAAGTTTCTCACATATATACATATTTGCAACAGTGTAGAAATGGTTTAACAACATCAATAATCAAAATTGTAGAAACATGGAAGGACGGATCACTAGAACGAGGTAGAATCCATTTTCAAACAAAAGAAACCATTTGGCCCAGAACCATTAGTGGTTCTTCTCAATGGTAACTTGGTAACCTATAAGAGAATGTAATGGAGCTCAGAAAGGTGCAATTTATTGCTTGGTGACATTCCTATCTTCTTTAGGAGAGTCACTTTTGAAATTTCTGGTGGCAGTGATGGATTAATTGTTCTCCGGAGTGCAGATCACAAATAGGATTCATGTGAGATTATGCCCAAACTTAAAATTGAAGGCACATGATGAAGTTGTTTGGTCTATTGAGATTTTAAGCATTTTGAGGAAAGCTCCACAACTACTCACCATTAGTGCAAATAAGACACTGTCTATTTGGGATACACTATTATCATTCAAGAGATCTAGCGTATCAAGCCAGTTGTAAAGGTCACTTTCCACATTGTTTCATATTGGTATCATCCTCGTGCTCCAAAATATTGATATTATAACTTCGATTAAATGCTCTCATTATCTCATATATGAGCTATTAAAAAAACAACACTAACATTGTTTCATATTCGTATCATCCTCATGCTCCAAAATATTGATATTATAACTTGGATTAAATGCTCTCATTATCTCATCTATGAGCTATTAAAAAACCAACACTAACAGCAATGACACGATTACTTTATGACTTATCTTCTCAAGTCCCCTTAGGCCTTCTTGCTCCAAACAATAAATTAAAGACATATTGAATGGTTAAAAGAATTTGAAAAGTATTTAATTAAGGCAATTTAAATCTCAAGAAATAGTTATGGGAAAGGAAAGAGGCTTCTTTCGTAACTAATTCTAAATCATCTGAAAGAAAGTCTATTAATATGTAATAATAAAAATGTAAAGAGACAACGCTTTGTGAAGGGGAAAATTACAGTCTTTTTACTTCTTCTGATTTAAATAAAGATGTGTTAGTTCTAATGTCAACATTTCTCCTTGAAGACTGATTATTCTTATGTTTAATTAGTTTTTTCCATGCTTATTTCCTTTCTCTTCATTCTTGGTGTGTAGATAATTTGGAATTCTTTGCACTTTCGTAGTTGATGTAATCTGTCTTTTTATTTTGTTTGAGAAATCTATGTTTTGTTCTTATGTTAATAGTTGGATTTATTTTCATTTTTCCTCTATTTTTCCTTGTTTCCCTTTTGGTACTTTCTAGTTAAAATAACTCAAAAATATAAAATCCCATCATACGAGGGAGCTACCCCTCTCAAAAGTAGAGGAGTTTTGTTAACTTCATAATGATTCCTCCATTTGTTGGTGTATTTCATTGCTTCCCTTTGAACGAGTTTGATCACTTTTGCAGTGACAAAATTGTTAACAAATAGATAGTAATCAGATATTTAATTAAAAAAATTATCTTCTCTAATTTCTCTTTTAGATCCATTTTTTATGCTTATCGTTGTTGATCCTTATCTTTAGTGTTTCCACAAAAATTTCTAGAGAAGAATCTTCTTCTTCTTACATTTATTTTCCCAAATTCACTCTAGAGATTTGATAATCATCTACTACCCTTTCCCTATCTTCCTTGTCAACCACTAGAAAGGAAATTTCTATAATTTAGATTCATTCAATTTTATACTAGAAATGGTTTTGTATCTTTTCTTTGGTCTCCCTTTTTCCACTTCAACTATCACCATTGAAATTTCCAATGATTTCACTACTAGGATTTCCCTTTTGATTCGATTGAGCTTTAACCATGTTGGAATAGTAAGAGGATTATGTACAATTTGACTCATTTCTTTGGATACCTTTTGCTTTTGTTATTATCCTTTCACATGCTTCCTTGATGGTATTTTTGTTGTTCATGAGCCATATTACCATCAAATTTATCTATTTTAAACTCTATGTTTTTGTCGATAGGTGTTTCTTCAACTTATTGTCACTCATGATGCCCTAGTTGTATTTCTTCTATTATCCACTCTTTTTCAACTTTCTTTGGAGGTATTTAAGGATTTTGTAAATTTGTTTGTCCCTTAAGTAATTTTTTTCAATCTCTCTAGCCATCCTAGCAAGTTCCTCTTGTTTATTTTATCATCAAAGAAGCTAAGAAGAGTATCATATAAGAGATCAAAGTCACTCGATGTATGCATACATGCGGATAGATATGCATCTACAAACATATATATTATTGTAAATGAAAAATATGTTTTTTCCAAATGTTAATTTAGGCTAATTAAATAAATTCACCCAAAGCAATCATGAATTAACCTAGATAAATTAATATCAACTGGGAATTGATAATTGAAGTGATATTTGTGAATTTAGATGTGAAGGATAGTCTACGTAGCTATAGGAACTATGATGAAGAGTAATTTTGTTGCACAGATTTTGTTGAACCAATTCATCATGTGCAGAGGAATATCTCTGGACTGTAACAGATCTAGATCTTGTGTGTTTTGACTCCACACCATGAGATATTGATCTTCTACTCTTTAGTACTAATGCTGATTGTGGAACTACTATGTATATATGTGTGTCTATTATCCATTTATACAAAATATATACACATATATACATACATATATATTTGTAATGGTGAAATTTGTATATTATGTCAATTCCCATTTAGTTTTGGGCCCATTTGATGGAATGTGTTAATATAATTACATATGTATATAGATGTATGTGCACGTGTGTAGATATTTATCTATTGATCTTCACTATACATATAAATATGTGCATGTCTATATGTACATATTTATAACATCTACACACATATAAACATACATATATATTTGTGATGGTGAAATTTGAATACTCATGTCAATCTCATTTAGTTTTGAGCCCATTTTATTAAATGTCTTAATACCATTACTATGTATATAGATGTATGTATATGTGTGTAGATACTTATCTACACATCTTCAATACACATAAATATGTGCATGTCTACATGTACATATATATAATATCTGCATATATATAAAATGTACGTATGGAGCAGGCATACCTTAATAGTAGGTGTTTGAGGCATGAAGGGACATGGAGTTGTTTAAAAGACAAGTGAATAATAGAATGAGTTACTGATTTGTACGGTGCCACACAATCAAAGAGGGTTTCAATATTTTTTTATGTTTGTATGCTCAACTATTTAATCCTAAAATAGAATGCAAGAAAGCTAAGCCTCGTAGACGCAAAATTTTGGGGGGCATTCTAGATCCTTGAAAATTTTGATAGTCAAGTATGTTGGTTATAAAGACAGAATTTGTTCACCAGAGAACACTAGACAAACCACGAAACATTGAGGCACTAATAGAGAGATTGAATGCCATTGCATATAAAGTTGAATAAGTTGAAATTTATCAATCCTACAGATTTTTGGTCTACTCTTGTTAGGAAGTCAAAAAATAAGGCACATGGATGAATTGTATAGTTTCTAAATAGCAATGCACAATGAAGTAGCATCTCTATTATCTTCTATAAAATTTTCTTTGTATTTTCTGTCATGCCCAAAAAAATTTACTAGGAAAACAACAATTTTTTTTTTTATTAAAAGAAAACCAACACGGTGTAAGTCCTAACACATAAATACATTAACTTAGGTTAAATAATCAATCATAGTAATGCTACCTTCTGCATTCTCTTTACTTGTGCTAGTCATTCTTAAGGGTGAGAAGGTGAGAAGGAAAGCACGTTATTGAATAGTTTACATATGAAGGTTAAATCTATAGACAAATGTGGGGATTGACTATCCTTCAAAGACAATGTAGCTAGCACGGTTGAAAACTAGGCCTTGAATTAGTGTACTAAATTTGTTTCATAGCCTCACATATATGACATAGAAGCTATTAATCAAGTTAAATTCAGTTCCAATAGAGTTGTGTATAAAGTTTAAACATATCAGAATGTACAACTCTCAATGGGTAAAATGTAACAAGTAATCTAGCTGCATATCTCTTCCTAGGGAATGATCACTTTCTTGCATGGCCAACTTCAAGAGTGTTAATCTAATGTATCTAGTAGACACAATTACTAGATCATCTCAATGGTTTATGACTTGGATAAAAACATATAACAATTCAATGACTAACCCTCCAATCATAAGATATCATATTAAGTCCCACTGTGCCAAGCTTCTATGTCATGCACATTTGCAGGTAAAAAATGTGTTGACTGCGGACCATTTAAAAGAGGTAGCAATGCACCTACTTATGCTTTCTACACCATTTTTATTAAATGGTGCAGGTGTATACCACACAGGTAAGAACATCATACATTGTTAGAATTTAGCTACAAGCATGTATGTGTGATGATTAAGCTCAACCATCACATCAGTCACTGCTTCCAATTGATATATTAATATTACCCAATTTTATTTAGTTATATATCAATTTCTCAACATGGACAAGCATTTTAGAGTTTATTGACCCTTTTCACAAATAAATTCTAGGCTTATTATGAAGGTTAGATTGGTATTACACCCATTTTTTTACCCAAGAGATGCAAAACAGTCAATTTACCATTCAGGTTACCTGAACCATATATAAGACATATATAAAAAATAGATAAAAGGAGGAGGCTAAATCTATAGCCAATATAAAACATAAACTCAGTTAATAGAAGTATATGGGAGGGGTGTTGACCTTTAGACCTGTCCCCTAAGGTTTGATTTCAATCTAAAAGACACACTCCTCCGAAGAGCCTGGCAACCAATGTTGTTCCACAATTTTAATAGGAAACTGGTTAATGTCTGTAGGACAGACGACTAAGGCCATGATAAAGAGTATAGAAATAAATAAATATGGCCTCTTGGGGACAAGAATGTCCTTAATATAAATCACATTGTGCATTTTTATGGATCTCACAAATGCTGCTATCTTCAACATCATTAGGAAGATGAACATCTAGTATGGTAAACTTATATCCTTGAAGAGAATGGGATTTTCCCCAGCTTCTAGTAATGAATGCCCATGCCTCTTCCTAGGATGTGAATTTTAAGAGGTGAATTTGCAAAATAAGGATGAAGGATTACATCTTTCGACAACAAGCACAACCTGGTCTAGTAACTAAATAAACCTTAGAGAAAATTTAGTTGCAACTCTTCTCCAAACATCAATTATGTAAAATATGAATGGTTGTAGGAACTAACCACAAAGAACATACTCTATTAAATTGCACTCACAATCAATTCATGAAGCTGCAATTTTATTCAAAGAATCCAGAGAGCAATAGCAGACCTTCGTAGCAAGTAAGCCATGGGAAATTATGATTCAAGAAACTCATTGAACCTAATAGAATGTATAAAAGGAAAATTTATAGGATTACTCAGAATCTCTGTAGTGTTTCAGAAGAACCTTTGTTAAGATTCCTTGAGACTTGCATAGGAAATAAAACATAGATAGAAAGAGGAGAGCATAAAAAGAAACATATTATCAATCAAAGATTCAAATACATACTTCCAAAACATTATCAATACTTTGAAGTAACATACTTAATGTTTAAACTGCAAAGGAGGAGATTAAATGGACCATAAGGTTGTGTAGCTCTATGGAAATCAATTCACAAGTTTGGACACATGTGCCACGTAAATGATGGAAACAAACCTATGCCTTTACATAAAAAAGTTTCCACAATGGTACGCATGTCTAATTTGAAAATGCAAATGCTAATTCATATTTACCATTCAGAAACATACTAGCACCAAAACATGTACATCTTTCCAAACAAATCCTGGCATCCAAATGAAACAGTAAAATGACTTCAAACAAAAGGTTAGCTAATCCTCATGGCTAGTCCATGGCCAACCCAAAGAGAAGTTTGTAAAAATCAAAAGCTGAACCTTTTTAAAGATTTGCTATGAACATTGACTAACTTAAAATGGTTATAGTGCATAAGCAACTATAGATCAGAACCTGACTTTGAGGAGACCTTATGAAGCATCTTAACACAAATATGAAGATGGATAAGATGCACTAGCTGATGGCAGAACAAAACCAGGGCTAAAACTGCCATAATTTCTAGATGCTCCAAAAGACCTAGTCCCATACAATGAGGAATGCAAATTGTCAGATGGAAACAAATGAGACCTCAAAATAAATTGCAGCCATGAAAGCTGTAATTAAGTGCATTCAAGAGCACAAACTTGAGTCGCAGATGTCTCCAGAAAATATTGAAAAGTGTGTGGCTCACTTAGAGAAAGCTAAGGATAATAGAAAAAGATCTGCTGCAGAAGCTGTTAAGTCTCAAACTAAACAGCCTCATGTAAGTAATAGTGGTGGTGCTGCAGCATCCACTACTGAAAGGATTCCCACTGTATATGCCTCTTCTATTGCTACTGACAAGAGCCTCCTATGCCCTGGTGTGACAAGTTATAGTTTACCTACCCCAGGTGCTTATGATAGGTCAAGTCAAAGCATCTTAGGATAACCCTATGGAAATGGAAGTAGGGGTGCAGTTCCTTCTCTTTTCAGTAAACATGCTTCTTATATAATAATTGAAAACTTGACTTGACTTGCTTTTGGTAGGCTGTAGGCTCACTATATTATTTTGATATCATTTTCTTGTTTCAAATGTTTTTAACATTTTATCTTGACTTGAACTATCAGGATTGATGCATGTTCTTTGTTGCTAGTGTGCATATATAATTTGAAGGGTTGAAGCATGATATGATAACAATATAAGCCATAGGCCCATATGAGTTGGGAGAATTTTCATTTCTGCTTGAATTTTCTGTAGGGCATACATTTTACTTGGGACACACATTGTAATAACAATATAAAGTCAAATAAAATTACGGTTTCAATAGTGGAAAGCTGAGTGGAAATTGTAGGCACAATAAAATTGGCATGATAACTGAAACTAGAATGTATCTAGGAAGCAGGTCAAATTTATTAACTACTTCAAATATGCAAGGCTCTAATAACTTGGCAAATACCACAAATTTTAATTTGGGAATTAGATAATAGAAGGGATCGATGAAAAGGTTTCTATGATTTTCAAGAAACCGTTACCAATTGTAGAGGGAGAATATAAAAATGAATTCCCATTGTAAATGGGGATCTTCTTGGTTGCAGGTAAATGATTACAATTTACATACACAATAAATCTTGTCTCACAAACAATTGTAAAATAGAAAGGTCATAAGCAAATCGCAATCCAAGAATAATTGTACATAATCTTAATCCTAACCATTCATTCATAAACTCAAAGGATAAAATTTCACACATGAATCACCACACATGTCTATTGTGTAGAAGCTCCAGAAATTTTGTTCTATTTTACAATCTCACAGTCAATCTTACCTCGATGCATGTATATTGCATAAATGCCCAGTTCTTGAAATCGCAAAAAATGACTTTGCTAAAAGCGCTAGAAAAAATGCCCAGTTCTTGAAAGCACCAACAATGACCACACTTTGTTAGCCTAAAATCCCATGAAAATGACTTGCCTGTGAAAAATACCTAGATTAATTTTATCTCTTGACTGCCAAAAAGATCTAGATTAATTTTTTCTTTGAAATTTTAGAGGTAAAAATAGATCACCTCTCTAAAATTAGAGAGGGAGTTAAATTCAAGGAATGGTTTGAACGAAGCCTATGTATTTGTTTCAATTTAGAAACTTTAATATCTCCATGAATTGGTGGGGGTTCAATTGAAGCCTCCCTTCATTAGAAGGGGGGGTGCTTCTAATGAACCCCCTTCATTAGAAGGCCCCCCTTCATTAGAACTACCTTAGTGATTTTCTTATGTATATTTCTAATTTTCCTTCGTCTAAATAATTGTAACCCATTATTATGGGTTCACCCCACACAAGTTTGTAGAATTTACAACAAGGATTTTGGTGAGTTGTAGCATTGAATGTTGTTCCTTCACTATTTTCCTTCATTTCTTTATTTCATTTCAAGGTTTAATTACCAACAAGGGGTTTGACCAAGGAAAACCCCCATTCACAAACAAGCAACAAGTTTTCCCTCCTTGCATATTTGTGATTGTAGATCTAGGTTGAAGTCTTGAAGATCATTTGAAGTGCAAAGTTGTAAAAGTTGCAAAGTTGCATTACAAAGTTTTCATCTTCACAGAAACTTGCCTATAGGTTGAATCAGAAAGTTTTAGAACCTGAGATTGGAGGAGAAGCTAGTACAGACCTTGGAGCTAAGGATTACTTTCAAAGTTTCAAAAATTCAAAATGGGACTAATACGCAACCTTGGACGTCTTAGTCCTCTTGAGTATATTTTTCAGAGATTCCTTCATATCCAATTCTGACATCTGAAGACTCTGCATCTACCCCAAAAAACAATAGCAGGACTAATACACCATCTTGGGCATATTTGTCCTCCTTGGCATTTCTAGACAGCTTCTTTGCATTTCTGAAATCCTCACAACATCTCTAGACTTCCCAAGTACACACATCCTAACTCCCTGTTGCATATTTTCATTATTTTCATCTCTCATTTAGCTTGCATAATTAGGTTTCATAAGTTGAATGTTTATTTGTCTCTTCCAAGCACTTGCTTTGTGGTGAACCCCTCAAAGTTGAAAAATCCCCCCCTTCCTAGGTCATCCTTATTGAGAATTGAGTCACCTTGCGAGGTTATTAATCAATCCAATTAGAACTCCTAGGACATTCTTGAATGAATGTGTGGAAAAGTATGATGTACATATTTATCCCTTTTTTATATTGTCCATTTTGGTGAACCCAACCTTATTAAGCATTCATTTCTGATTTTGGAGTCCATTAAAGTTCTTAGATCTTGATTGCATTCATCCTTGCATTGCATCTTGCATTAGTGAAAGTGTATCTAGGGTTTATTGCATTTTGCATTAGTGAAATTGCATATAGGGTTTCTTATATTTGCATTAGTGAAAGTGCATATAGGTTGCATTTTTTCTTTCTTGCGTCATTTCATTTCATTCAAAAACTGAAAAGTGCATTGCTCATTATCTTAATTGTATTTAGAAACATTATTATTGCATTTAAAATTGAAAAAAAAAATTGCATTCAATTGCTTGTTCATAGTTACTTTCTTGCAATCATTTGCACATTTTTCTATTTTTAAATATTAGCATCCTAAATAGGCAATTTGTAAAAACTATAGAAATTCCAGAATTTACTACTTTTTTGCAAAAAAACCTCTGCTAGGACAAAAACGCCCTTCCTGGTGTCTTAGTCCCTTTCAGGATTTTTTCCTCAGAAGTCTCTCTTTGCTGTTTGCTTTCTATTTTAGCCTCTAGAACTTAAGAATCTCACCAAGAGGACCAAGATGCACTTCCTAGCGTCTTTGTCCCTGTTGACTTTGAATCTCTAGTTTTCAAGGTCTGAAATTGCTTTTTTGTGTTTCTGTAGGCTACCAAGTTTTTTATTTTAGTTCCCACAATTGTTGTTATTCTAATTTCTTTCATTTCAAGTGTAATTGTAGGCATATGATATTGTGTTCATTGTACTTTCTTTCATTTATCCCTTGTATGAGCTATAGTACTTGGTGTCCTACTACTAATACTATGGTTAGATGAAGTGTGAAACTCATGGCATCCTATAATAAAACACTCATTGTGGATCTTGGGTTATCAAGCTCTCTTACTTCTGGTGTTGGTATTAGTTCACTAGGTATGGACCATACCTTTCGCACCTCTTTTGCTATGCCTACCTTACCTACAAGTGTTGTGTCGAGTGTTCAAACAATGGTTGATTATATCCCTCAAGAAAATATAATGAAAATGCATGAAGATTTAGCTCATTTACAAGATAGCGTGAGTACTAAAAACATTTCAAACACTGGACATCATACTTGCCATATATAGTATTCACCGCATGATGGAAAGTGATGAAGGACTAGAATTTTTTCATAACCAAGCTCAAATCTTTGGAAAGCATCTTCCTTCCACCACTAATGGTGCTAAAGCTTCAAACAATGTGCAAAGCCAAGGAGGAAATCAAACTCCTTGCTCATCAACCATAACCTCAATTCCCACCTATGCTAATCCTCAAATGACCACATCAATGCAACCAACTAGTAGCATTATTCCTACCTCAAACATTTCCACTAGTGCTCCTTATACCTATGTGGCATCCAATCTTATATCTCCTCTCAGAAGTAATTCATTCGCTGGTCCTTCCAATACATACATACCACCACCATATTCATCTCCATCACACACTACAAGCAATGATCCTATCATTAACGATCTCTTACAAAGACTTTCATCCATTCAACGTCAAGTTTCCACCATAAATCAAAATTAAAATGGTCCACATTCATACTATGTCAAGAGCAACCCACTATCCTTGGAGATATTGAGAACTATGGTGCCACAAGGTATAGAGATCCCTAGATTTAAGAAATATGGAGGAAAGGGAGATCCTGCTAATCATGTTAATGCATTTACTAATTTGTGTAGTGACTTTATCATTGAGGAAAAACTTTTAGCTAAAATTTTTCCCCTATCCTTGAAAGACATTTCCTTGGATTGGTTTTTTGCATTATCGAATAACTCAATTTGTTCATGCAATGAACTTGTTAAAGCATTTATTAACCATTTCCAAGTGCACATGGTTCCTAAAATGATATTGGCTAATTTGATGAGATGCAAGCAAAATGAGGGTGAAAAATTCACTGACTTTATTTCATGCTACCAGTCAATTTATTCCCAAATCAATGTGGAGATTCCCAATTCCCACCTTCAAAAGATTTTCATAGAAAATTTACAAAGCAAGATAAGGGATAAGCTCACCATGATTAAATTCCCTTCCTTCATGCATTTATGCAGTACCCTTCAAGACTATCAAAATTCTGTAAGTAGTAGTGAACCAAAAGCCACCCCTAACCATCCTAAAAGGTCTAAAGCTCCAAACCAAAACACTTACCAACCTTTCAGAAGACAAAATAGAAGTTTCCTTCAACTAAATTCCACCTCTCAACCTACACAACTAGTTGATACCCAAGTAGTCGCTATAAAGAAGAGTAATCCTTATATCTTTGGGGATCCACAAAGGAAATTCACACCCTTACCCAACAAACTCCACAACATTATGACCCAGCTCTTAAAAAAATAAATGCTTACTTTACCTCATGTTCGACCCTAATTCCCATTACCTCTGAGCTTTAAACACAATTCCTATTGTGCTTATCACCAACAAAAAGGATATGATACAAAACAATGTAAGTATCTTGAACATATTGTACAAGACCTCATTGATTCTAATCATATCCAAATTGTAGGTGTAAATGAAAAAGGTAATAATTCTATAGCTCCTCCCAACCAAAACTTGCAAATATTTAATAATCCCAATGCCCAAACATAATATTCCATTTGTCGAGGCTAGTGAAACTAAGCCCAATGTGATGAATGCTGACACAGATGATGAAAATGTGAGCAATCATGAACAAAGTTCTATGGATGATGATGAACAGAGTCCCATAGATACTAACAAACAAATTCCTATTGATACAATGATAGGAGTGATTGAAATCAATCCTCGTAAACAACAAACCATTGACATTACTTTCTCTTTAGAAGAAACAAGTAAACACACACTTGATGGTTCTCTTTACATAGCTAGTAAAACCAATAACAAGCCCAATCCTAGGATTTTGATTGATCCCATTTGTGGAGTGAATGTTGTCATAGAATAACTCTTATATGTCCATGAACTCACTCAAGATAGATATGATATACCAAAACTGTGGATTAAAATGCATGATGGTTTTTCTCGTGCTACAATGGGCTCGATCACACTCCCATTACAAGTAGAACTGAAGAAATCAAATATATAATTCTCTATAATATCTAATTTGGACCAATTTTGTGTGAAGTTAGGCTACAAATGGATTTTCTCCATGAATGTGGTCCCATCCATTGTCCATAAGTGCTTAAAGTTTCTAGTTGATAATGAAATATTCATAGTAAACCATAGTGGCTTTAGAACTTGTCCTCCCGTGGAAATTTATAGTTAGATTATTTTTGGCATGAGCCTATGGAACCTATAAGACCTCATGAAGACTTACTTTTCCTATCATACCAAAATCTCAAAGAAAAATGCATAGCCAAACTATCCCTTGAAAACTTGCCTCCACCCATGATTGAACCTCCGCCCCCTAAAGAAAATAATGCTAAACCTAAAGCCCTTCCAACAAAACAAGACCCATCCATGAATAATCCCTTACCTATTTCCTACATGAGACCTTGAGAAAAACAAACAAGTCCTAATCCACCTCCTAAGAAAATTTAGAAAGCCAAAGAGAAAGTGGTTGAACAACCTTCAATGGTTTCTTATGTTCTTCCCTCACAAGAAGAAAAGGAACCTATGTTTGAAAAACCCACTCCTACAAAAATGCAACTTGAAAACCATAATAAAAGAAACCAAAATACTAGAGAACGTAGGCGTAGATGTTGTGCTATTGCTTGAAAGATGAATGATGAGAACAACATTGAAAATCACAATCCAAACTTAGCAGAAGCAATAAATGACGACCTTCCTCTCCTACCAGAAAAAATAGAATTTATGTCTCCAACACAACAAGGACTAGAAATTTCTATGGATATTATCATTCGTCCTCCTATTGTGGTTAACTTGGATGATGATGAGGAAATAGCTAAAATTGATGAGGAAGTGCATAATGAAGTGAATTTGTTATTTTCCTCTTCCATGAGTTTAAATGATAAAAATTGTGATGATCTTCCTAAACAGAGTGATGCACCACATGTTGAACTTGGTGATTCTCCTAGTACAACACTTTATTTTGTCCCTCTCACTAGTGATCAACATTCTACATATACTGGACAAGACTGGGATGTGAATGACCTACTAGATGGTTAACTCACATGTTCGTTACTAGTCTTTTGCATTTTCTTTTTGTTTGCTTGCATGTGCATAACATGATCCCATATGATGTTTTGTCTAATGTTTCTCTCTCTATATTATAGTCCTCTATTTACAGTACCATCATTCTTCTATGTGTCAAATATGGGTATGTGTAGGATCATCATGGAAAAAACAAGCCCTTAAGAGGCAAAAAAATTAGAAAAATTAGAGTTAGGCAACTTGACATAAAAAATTGAATAAGTTATCTATATTATTTCAAAAATATGTAAGAATAGAATTTGTAGCAAATTGAATGTAGTTTCTAAACTACTAGGTTTGTTTAAAAAAAATCTATTTGGTGAAAATTTGAAATTTCAATGTAGTAGTACTTAAATTTCAGGGAAAAACTAAGGAGTAAGTGTATGTCTGACCACCCTAACCACAATAAAATGATAAAAAAAATTTACAAGATTGTAGATATAAGTAGAGGACTCATGTCCCGATGTGATACATAGTTTTTTGTAATTTGTTTCCAAGTAAATAATTAATTATGAATTTTTTAATACAACTTTTAAAAATATAAAAAAAATTGTATGTCTGACCACCTTAACTTGGTCAAAACTTCATGAAATTCATTTTTATTTTTTAATCCTATAGTATGCAAAGCATAGAATATGTTATATTTTGGATTTAAAAAATGTGATATCATTTGAAAGCTATAGATGCTTTTTAATCAGCCTATCAATGGGACTTTAGTCATAATTCAAATAGAAAATGAATAATAATTAGTTATTAAATTCAAATTAAAGTATAATTTATATTGGTGAAAGCTAAGAATCTCCTTTAAAAACCCTTTTCGTTTCATCAATTTGGGGTAAAAAAAAAAGTCGTTAGCCACATACCCATCATATTGCCACTTTTTGGCCCATCATGATCCTGCACATACCCATACTCTTGCCTTTTCGTTGATCTTTTATCTTTTCCTTTCATCCTCATATTTTTTGTCTTGTGTTTTCCTTTCAGGTATGACACTAGGAATTGAGACATTCATGCCTCCTTCATGTTGACCAAAAAGCTTTTCCTTTTTCTCTTTCGCCTTTTCTTTTTCATTTGTCTAGTGTTTTACTTTTGGGGATGACGCAACGCATTGAGACACCCTATGTCTCTTCGATGTTGACCCAAAAGGATTTCCTTTTTTTTCGCTCTCTTTGTGTTATTCTTCCAATTCTATGTGTATTTGGGAAATGATGATAGTTCTAAGATATCTAATATTATTCTGACAAAGACAGATATTGACCCCCAATCCATAGATCCCTTGTGTGTTTTGGGGGGAAATCATCTTTTATTTTTTCATTTTTGGCTACTTTAGAATAATTTCTCACATCATTGGTGTTAGCAATTTCTTTAAAGTGGGGGCATACATTGGCATTATTTTGATTATTTTTTTTCCTTTTTCATGAACATTTCTTGATGCGATTTTTTTATTTCATGTGAAATATTTTACTCTTTGCAGTGCCATTGGGAGTAATTTCATTCAAGAGTGTGACTTATTATATTATATTCCCCTTAGTGGTGATGTGACACACTACATCCCCTAAGTGGTGAATCATTTATCATTTGATTGGTCCTCTCTTGGAGACATTAAGAACAATGTCGCCTTTAAGAGTAAGACCTTGTATGAACTAAGAAAAATCCTTTGAACATCCCTCTTTCTTGTTGCATTTTCCTTTTGTACTTATTAAATTCATGGAGGTATGGCATTGATATGGACTTCTTGGGGCTCACCTACTAAACAACTTGCTTCACTAGCCCTTGTGAGCATGCATTTTCCTTTTGTCCTTATTAAAGTCATGTCGGCATGGCTTTGATATGGACTTCCTGGGGCTCACCTAGTGAACGCCTAGCTTCACTAACCCTTGTGAGCATGCATTTTTATACTTCCTCCATAGAAAAATGGCCCCTTGTCATTTTCACTTCATAATGTTTGGTCTATTTTTCTTTGATTATTGATGTAATATGGCTTGAATATGCACATTTAGGTCCTTAAAACTCAAATTATGATGTCTTGTGAAGGTGTTGTGAAGTGTTGTAAAACATTTTTACACTTTTCTAGACTCTATTCATTACAATTCACCTAAAAATCACCTTTTCATCACTTATGAAGTCCTATTTTGAAGTGTTATAAAGTCTTGTAACAAGATTTCATGCTTTTCTAAGCATGATTTCACTATTTACACCTTTCTTATTCTTTATTTGACCCCTTTATGCCCTTATAAGGCTTAATTAAGTGTGTTTTTGAATGTAAACCTTACAAACAACATTCAATGAAAGATAATTACCGACACCCACTTTCAAGTCCAAGGTGGGACCCATTCACCATGGGTGGCAAATGAGTCCTTCTTGGCTCCAAATTCAAAGTTTGTCAATTTTCCTTTTAGGTTTTTATTCAAAATTACTTGATGTCATCCTGTGATCAGGTATCAAAGGGTTACTAAGGTACAATTGTGTATAAATAAGTGTTATTACATCCATTCTAACCCTTGATTCATCAAGTTCACTTATTCACTCATTCATTCAAGCATTCAAGCACTTTGCATCACTTAATCAATAATTAATCAAGCATTTTGGAGAATCCATTGACAGATCTTCAGGTTTTCTTCAACAAGGGTTTGGTAAGTTGATAGAATTTGCATGTTATTTATTTATAATTTTCTTTCATTTCATTATTTCATCAAGGGTTTGATTACCAAATTGGGATTTAACCAAGGCAAATCCCTATAACCCAACCCTTAACCATTTTCCACCTTTTGCATGTGTATTTACAGACTTTTGTATGCATATTTGACAAGAATTTAGGTGTTGGAAAGTGGAAAAGAAGTCAAAAAAGTGTTTCAAGTCAACTACATCCTATTTCAAGCTTAGAGAAGACATTCTGTCTGTTTTTTGCAAATTTGATTTTCGCAACTCAACAAGCAGACAACCTCAAATCTAGTGCTATAGATTTTTTCCCTGATTTCTCATAATTTTGGGAGAGGAATGATTCTCCATCAATGGAAAATGAGTCCCACCTTACGGATAGAAATCTAAGTTCTATCAGATTTTGGATCCCAACACTCAGAAACCTGTTCTAGCTAGTTTTCATCAGAAGCAAGAGTGATTCACCATCAGTGGTGAATGAGTCCCACTAGTGATTTTATATGATTTCAGACAACATTCAAAAGATTCTGGATTCTCCAATCTCTGCCTAGGTGCACGTTGATTCATCCCTTTTCCCTTCTATTTTGCATTTGTTCATTCATAGTTCATTGTTTGCATATCATATTGTGTTTTCCAACATTGCATAAATATTAGGTTTTTCATTCATAATCAGTCATATAGATAACTTAATTACACTTAGTTCATTTCATTTAGTCTAAATTACATCATACATTGCTAATTTAAAATGAACCTAGCTAGATCTTTTTCCCTACTTTCTCCTTTTAGGTGAAAAACCCTAGAAGTGCAAGAAAGGATTAGGGTGCCAAAAATCTATGTTTCATTTTGGTGAACTTGGATTTTGAACACTTTACATTTTTTTATTTCAATTGCATCTTGCATCCTAGACTTTATTTGCATTAGCATTCCATTAGGATACTATTTTGCATCTTAGAGTTTCTTAACTTGCATTAGTGAAAGACTCATGTAGATTTTATTTTTGCATTGCATATCATTGAAAAAACTAAAAATTTGTATCTGCATCTTTAATTGGCATCTAAAAAGCATTAGAACCTCATTAAATTTTCTAAAAAACACAAAAAAAATCTCATACTAGGACACATTCACCACCCTAGGTGAATCAATCCACCTACACATTTTAGACTGCATTTTTAGGCATATTCTAGCATTTTTTTGCATTTCTATTCTATGTACTAACTTCTCTATTTCAGTTAGCAGAATTTATGTTATTTTTATTTTGCACCCCTAGATTACATTGCATTTGCATCCATCCCATATTTTGTGGTACTTGTATGAGTGTTTGGTGCCCCATTGATAATACTTTAGTGAGATGAAGTTCTAGATTCATGGCTTCTTGCGATAGCACTTTCATTGTGGACCTTGGGATCTCAAGAAATCCTACTCCTAGTATGGACAAGGTGCATTAGGTGCATGGACAATACCACTTCTATGCCTTCACCTTTCCATCCAATGAATGTTGACACACAAAATAATCCCATCCCACAAGAAAAGGTCATTCATATTCATGAGGATTTTGCACACTTGCAACAAGACTTGTCACTTGAAAACATTTCCACCACTACCATACCGACCATAGAAAACCTTCATTATTTGATTGAAAGTGATGATGGCTTACAAGTTATGAAAATAATTGTTGAGATTTACAATAAACATGCCTCTTTCAACTCCTAATCAACAAACATAGTGGCAAGCCAAGGAGGACCTCACATTCATCCCCCTTTAGCCATAGCATCTATACCAGCTTATACCACTCCTCAAGTTACAACAACTATGCAACATGTTAGTCATGTGGCTCCTTCTTTTGCAATTCCAACTAGCATTTCTAGTTCTATTGCGGCATTGCAAATCCCCTATAAAACCTTAACCCCTCTTAGTGTCCCTTTTACTTCCCCTCACATTACATACACTCCATCTCAATTTTCCCTTCCACCTCATACCACTTACCCTGACCCCATCATTACACAACTCCTTAATACTGGTTCATCCATGCAACAAAAAAATTCCACATTAGCCAAGGTAAAAACACTCCAACCACATATCATGTTCATAGTAGCCCCTTATCTTTAGAAATCTTAAGAACCCTGATGCCACAAGGGATAAAATTGCCCAGGTTTGAGAAATACAGAGGTAAAGGAGACCTTATTAACCATGTCAATGCTTATATAGCTTTATGTAGTGATTTTGTCCTTGATGATAAAATCTTAGCCAAAATTTTTCCTAGGACCCTGAAAGACACTACATTAGAGTGGTTTTCAAAAATTCCTAATAATTTCATTCATTCATTTAATGAGCTTGTGGATGCCTTCATAAGTCACTTCCAAGTTCATAGGACTCCTAAAAAGACAATGGCTGACCTAATGCACTGTAGACAAAATGCCAACAAAAAAGTATTTGACTTCATTTCACATTATTAGTCATTGTATTAATAAGTTGATGTCAAAATTCTTGACTCACATCTAAAAATGATTTTTATCAAAAACATGCACACAAACCTTCAAGATAAGCTAACTATGATGAAATTCCCTTCTTTCATGCAGTTATGCACAACCCTATGTGAATATCATAACTCAGTTTCAAGTCATGATTCAAAGTCCACTTCTAATCAAGCTGAGAAGTCTGAGAAAAATAAACAAAACAACACACAAAACTTTCACAAACCAAATAGAGGATTTTTATAGTTCAATTTGCCTCAACCACAAACCCAACCTATTCCAAATTAAGTGGTAGCTATTAAAGCAACAATGCCTTACACCTATGGGTATTTTAAGAGACAATTTACTCCCTTACCTGATACACTCCATAATACAATGAACCAATTGCTCCAAAAACAAATGATCACCTTGCCTATTGTCAAACCACTTGATACCACCAAACCTTTACCACCTACCATTAACCAAATGCTTATTACCATTTTCATCACCAAAATGGCCTTGAAACCAAACAATGTAATTGTCTCAAACACTTAGTTCAATACCTCATTGATTTGGGTTGTTTGTCCATTGTGGGTGTCAATGATCAAGCCAATAAGTCCATTACACCCCCTAACCAAAATTTACAAGTTTTCACCAACCCCATGCCTAAACACAATATTTCATTTGTCAAGGATAGTGAACCTTCAAACACTGATGCAATGAGTGTTGATACAAACATTAAACAACATGATATAACTCCAAATGTTACCCAAGTTAATGCTACAGATGAACTTCTGGGGGAAATAGACATTATCCCTCGTAAGGGCCCAACCAACAAAACTCTTTATATCACACCTTTTGCTAAAGATATACTTAAAAATCTTCTTGATGGTCCTCTTTACCTAGCTGGTAGAATCTATGATAATCCCACCAATGGGATATTAATAGATACCGCCTATGGTGAGAATGTGATCACATAATATTTTTTAGTATTACACGATCTGTATCAAGATGATTATAATAAACCAACTGCATGGATTAAAACACATACTAGTTTTGCATTCCCTATGATCAGATCGATCATACTCCCATTATAGATAGGACCCAAAAATTTGGATGTAACATTTTCTATTATTCCACAATCGGATCAATTCTGTTTGTGGCTAGGCTACCCTTGGCTTCGTTCCATGAAAGTGGTCCTTTCAATTGTTTATAAATGTTTGGATTTTCCACATGGAAATGAAATATTTACCATACACCATAGTGGCTTTAATCCATTATCCTCTAAATGTAATATTTTCTTAGAATCCTTTTGGCCTAAACCTATGGAACCCATCACCCCTCAAAAGGGCTTCTTTTCCATAGCCTATCAAAAGTTCAAAGCCAAACGAATAGTCGAGTTGTCTCTTCATAACATTTCCTCATCCACTTCCACTCCTCCTATCATAGATGAAATCATGCTTTAGCCTAAGTCCAACATTGAGAAAACCATACAACTTGCCTTACACACTTCCCTTCGATCATTTAAATGACCAAGAGAAAGTGAAACAAATCCCATCATGCCTCCCCGCATTAAAAAAGTGTATAAAGCTAAAGAGAAAGTGATTGACCCATCCTCTTCAGTTTCTTTCGTTCTTCCCCCTCTGAAATAAAAGGAACCTATGATGGATCAACCCACTCTTACACCTCAAAAAATTCAAAATAAAATTAAATGAAACCACGGTGCTAGGGAATGTAGGCTTCAGCGTCATCTCCTTGCCCATCAGTCTCGAATGGAAGAAAATAAAGAAAACCAACCTCCACCTTTGAATGAAGCAATAGATGACCACCATCTTTCCCTTCACCCACCACCAAATAGCACAATCCAACAACCACAACTTTTGATACATCCTTCCTCGGAAATCACCCTTCATCCTCTCATCGTAATCAATCTTGATGATGATGATGATAAGAAAATTACAAAAATAGATGAAGTGCATAATGATCTAAACTCTTTATTTTCATCTACCATGAGCTTAAATAAAAAATCCTCTCAACCAAGTGAGGAACTTGGTACATCTCCTAGTTCGACACTTGCAATTCTTCCTTTGGATAGCTAACCACCCTCACAATACACTGAACATGATTGGGTGGTGGATGACTTGTTAGATGGTTGACTTGCATTCACCTTACTATCCTTTTACATTTTTCTTTCTTTTGTTATTGTATGTGTGTATCATGTTCCCCCCCATGTCATGCATTTGGTGTTTTCTCTCTCATTGTATACTTCTTCTATTTGTACCTCTATTCTTCTATATGTCATGCTTTTCTTTTTTTCCTTTTTCACCTTTGTTTTGTGTTTTCCTTTTGGGGATGATGCAAAGCATTGAGATGCTCTATGTCTTTTCCATCTTGACCCAAAAGGTCCTTTTCTATTTTTTTTTCTTGTGTTTTGCTTCTGAGGATGACACAAAGCATTGAGATGCTCTATGTATCTTCCATGTTGACCCAAAAGGTCCTTTTCTTTCTTTTTTCACTTGTGTTTTCCTTCTACGGATGACACAAGGCATTGAGACCGAAATGTCTCCTTCATGTTGACCCAAAAGCTTTTCCTTTTCTTTTTTCCTTTTCATTTTATTTTTTCTTATGTTTTCCTTTTGGGGATGATCCAAAGCATTTAGACCGCAATGTCTCTTCCATGTTGACCTAAAAAAAAAAAAAATCTTTTTTTTTTCGCTCTTTGTGTTATTCTTCCAATTCTATGTGCTTTGGGGAATGATGACAGTTCCGCACTCCTTAACAAAAAAATTGCAGCAATGAACATACTAAACCCAAATCCATAGATCTCATATGTGTGTTCCTTTCTAGGGAAACTCCCTTTATTTTGTTCTCTGTTTCATTTACATGACACAATCTAACTTAGAAACCTATGACTTGGCATAGGGTCTTTCTAAGTTGGCTCTAATGTCTTGTTTTCATTTTGCATTTTTCCTTTGCTACATTAAAGTAATTTCTCATAGAATGGTGTGTAGAAATTCCTTTAAAGTGGGGGGCATACATTACCGTAATTCATTTGCATTCTTGATTCTTAGTCAAGCCTTGTCACTTCATATGATGCATTCATCACTTTGTGGACAACATTGGGTATGATGTCCTTCATAAGTGTGATCTATCTTAGCATATTACATTCCTCTTAGCAGCATGATGAGATGTACTACATCCCCTAAGTTGTCAATATTTTTTTCTTTGATCAGTCCTCTCTTGGAGACATTAGACACAATGTTCCCTAAGTGATATACCTTGCATGAACTTAACAAGACTCCTTTGAACATCTTTTACACTTTATATTTTTGCATTTTTGCACTTTGCATTTTTGCCACCTTGCATAACAAAACTTGCATGCCTATGGTACCTTGCTTTTTGTTCATGAGTTCTAAGCATATGAAGCTTTTCTTGTCTCATGAAGCATGAACTAACATTTTCCCTTGTGGTGCCTTGTTAAAGTTATCAGTAGGCATAACTTTGATATGGTTCAGTGGAAAGCCTATTCACCAGCATGACTTTCCCCATAGCCACTTTTGTGATTGTGAGTGCATACCAACTAGTGTATGTATCTTACCTTTTTGGGTCTTCTCACCTGCAGGACCACCATGAGTTCTATCACTCTAGAATGAGTATGCATTCTCTTTTTCAAACAAACAACCTATATCTAATTCACAACTAGTTAGACAAACAGTCAAAGCTTCATCCTATACTTTCATTTCAACATTTGTGTTCCTTTTTTCTTATGTCTAGTTTTCCATGGGATATTCATCCTAGGGGCTTGATCATCCCTCTTGATCATTTTCATTCCATCTCACTAACATAACTGCATTTGGATCCTTCTCAATACGCATGGCTACTTTAGTGTGAGTTTGAAGAAAGTTCAACCTCTAACTAAAGTGGGGGCTAAATGTACCGTATAAAAATTTCCCCTTGTCATTTTCATGGTCTTTTAGGCCTTTCTTCACAATTTTTGGTCTATTTTGTATTGATTTATTGATGTAATATGGCTTGAATATGCACATTTAGGTCCTTGAAACTCAAATTATGATGTCTTGTGAAGGTGTTGTGAAGTGTTGTATAACATTTCTACACTTTTCTATACTCTATTCATTACAATTCACCTAAAAATCACCTTTTCATCACTTATCAAGTCCTATTTTGAAGTGTTGTAAAGTCTTGTAACAAGATTTTATGCTTTTCTAGGCATGATTTCACTATTTACACCTTTCTTATGCTTTATTTGACCCCTTTATGCCCTTATAAGGCTTAATTAAGTGTTTTTTTGAATGTAAACCCAACAAAAAACATTAAATTCAAGATAATTCCCAACACCCACTTTAAGTCCAAGGTGGGACCCATTTGCCATGGGTGGCGAATGAGTCCCTCTTGGCTCCAAATTCAAAAAATTTCAAATTTCCTTTCATGTTTTTATTCAAAATTACTTGATGCCAGCCTGTGATGAGGTTTCAAAGGGTTACTAAGGCACAAGTGTGTATAAATAAGTGTTTTCACATCCATTCTAACCTGCCATTCATCAAGTTCACTTATTCACTCATTCATTCGATCATTCAAGCACTTTTCATCACTTAATCAAGCATTAATCAAGCATTTGGGAGCATCCATTTACATATCTTTATATTTTCTTCAACAAGGGTTTGGTAAGTTGACAAAATTTTCATGTTATTTATTTATCATTTTCCTTCATTTCATTAAGGGTTTGATTACCAAAGTGGGATTTGACCACTACTAATCCCTATAACCTAACCCTTAACCATTTTTCCCCTTTTGCATGTGTGTTTGCAGACTTTTGTATGCAGTTTTGGAAAGAAGTTAGGTGTTGGAAAGTGGACAAGAGTTCAACAGAGTGTTTTAATTCAACTGCATCCTATTTCAAGCTTGGAGAAGACATTCTATCTATTTTCTATCAATTTGACTTCGACAACCCAACTAGCAGACAACCTTAGATCTAGTGTTATAGAATGGTACCCTGATTTCTCATAATTTTTAGAGAGGAATGATTCACCATTAGTGGTGAATGAGTCCCACCTTAAGGTTGGAAATCTAAGTTTTGTCAGGTTCTGGATCCTGACACTCAGAAACTTGTTCCTGGCAATTTTCATCAGAAGCAGGACTGATTCACCATCAGTGGCGAATGAGTCCCACTAGTGATTTTTTCCGATTTCAGACAACATTCAAAATATTCCAAATTCTCCAATATTTGCCCAGGTGTACTCTGATTTAGCCCTTTTCCCTTATGTTTTTCTTTTGTTCATTCATAGTTCATTGTTTACATATCACATTGTGTTTTCCAGCATTGCATAAATCGTAGGTTTTGCATTCATAATCAATCATATAGATCACTTAATTGCACTTATTTCATTTCATTTAGTCTAAATTACATCATACATTTCATAATTTAAAATGAACCTAGCTAGATCTTTTGGCCCTACTTTCTCCTTTTAGGTGAAAAACCTTAGAAGTTCAAGAAAGGATTAGGGTGCCAAAAATATATGGTTCAATACCTTATTAAATTCATGGAGGTATGGATTTAATATGGTCCCTTGGGGCTCATTTAGTGAACACCTAGCTTCACTAGCCATTGTGAGTGTGTGTTTTTTTTGCATAGTGGACATCATGTTCCACTTGTAAACTGTCAACCTAGACCTGGTCCACTACGTTGGATGACCAGTCAAAGCTTTACTCATTGCATTTTTCCTTCCTACCTTTTTCCTATCATTAATTTTGTATGTTTTTTATTTAGTTATGGCTTCATATATCATCAACAAAGAGTGTTCCTTTGCGCCTATGTTGGTTTTCCATAGGTTCTTGATCCTAGGTGCTTGACCACCCTCTTGATTATTGTCATCCTATCTTACTAACATTTGTACATTTGAATCCATCTTGATTGCATGGTTGGCTACTTTAGTGTGAGTTTGGAGAAAGTTCATCCTCTCACTAAAGTGGGGGCTAAATGTAGTCTATCAAAATGCATACCCTTGCATTTTCACAATTTTTTGGGCTCACCTTTCTTTATTTTTCCTCATTTATGGCTTAATTGGTCCTATTTTGCATTCACAAGCCCTATGATTTACATATTGTTCTTGCTAATACCGACATTATCCAATGCATAAATGATAATTTAATAATTTTATTTCTGTGTCCCTAATTTTTGGGTCAGGACTAAAATGCCACCTAGGGTGTCTTTGTCCCCCAAAGGTCTCGAGACCCTAATTTTGAGGCATCTTAATTAAGCCCCTTTTTGGTGTATGTGCCCCAAGTTTCATGACTTCGGACTAAATGCCACCTAGGACATCTTAGTCCTCCTTAAATCATTTTCAAGATTTCATTTCAAATTCTAGTATGATTTAGCCTCCTTTATATAATGAATTCATATGTTGGCTTGGTGTGATGTAATTTTGGGATATTAAGCATAAGTAAGTATAAATAAAAGGTTTTCTCATTCATTCTAATTCAATTCTTTTCTTGAAATTGAGTTGACAAGAGCATTCAACAACATTCTATCAAGCATCATATCAAAGAGCATCTTGCATCATGTGTGTTGTCATGCTAACATTTGTATTGTAGGGTTTTAATTCAAGCAAGCAATCTAAGCAAGATCTATAAAGAATTCAAGATTCACATCCATTGCATCCATTGCACACAAGTTTTCAAAATTTATAAGGATTTTGGTGAGTTGTCACATTGCATGTTATTCATTCACCATTTCTCTTCATTTCTTTATTTCATTTCAAGGTTTAATTACCAACAAGGGGTTTGACCAAGGAAAACCCCCATTCACCAACAAACAACAAGTTTTTCCCTCCTTGCATATTTGTGATTGTAGATCTAGGTTGAAGTCTTGAAGATCATTTAAAGTGCAAAGTTGTAAAAGTTTCAAAGTTGTATTATAAAGTTGCCATCTTCATAGAAACTCATCTATAGGCTAAATTAGAAAGTTTCAGAACCTAAGATCAAAGGAGAAGCTAGTGAAGACCTCGAAGCTTAGGATCACTTTGAAAGTTTTAAAAAATTCAAAATGGGACTAATATGCCAGCTTGGGTATCTTAGTCCTCTCGAGCATATTTTTTAGAGATTCCTTCAGATTTGGTTCTAACATCTAAAAACTCTGCATCTAACCTAAAAAATAGAAGTTGGGCTAATAAATTCATCTTGGACATCTTTGTCCTCCATGAAATTTCTCGACAGCTTCTTTGCATTTAGAGAATCCTCACAACATCTCCAAAATTCCTAGGTACACACATCCTAACTCCCTATTGCATATTTTCATTATTTACATCTCTCATTTAGCTTGCATAATTAGGTTTCATAAGTTGAATGTTTATTTGTCTTTTTCAAGCACTTGCTTGGTGGTGAACCCCTGAAAGATGAAAATTCCCTCCTTCCTAGGTCCTCCTCAATGAGAATTGGCTCAGCTTGTGAGGTTGTTTGTCAATCCAATTAGGAGTCCTAGGAAATTATTGAATGAATATGTGGAAAAGTGTGATATACATATTTATCCATTTTTCATATTATTCAATTAGATAATCTCACTTGGAGTTGTGATAAATATCCCTAAGCATGTAAGATCTATTATATAAGAATGTGTGAGATTCTATCATGGAGTCTTTGATCCTAAGTATAATATTTTTTAAAAAGAGATGAATCTCATAAGTCTCTCATAGGCTTATTATTGAGGTAAACAAATTGATGAAATCATTAGGGTATCAATCATGTTACATTTTACATCCAAAATTGTTTCTATTGATAATCCCTTAGATTTAGATGTTTAGTCTAATAAGTTACCTATAAATATTTGTGTTGCTAATGACTAAGTTGTAGTATATTTTGATTGATTCCTTTGGTTTGAATCATTTGAAAAATTAGATACCAAATATGCTAAAAGAGATATCCTAACAAAAGAAGATGAATAAACTACTAATGAAGTCAATTTAGCATTATTTCTTAATAAATTTTCTAGTATATTTATTAATGAATTTGGTTATAGTAATGAGTCTCATGTAGTATGTTACAATGAATGTAATAAATAAATAGACAACCTACAATATGAAAAACTAGGTCCTTCACATGTGTTGCCTCAACTTTCCATATTTAGCTTGAATGATCTAAATTATGGTTTGCGTTACCTATACGACTCAAGTGTATATCATTTTTCTATTTTGATCAGAATGTATTTTTTTTCTTGTTCCAATTATATTTTACAAACATTAATAAAGCTAACCAAATTGATAATAGAAATAATATTTGGATCTTTGTACAAATGAAGAAGAATATAAGCTACACAATTTAGGTGACCTATAGAATTAACCCAATATAGTTTATTGAATTCAACCAATATAGTTTACGTAGATAATTTTCCTATATTTGAGATTTTTTATTGGGATTTCCTATTAGAAAAATTTCTATATAAAAATCATGTAACCTAGTATGTTTTTTTGCAAATGTGAATACAAGGAATTTAAGTTTGACATTAATAAATTTAAAGTGGTTTGCATTTAGGACAATGTCAAGATATTATATTATGAAGAATTTTATTTTCCTATGTGTTGGGATAGATTCACTTTCCAATAATGATGAACCATGTAATATTAGCATAAATACTATATGCAACTATGGTAATGTTAATATGTGTCATTTCTATGTGTTGCATCTAGTCAGCTATTTGATTCATATAAGGGCCCAAAAGTTAATTTTTATTCTTGACCTTCAACCAAAATATGCCCATGTGTACATTCTTGAATGTACGAGAATATTTATATTTTAGTTAGGTAGTAATTGCATTATAATGAAAAGAATGGAATAACTAATCTAAAATGTTGTTTTTAATTTAGGGAAGTATTAGTTTTATGTTTTCATATAAACTTTGGGTACAAGAAGTTCTTATAGAGGATAGTGTATCATATTTTTTGAATGGACCATTGTAGCTTCATATGTATGCTAGAGAATCTTCCTAGTTGTAATTGCATGTATCTAATATGTTGGCAATCTTGTTCATCATGAGCCTTTCAGTTTTAGGTTTCTATTTCTTTTACGTTTAATTTATATTTATACATAGTTCTTGTTTATTTTAGTTTGTTGCCTTATTTTATTCTTCTCCATATCTTTGTGGTTTGGTATGCTCTATTAGAGACTTCTATATTATTTTTGTAACTTTTGGACATTTAAGTCCCTAACAAGAGGTGTCGCTGACATCCAATCTTGAAATAGCCTATTTCTATCTCTTTATAGTGTTTTGGCATGCCTTACATTGACAATAAATCCAAGAAATTTAAATTACAATTTCATCCTTATGCCTTTGCCTAGCTATATGATTGGTACCTTGTTTGTATTTGTTTCCCCCACATACGTTTATCAAATCTTTATGATTTTGATAATATTTCATGTTCTAATGATGGTGGAATATTATAACAATGCCTAAGTCCCCACTTTTCCCCATATAGTTTATTTCTAATTCACCATTGAATTATGATAGGTAAAAAAGTATTTTTGTGTTTGTTCAACAACGAGACATTCTCATTCTTGTGTTGGCACATTAGTGTTGTAAATAGTCACATGTATTCTCTTTGCTCTATACATGAACAAAAATGGTTGAATTCTTTATTCTGAATTCTATCATTTATCCATTTAGAAAAGAGTTGTTTACATAGTTTTATTTTCTATGTCATGGACTTAAGGGTTAAATAGTTATTGGTCAAGATGAAAGTAGGTGGATGCCTAATTCAGCTTACATCATAAAGGAGTAATTCAAAAATAGTCAAGTGGCCCAATTATTTATGTTTTATGTGATTTATATTTATTAGATGTTCTCCTTTGTGAAGGGAAAGGAGAGTATGATGTGTTCTTTTTTTTGAAGAAATTAAAAATTAGGTAAACAAGTGGAGTGTAACTTCAACCATTATGTTTCATCTTGGTTACTAATCCTTACCAATTATTTTAAATTATTTAATCCATGAATATTTGTATCTGATTGATATAAATAATATAAAGTGAAGATGTTGCATTACTAATACATTTGTCTTGTGTATTGCACTTTCACTATGTTGTTGATCATAATATTGGCTCCATAAATCATAAAGACAACATGAAAACCTAATTCTAGTGAATGTTGAGATTGGTTTGTGGGATTAAGTTATGATTGGATAGTGTGTGATTGAAAAGAGTGAACATATAGTTAAATAGATTCAAACACACCAATAAGACATTGTATCAAAATAGAAAATAAAAGATAAGAAGATGCAGACTCAATATTCTACTTTGATGTCATCCTATTGTCCTCTATCTTAGTGTTTTTGTTGATTCCAGCTTTTTCTCTTAGATTGTGTGCTAGGCTCAACAAATTGTCTTCCTAAAGAATGAGATTTTAAATATGATGCTTGATGCAAGATTAAGTTATGCTACGAAATAAGACTAAGATGATTGAAGTAAACATGATGCTATGATGCTAGAATGCTAAATGAATTAAATGCATGAACTCTAATTAATCACAGTTCCCTCTAATCCATAGATTCACATAGGTATTTATAGAGTTTTTTGAAGGATTCTGATTGGCTATCTTGATCAATGGTTGTGATAATTCCTGGCAGATCAAACAGCTAAAGATGGATGAAACTGAAAAGAAAAATAGAAGAAAACCTGAAAACAAGATTTTTTCTATTTTTATGAAAGAGAAGAAGATAAGATAGAAAATCATCTTTCTTTAAAAAGATAAAAGAAAGATTTGAAAGCTGATAAATAATGAATTTAAAATTCAATTATTTATTTGTGGATGACATTCAGCTTTTCTTATTTAATTAAGCTTTTAAAGAAAGCATAAGAAAGTTTGTGATAGGAAGAAAGTTTTAATTAGGATTTTTGAAGAAAGCAGAAGATTTTATAATTAAATAAAAATATTTAATTATAATATGAGAAGAAAACAAAAAATCTCACAATTAAATAAAATATTTAATTGTGATTTAGAAAGAAAGCATAAGATCTTTAATTAAATGAGGTTTATTTAATTAAATCATGTTTATGAAATTAATTAAATGAAATATTTAATTAATTAGAAGAAGGATTTAAAATAGAAGAAAGAGAGATATTTAAACTTAATTAAATCAAAAGATTTCATTTAAATTCAAACAATGATAATTAATTTAAATAAATAAAATGTATTTATTTAATTAATTAAGTGGATGTATGAAAATAATTAAATAAAATAGATTTATTCAATTATAAAAGAAGAATAAGATGAACGAACAATATAATTAAATTAATTAAATTTAATCATATGTAGAGGACTTTAGAAAAATTAATTAAATAATAAATATTTAATTAATTGCCAGGATTATAGACATGACCATTTTGATGTGTATACAGATAGTAGAAACAACATAAAACTATATGTAAGAATTGGAAATATCTACATCATCATTAGGCTCTTCTATATCAAGGTAGTTTTTCCCTAAGGTATTTTGATAGGACAATAAAAGAGATAAAAATAATACTTAATTCATCAAAAACTAGACTTAATATATGATAAACCCTTTGTTACATCAAAAATTACATACCCTTACAATTTCACATTTTGTTTTAGGCTTTCTTTAGTGACCACTCCCATATCATATTTAGGGATCATTTTAACCTCAACCTTGGCCATTTTTCCTTCACTAGATTACCAAACTTGTTATCACATTTTGATTCTTCTTACTGACATAAAATCACATGTTAAATTTTGAATAATTTTTATACAATATGAGTGTAATGTTCTTGAGCATTCAAATGATACTATAGTGTCCAATGAATCTCACAAAATTTAAACGTTTCTTCTTTACCAATTACCTAACATAGACGAAAGATAATACAATTAATACAAAAAAAAATTATACCAAATATCAATAGTAATTGTGAATCATCCTTTCCCATTTCCTACTGGTCAAGAACCTTTCCATTTACATTGTATTTTTCTTTATTTCCTCTTTCTCTACCTCCTACTTCAATTTTTAATTTCATACATTTGTAGTTTTTACAAAAAATATTATTAATTAAACATGCATGTTATCATAAAAGAAGCATTTTATAGATACCCCAACAATGAATATTAGTAGTGATCTCCATTTCACTCTATGCATCTAGTTTTATAAAGCCAACATGGTATTATAGATTGCCAAAAAACCAAATACAAAATAAAACTAATAAAAATTTCTTGAAAATAGAAATAAAACCTTGTTCCCTAATGCAATTCTAACATGGTACACATTATTATAATAAAGAATCCTATTTTGTATATCACTTCATTTAGTGTCACCAAAAATCTCTACATGAAAATTATCCAGGTTTAAAATGATGGGCATAGTTCATATTCCTCATAACAAGTTCACCTGCAATGATCTTGGAGATAGTTTTTTTTGCAATGTGGCAATCAACACATACTCAAAGATTCTTCACAACTCTGATAGTTATTCTAAGGGTCGTGTCCCACAAGATAAAACTAATTTCCAAGTTTTCACTATGGTGGAAAAAATGATTTTTTTTCTTCATTTTCCACATCACAAAGTAAATGTCTTGAATCACAAAAGCACTCTATTTCCTTCATCTCCCAAATGATGTCTTCAACTTTACATATAGATTTGTTGCGTCTATGGATATAATATATTTCCAACATAAAAATAGCATACTATTTTATGGACTTCAAACCAACTAGATTAAAAAATTAATTAATTCCTATATCTTTCATCAATCTCCTTACCATTTGAGCCTCATGCCACTTGGCCACTTTTGTATATACTTTTGCGAGAAGAAAATAAACCAAAAAAAAATTAGGATAAGAATAAAAAAGGAGTGCCATTATAAATTGAAGATCTCTTAATTTTAATTTTGACATGTGATTATATTTAAAATTTTCTACAGATGTGGGTGTTTATAAATTTGATTTTACTCAAGATATCAAGTTTAGATTCAACACTTCTTTATTGCTAAAACTCCTAGTGGGTGTGAGGATCCTTTTAATGTTAACATAACTATAATTCTAATTTTTTATAGGCAAAACATTCAGATTCTCACTTAGAGGATAGGCATAAGTTCATGTTTAACTCTAGTTAATCAATGGCTTAGATTTTACTTAATAGAATAATGAATAGGATTTTTTCTTAACTTAGGATTATTTCTAGGGCTTCCTTCCTCTTGGGGAAATGTTTCCATTATAGATTTACACTAATACATCTATAGCCAAAAATTTTCTTGAGAAATTGATGGTTAATAGTTGTTAAGACTTAAAAATTGAAACAAGAAAATAGGTTTTCCACTTTTTGGGAGGTGGAATACAAAATAGGTGTTTAGGGACCTAGACCAATTTTCTTCAAGTTTTTGTAGTGTAGAAAAATGTCATCATTTAAATTTTCACACTTAAATTGAGAATTATTAACATTAAAATGAACATAATGTTGCCTTGATCTAGTGTTGTAATGTGCTTTCCACATTCACATTGGATTTAGGGCCCTTTTAAGCTAAATAAACCTAATTTTTCCTTAATTTAGTGTTGCAAAGTGTATTCAATTACACCTTCACATTAAAGTTTTGGGCCCTTGTAAATGAAATGGACTCAATTATGCCTTATTTAGGGTGTTGTAAAGTGTAAATTAACACTTTCAAACTAATCTAGGGCTTCATTAAAATATTGAACTTCTTTATGTCTTATTTGGCCTTACTTTGCATCCACAAGCCTTAATTAATGCATATCTATGAGGATAATCTCAACATACATCAAGTAACCAATAAAAAATTAATTTTTGCTTGTTGTATGGCCTAGATTTAGTGATATAGGACTCATACGCCACCTTGGGTGTATGATTCCTACATAGGTTTTGAGGCCCTAATCTAGATTTCACATCATTCTAAGAATTTATTGAAAAATGTGTCCCAAGACTAGCCTAATGGGACTCATATGCCACTTCTAGTGTATGAGTCTCGTGTGGCCCTCAATCAAATTTAATTCAAATTTTTGATGGGATTTTATTCTCCTAGATCTGATGTTGGCTTGTAGTGTTGTAATTTTGAGGAATTTAGCATAAACAAGTATAAATACGAGGTTATCTCACTCATTTTCACCTAAGACCTCCATGAGAGCATTCCTTATAGAAAATTTGAGTTCACAAGAGCATTCAAGAGTTTACAAGACTTCACAAGAGTATTCAAGATCATATTTAAAGCATTCAAGAGTAGATTTCTTTATCATTTGTTGCAAAAATTCAAGATCCATCATCATGTCAAATTCACCAAGCATCAAGCATGTTGTTGAGCTAGTGTAGTGATGTAGCATTGAAGATCCAAGATTAAGCATTGTTCTACATCTAATTCAAAGATCAAGATCTACATTCTTCATGGAAACTTCATGTTATATTATAGATTAACAAGACATCATTCAAGGTATCATTGTCCATATTCCATGTTTCATGTTTCATGTCCTTATTTCATTGTTTCATAATTTGGTTTAATTACCTAAATGGGGTTTGACCTAGGCAAACCCCTATTCTCTAGCAATCAACAAGTTTCTCTCTCTCTACATGTGTGATTTTAGATATAGCTTTCTTGGAGATTGAAGGATCTTTGAAGACTAAGTTAAAAGATTGAATAAAGTTTTCCTAGTTGTTTCCTTGTTTTCAAGACAACGAAAAGTCTCCTAGAGGTTGTAAATCAGAGTTTTAGACCTGGAAACAAAGTACAACAAGAAGATAAAAGATAGGAGAGTAGATTTAGGTCTCAAACCTTTGAAAAATCATAATAGAACTGATACACCACCTTGGGAATATGAGTCCTAGTACTACATTTTTCTAAATTTTAGGACATTTAGATTAACCATTGTTAGATTATAGTTCTAGCACAAAAAACCCAATCTGGGACTAAATTTTCCAGACTGGCGTATGAGTCATAGTGGGCATCAAACAACAAGTTTTCAAGGTTTTGGAGATTTTTTTGGCCTCATCACTCTTCCAAGTGCACCTCTATTCATTTCTAGTTTGATATCTTGATTTTTAATTTCATTTCCTAGGTCATTTGGTTAGGTTTTGCATGGTACTTTGCATCTTGTATTCATTTCTTGTCTTTCCAAGCCCTAGCTTGGTGTTGAACCCCTCATTAGTCTCTAATTGTCTTTGTTGTTGTGGTCATTGGGTGTTTTGGGTAGTGTTGGGGGTTTGGTTAATGGCTTTGAGTGTGTTAGTAGAGGGGATATTTCCTCTAAGTGTGAAGATTAGTCCTACTTGTAAAGTCTTTACATCAACCACCCCATCATTGGTAACATTTTTATTTTGAGACCAAAACTTGTTTTTGTCATTGGGAGTGTTTTGCATAGTTAAATTTCTATTGGGTGTGTGTGTCTTAAGTTATCCTTTTTCAATGAAATATTTTTCTAGTATGACCCCCTTTTCCACTAGTTTTGTAAAGGATGTGCAACAATGTACCCTTAAGTTACTTCTCAATTTTGGGTTGAGGTTTTCTTGGAACATATTGACCTTTTGTTTCTTAGGTATCTTGATAGGACATTGAATAGCTATAGTTCTCCATCTCTAGAAGAAAGCGATAAAAGTTCCCCCTTCATCTTGTGCAGTATGACACAAGGTTGCTATGTTTATTTTGTGGTCAATGTTATAGGAGAAGTTTTCAATGAATTTCTCAAGCAATTCGCCCCATGATTTTATTCCATAGTCAAGACCTAAAAACCAGTCTAGTGCAATTCCAAAAGACTTCTTTGAAAGAGTCTCATAAGATAGGTGGGATCATAGGCGACATCCATGCACATCATGGAAAATTCCCTTATGTGTTCAATTGGATTTTTCTTTCCATTGTATTTGGGAAAGTTTGGTATGACATACCCATGAGGGAAAGGCGTCATGTATAATGATTTATGGAAGGGAAATGGGCATAAATCCTTTACTGAAAAGGTTTTCTTGTTAGACAATGCCATGTTATCCATCTACATTTGAAGTGCGTAAATTTGTGTCTATGGGACTTCAACTTGATTTAATGATGTGTTTCCTAGATTATTTGGATCTATATACATGTTTAGAAATCTAATGTTTTGTGATGGGTTTTGATTAAATGCCAGTATGTAAAGTGGATTTAGATTTGGAGTGTTAGTGAATGGGTTTTGATTTGGAATTTTTGTAAATGGATTTTGATTCAAAATTTGTGTAAATGGATTTGATTTGAAATTTTTGAAGTGTTGGGTCAGTTTCCATATTGGAAAGAGGGTATGCCTCCTTTCTGTGAAACCCCAATCTGTGATATAGTACTAGTGACATGAACACTGGGTATAGTTGTTGTCTATGGAATAGTACTAGTGAAATTGACACTTGGTATAGGGGCTAGTGTTCTATATTTTTTTTTCCCAACAAGAGGACCAAAGGGACTGGACGATGATGCCCCTAAGGTAAAATTTAGCCCCCTTGTTGAGGTAGGCATACCAAATGGAGATGTGTGTATTGTTGAACTAGTCTATGTAGGTCCTCCAAATGGTAGAGAAGTAGTCACTTGAGATATAGTAGCACTAGTGGTAGGGGTGTTTGTTCCCTGAGTAGTTTTAGTTTGTAGGGTACTAATATCAAAACTAGGAGGTAGTTTGGCACTTTTTGCTAGTAATTTGGCCAAGTACCATTGAGGATCATTTGTTAGATAGTCATCTACAAAGGAAGAAAATTTAAGGTCTTGTGCAATAGCCATTATGTCACTCACATGAATGTGTCCTTGCGCGTCTCTAGTAACAAATTTCTCTAACAAAGTCTTGTAAGGTCCAGACGATGATGTCCCTGAAAAGGGGTTTGAGAATGGGTTGATGAATTTGTTTGGATTAGTCATATTTTCTCTTTCTTTCCTTTTCGATCTTGTTTCAACCATGTAATGTAAGCTCAAAGTGAAAGTGATGCAAAAGCTAAGTCTATGGAAGATTATGAGTCTAATCTATGTTTTTGGGATTTTTTGAATATAAAGGATGAATGTATGCAGCAATTTTCTTCGTATTTTCTCTGCAAATAAGGTATGTCTAAAATGACACTATTCTGGGATGATAGTGTCTAACTATGCAAAGTCTATGTGACAAAATTGGAAGATTCTAAAAGAGGTTATCTATTAGCTAAAGTGTAACCCTAGTTTTAATTTAGTTTTGATAAGGAAACTGTGTAGGACTAGGACTAAAAGATAAGGTGAATTCCCAAGCTAGACTGATGAGTTCGAAGGATTCACATGTAGGACAAAAGATATGATGAATAGGTTCAATGACAGCATTTGTTTAATCCAGGGTTTATCTAAACCATGAAAGGGTTCCTATCCAAAAATATGTAAAAGATGATCTCTCTAAAGGAAATAAAGACCTCTAAACTGAAAGTAAGATCTATGATGAGGGTACCTATCACTATGGGGTATGTGTAGGATCATCATGGAAAAAATAGGCCCTTAAGTGGCAAAAATTTCAAAAAAATCAGAGTTAGGCAACTTAACGTAAAATTTTGAATAAGTTATCTATATTATTTCAAAAATATGTGAGAATAGAATCTGTAGAAAATTGAATGTAGTTTCTAAACTATTAGGTTTATTTTAAAAAAAATCTATTTGCTAAAAATTTGAAATTTCAATGCAATAGTACTTAAATTTTAGGGAAAGAATAAGAAGTAGGTGTTTGTCTAACCACCCTAACCACCTTAAAATTATAATATATTTTTATAAGATTTTAGACATAACTAGAGGACTCATGTCCATATGTGATGCATATTTTTTTGTAATTTTTTCCAAGTAAATATTTAATTATGGTTTTTTAATTACAACTTTAAAAAATATAAAAACTTGTATGTCTGACCACCTTAACTTGGTCAAAAATTCATGAAATTCAATTTTTATTTTTTTAATCCTATAGTATGCGAAGCATAGAATGTGACACATATTTTGTATTGAAAAAATGTGATATTGTTTGAAATCTATAGATGTTTTTGAATCAGCCTATCAATTAGGACTTTAGTCGTAATTCAAATAGAAAATGAATAATAATTATTTATCAAATTAAAAGTAAAGCATAATTTATATTGGTAGAAAGATGAGAATCTCCTGTAAAAACCCTTTTCATTTCATCAATTTTGGGTTAAAAAAAAGTTGTTAGCCATATACCCTACAAATACCCATCATATCACCACTTTTTGGCCCATCATGATCCTGCACATACCCTATGACTAAATGGTTCCTAAAGGATGAAATCATGCAAGTTTTGAGCAAGCATTTTGGTTTCTGTCCAAGAATCAGTGAAAAAGGATAAGTTAGATACTAGTTTGACTATTTGTTCTCGGTCTATGACAGTAAATTATAGTTTTCTAATACTCAGGTAGATGCATTGTAGAATTTAACAGTTGCAGTTTTCTTTCTCAATTGTGGTATTCTAGTAAATTTAGACTTGGGTATCATACATATGTAGTTTTGTTGACAAGAGATTCAACTTGTAATATCAAATGCAACTCAAACTTGGTCAGATGCGGTTTTGGGAGATTTTGTGAACTGGTAAAAGTTCAATGATTAGGGCATGTGCATCATTCCAGACTACAGATGTGGCTCACCTATTCAAATGCGTCATAGAATATGACAAGTGAAGGTTTTAAAGCAGATGCAGTTTTCTACTAAGCAATTGTGAGCTAATCTGACAAATGTGACTTAGGTTTAAATAGATGTGAATCTACTTATTAGATGTGTTTCTTTGGTGAATAGTTGTGGTTTTCCAGTGACAAACAATGTAAACTGACTCTATTTCATGATCAAGTTTTGAAAAATAAAGAAAAAATTCAAAATATAATGTATTTTGACACACGTGACCATGCAATATTTCAAAACAAGTACAATCCTAAGGTTGTGATGGACAATATTTACTAAGTTCTCACTTGGGTTTTACCCTAGCTACAGTTATTCAAGGCGGATGACTAGTAGCTTGACCCCACTAGATCCCCTCCATGGCTCAATGCTTCTTTAGGGGCTGCCAATCTATAGTAACCATAAAAATCCCATGGAATACTTCTCATCTCTACAATGAACTATAAAAATGTGGGATAGCTTCATAGATCCAACCCACTGCACCAATAAATAGAGGGTTTTTGGCCACTAAAAACAAAGGTGTTTAATTTGGTCATTCTATTTTTGGGGTATCATCCATGTGGCCAGAGACCATTGTTGCCCTTCTCATAGGAACAATACTTGTGATTCTTGAGCTTTCCTCAAGAACCCACTTTTATATACCAGCTAGAAGTTGCTTGGGTTCAACGTGCTATCGGTCTAAGTCATCTTGGGATGAGTACTTTTTCCCACCAAGATAGGCACAATTTCTAGAGTCGATAACTGGTTCCCTTGCACCTAGGATTATGTGAATGCACAAGGGGAGAGGATACTTCAATATACCAAATCGTGGGGTAATAACAAAATTGTGCTTTTACACCAAACACAATAGACAGTAGTAAATTTTAAACCCAAATGACAATTTTCTAATATACCAAACAATCTTTTTCCAAAAATAAATTCTTTGACATATGTCCTACAGAAAAATTCATTAGTAGTTTTCAAATTAATTTTTGTCGGTCATCCTATAGAAAGGGTTTTGAAAACTTGTCTTCTATGATACGTCCTGCAAACACTACATTAACTCCCTAAAAATTAGCTAAAATAAAAACACAAAAGAAAACTATAAATCGAAAACTAAAGCAAAAAATTCAACAGTCAGATGTGTCATTTAGAGCAGTAGATGTGTCACAGAATTTCACCAGTTAGTTACAGTTTGATAAATCACGGATGTGTCAAAATTCTCTAGATGCATCATTTTCTTTGTCAGATGCATTTCATAATTTCAATTGTGTCATTTCATTTATTAGATGTGTCATTTTGTACGATACTTACAAAAATTGAATAAAAGTCTATGGATTCACGAAGATAGTGTCTTCACATCGGATTCACCAATGTAACTATTAGAAAAACAACAAAGGTTAAAAACAAACACCTATGCAATCAAGATATAATGCAATCTAAATTCAAACAACAAAGAACAAAGGAAATAGCTAAAACATAAAACAATCTCACCAAAGATCAATGCAACTCCATGGATAACCTCAGTTGTCCTTTTCCATTTTGTTTTCTATAGTGTACTTGCCCTCAAATTTTTAGTGTGTGTGCAAGCATGGCCTAATTATTGTGATAATAATAAAACATCAAAGATTTCAATTAATTGCTCCAAAAGTCACAAGATTTTGGGAGAGGTAAAATGATGAAAGATAGATCAATTTATAGAAAATTGATCATTTGAATGACATGCCAAGATCAAAAGATAAACAGATGATTTGAATAAAAGGATTTGATATGCATTATGATAACTGTTAGTATTGACATGAGTGATATTTAAAATAATAATAGAGATAAAGATGAAATAATGATTTAATCTTCAAGTTTGGTATTCAAAAATAGAAGAATAATGTTTGCATGAAAAAGATAAAGATAGAATAAAAGAAATATTTTGTTCAAATGCACACAAAAAAATTAATTAATTAAATAAAGATATTTAATTAATATGCATGTGCATGCATATGAGTTAAAACTAGACAACTGACTGGTGATGACAAAGAGTTTATTCACAAAAGACACTCATACATTAAATCAGGAGATAATTGACTGATTTAAATAGATCTTGAGTCAAGTGGGAATGAATACTTAGATAACTTAAACATTTATCTAAATATAGAGGAATGTGTTAAAAATAGACCTTTATAAATTAAATGATTTATTTAATTCAAGATTCAACATTTAAGGCTTAATTAAATAAATAAGATTTATTTCATTGAGTAAAGAAAAGGTTAAAAGAATAATTAAATAATTCCAGTATTTATTTAATTATAGTTGAAAAATATGATAAGGATAAATTAAATAAAAATTTATTTAATTTAAGAAGAAGGGTAAAGCTAATTAATGACACAATTAAATAAAAAGTGTTTATTTAATTAATCAAGATAGAATAAAGGAAATGTAAATTAATTAAATAGTTAAGATTATTTAATTAATAGATGAATACATGTTAAAGTGAATTAATTAAATAATTAACATTATTTAATCACGACCAACTATATGAAATGTGCAAAAATTGATGTCGTAGGCTTAGACCAAATTTCAGTGTCTACAGATGGTCAAAATATGCATATTTTGAATTAATAAAAGCATTATGGAATTCCTTCATTTCTATGAGAATGCATCCATGCAAAATTAGTAGTTGAAGATTTTCCATACTTCCATCTCTGAAACATAGAAAAATAGAGGTGGTTAAGTATGGGATTGATATCAAATATGGAATGGTATGTGTTGGCAACCAAGATTGTACCCTCAGTCAAGCTAGGCTTGGTTATCCTGTTGCAACATGGAAACGCTCTCTAATTTATGGGTCAATCAATTGGTGAGAGTGAATCTCCAAAGTGAAATGGTTCCCTCTAGCTAGTCACCTAACCTATGAACTTTTAGGGGAAAGGGGTAGGAAGAAAGCTACAAAATGAAACCTACAACTTAAGATGATCAACTAGATATTCTAAAATTTTGACAAACTTAACTCACAACAATCTCTCTTAAAACATTAACTCTCACAATTCACCTCGGGACACTTAGCTCAATAGTGTTCTACATAAAAATTCATGAATGATTGAATACAATATACAACCTAAACTAACTGCAATTCTCACCCACAACTCACAATAATAAGATAATAGAATGATTCACCACTCCGAATCACAAACAATCACCAAATTATCATTGCAAGTACATGACAAGAGAAAGAGAAAGGAAGACTCTACTGTTTGTATTGAAACTAAAGGAGTAAGATATCAAAATTTGATTCAAAAGTTTACAAAACTCTTTACAATGCATATGAGAGCAAGAAATAGAATTCTAAACCCTAAGAAATTCAAATTTCTCAAATATATAGCTTCCAAGTGACATCCATGATGAAAAATAAAAAAAATTGGCCTAGTGCCTCTCCAAAAATCAAGTCATTATGCATTATCAAGCTCAAGCAAAAGCTTGGAAAAAAGTGCCAAAAATCTACTCCAAATTGCCTCAAAAAGATGGAAACTTTCCATCTCCAAAAGGTCCATCCAAAAAGTCCACCAAAATAGTTGCAAACAAATGGAAACTAAAAATAGAAACTTTAGTTTGTCACCTTCTTTCCCAATCTTCCCAAGAACTCAACTCAAAATGGACTTTTTCTTATGTTAACTCAAGTGCATCATCTAACTGCATTTAAATAATAGCTAGCTGAGAAATTTATAGAAACATTGCTTAATTACTATCTTAAAGCTTTGAAGTTTCAGGAAACAAAAATAGAAAGCTTGATTACATTTGATTTTTACAATTTATCTCCAAATACTCTAATTTTTGCAATTTTGTGCTAAAAACCAAAATATTAATCTAAGGCTCTAAATATTTTTGATATTTATATAAAAATCATAAAAAAATTGTGCCCCCCCTAGCACATATAATGATTTGGGCTCCAAGGAAACTCTAAAATATTCAAGACTTAGGAAAATATTAGAGGGCCTAGAGTCATCATTCAATTTTTCCCAAGGAAAATTTCATGGCATCAAACATTTCTAAGGCATTGAAGAGGCTTACCCTAGTGAGAGGGGAAATGTGTATGGTTTTAAATTTCATTTTTTTCAAAATATCACTAAAATAAAAAATTCCTAAGGCATTTGTTCAAACTAGGCAACAAGGCATTAACAAAGTGTTTGAAAAAACAAAAGAATGTGACAAAAGTCACATTCGACTTAGGGAATGAAAAAACCCTAGCCACAAAACCACCTCCAAACACATTTTCCACCATCATTTTGCATCAACCAGTTTGAAGAGAAAGAGGTTTGTTGGGTGTTGCCATAGGAGTTAGGGCTTGGAGCCTTGGAGCTCAATTCTTCACCATTTTTTGATTCCATTCTTGTCAATTCTCCTCTGCAATCTGCTAGTAAGTTATTTTATTTTCATTTGAACCTCTTTTGGCTTCATTTGAAAGAGGAAATAGGTCTCTTGGTCGCAGCCATGACTGTGGTCTGTGATTCTTTGTGTCGACACCCCCTGTCATTCATTGTGGTTGTCATATGAGATTTTGTTTGAGCTTCTGAAAGTGCTTTGGCCATAGGCTTTGATGAGCTTCTCTACAGAAAAATTCAAGGTGAGCTCCCCTTCATCATTTTAAAAGCATTTCCCTCTTAAATAAAAGCTTATCCAAGCCTCTCTTTACAAAAATAATGAAGATGTGTGGATTTTCTAAGTTTGGCCATTATGCAGGCCATGGCCATTAGCTTTGATTTCTCCATTTTCTGGGAGCTCCATTGTTTGTATGAGCTTGATCCTTTTTTATTTATCACTATGGTTGCATTTTGGTGACAAAATCCTAAGTGGGTATTCAATTTTTGAAGAGAGAAACTCTCCTAGGCCATGGCCATGAGAGCACTAGTTAGGGTTTCTATGCATTTACATTTCTCATGCTTTCCATTGAACATATATAAGAAACTTGTCAACTCATTTTCTAGGTTTACCAACCCATCATGTCTGCGACCATTGGCTCCATTATCTTCACTTAACAATGGCATGGTCTACTGGTATCAAGCTCAAAACACTTGATTTTCTTTGTACTCGTGTTTGGAAAAAAATTTCCTGAATGGGTATTATCATTTGTAAGAGAGAAATGACTCTCAGGCTACAGCCATGAGGGTTCAATTGATCTTTCTTGCACTCATTGATGAGATAGAAATACTTTACTTCTACACTTTGAAGCATTTAAATGGAAACAATGTGGATTCTTCCTTGAAGGCTCAAACTAGGTATTATGCATTTGCTTCATTTTGAAATCCTAGTTTATTGAAGCATAAGCACACTATTTTTGAAAAGAAAAGGACTCCAATATATGTGTTAACCATTGTCATTTCATTTGTTCACATTCAGAAAGCAATGACTTCTTTTTAGCATGCTTGTTCTCAAAATGTATACTTTTCTTTTCTTAGAAATTACTCTTAATTGAACAAGACATACTATTCAATTGTACTTTCTCTTTTCAAGTGCATGTGTTAACAATTGTTTTCTTTCCATTTCTCTTTAAATGCATAAAATAGTGAAACTCATCTTTATGAACAATTCTTCTTCATACCCTCATGCACTTTCTCATTTTACTTTTAGATATGGCTGCCATACACTTGCTTACATTCAAATACATTGAACACAGATGTGTCTACTTCATTCAATGTTATACTTGCACTCATCCATTATGATACTCTTGTAGGTGACTTTAATGCTCATCATCTCTTATTTCATGCACTTGAATTCTCCAAAAAATGCATATTTAGCTTCACATTTAATGAATCAATGCAATGTGACTTTCCCTTAAGTTTGTTGTATCAAAATACTAAAGAAAAAATCACTTCATTCTACAAATTACTTCATTGGTAATGTTTTTATCAAACCACATTTAGCTTAAACACTTGAACATCATGAAGACACACTTCAAGACTCTACCCTTCACTTAGCTTCAATCCTATTGTGAATTTAAATCAATGTATTGTAACAAAATTTAAGCTTCATATTTCATCCTTTTAGTGATGCTTTCAGTGGTTCACTTGTAGCCACTTGGCACACCTCTTATGTACTTGAATGTATTAGAAAGGAACATCTAGTCTCACTTCCACCATAATTTTATACTTTATTGAGAACATAGTATCATGCAATAAGATCCCACTTCACATTTATGGCATCAAAGTATTGAAACAACTTAAGATTTAAAGATTACCTTCATGAATGATATTGTTTGACATTGTATTCACTCAAACCTTGGTGTATTTGAATCCATAGTCAGCAATGTATCCTTAACTGGCTTTCAAGCTTCATCTACAGTAACTATTAATCTCATTTCTTGATGGAGATAAAGTTTACTTTTGTACTCTTAATGCATTTTTGTTTCTCCTAGATAGCAACATGATGATGTGAAAACAATCTCTACATGGGAGATTTTTAAATATAAACACCTAATGATGATGATTGGAAGCTTCTTCATTTGCTTCAGTTATCATTTGATTTGTAATCAAGGAATTATGTATGCCTATTCACTATCACATTTTGTGATGATGCACTTGATGGTAATTCACTTGAGCAATAGATCCTAGATGGTCACTTGCTTGAGTTATCATGGCACATGATGCACTCCTTCAGATGTATATCTCTTTGAGCAATATTGAATTATTTCCTTTCTGAAACCCCTATTTGGAATGTTGAGGGCAGCATGCTGGGTCTCAACCCTTATGGGAGCCCATTTTACACCACATGCTTTATGATATTCAATACAAATCAGCAACATGGATTTTCCTATACCTGCACAAGAAACAAACAATCTTAGATTAAAACAATAAATTCAAAAGTTTCTCATTATACTTTCTCCCTAGTATTCTCTTGAACTCCTCTTGTTTTTGCTCGGTTGATTCAATGCATCATAGACAATATTCTACATTACTATTGATGGATCATGTAGGAGTGTTCATAGTCTAAGTTCTAACAAGACTTTCATCCACTTGTAGGTTCACTTGGAGCACGGAAGCAGAAAGGAGAGCTCAACATTGAAGTCAACTCAAAGGCACAACTAGGAAATGACAATTATGTTCTCTCTTACATGTTCTCTCTTTTATCTTCAATAGCATAGAATAATCTTTATGACCCATTGTTCTAGCTACTCCCATGGCTTGTGTGGGACACTTGATTCTCCTTTTTGCTCAAATGAATAAAAAACAACATTTGTATAATTCTTGTTCAATTTTGTACTTTTCTTTTACAAACAATATATGGATCATTATGAATGAAAACTAAATGCAAAAGAAATAATTTCATTTTCGTTTCATGAAATACTATGCTACAAATGATATATGGTGACTAAAAACATTACACTTCTTAAGAACTCAACAATTCAAAAAGTTTCAATGGTTAAGACATCTGTAGAAAAAATTGAAATTCTTCACCTTAAAATGAACTTGAATAACTATTTCCATCAATTTGAGCTATGTAAAATATTGATAATAGTATGATGGACCTAGTTTCCTTTATTTCATTAGGAAATGAGATTGAAACAAAGAATTGAATTACAACCCTTAGGTGAGTCAATTCAATGGGGGAATGTACTAATTTCCTTATGATTGAGGATGGGGGTATGAGCTTGAACAACACTTTTGGGAGAAAAACTAAAAATAGTAAATCAACTCAATTATGATCATTTAAACTTGAATCATCAATTTAAAACATAATACAAAAATAAAATAAAAAATATAGTAGATCTTGAAAGGCCCGAATGATGTGTACCTATTACCAAAAAGTAGTTTCTAGAGGATACCTAGGACTCATTCGCCGATAGGTGAATGGGTCTCTATATAGAGCTTCCACTCAACTCTTAGGATCCTCTAGTGTGAGTCTACAACTTATATTTGATTTGGGTTTTAGTTTTGTATAGTTGGCTCTATAGGTGAGATTCCATGAATCAGTAACAATGTTGGCAACTTTTTGCAACTTTGACAAATTTTCAAATTTGAGGTCTTCAATCTTTCTTCAACATATAAACTTGGAAAACACACAAGAGGGAAAAATTATTTGTTTTTTGTGAATATAGGTTTACCTTGGTCAAACCCTGTTTTGATAATTAAACCTTGAATTAAAATAGTGAAATATGAAAGGAATGATTAATTAACAATGTTATGTTGGGGTATGTGAAGGATCATGATGGGCCAAAAAGTGGCAATATGATGGGTATGTGGCTAACGAATTTTTTCTTACCAAAAATTGATGAAACAAAAATGGTTTTTAAAGGAGATTCTCAGCTTTCCACCAATATAAATTCTGCCTTTTTTTGAATTTAATAAGTAATTATTATTCATTTTCTATTTAAATTATGACTAAAGTCTTGATTGATAGGCTAATTGAAAAACATCTATAGATGTCAAACGGTATCACATTTTTTGAATCCAAAACATGCATCACACTCTATTCTTCGCATACTGAAGGATTAAAAAAAGAAAAAAATAATTTCATAAAGTTTTGACCAAGTTAAGCTGGTTAAACAGACAAGTTTTTATATTTTTTAAAAGTTGTAATAAAAATTTCATAATTAATTATTTACTTGGAAAAAGATTACAAAAAAATATGCATCACATCGATACATGAGTCCTCTACTTATATCTAAAATATTATAAAAAATAATTATCATTTTATTGTGCTTAGGGTGGTCAGACACCTACTTATTTTTTCCCTGAAATTTAAGTAATTGAAATTTCAAATTTTTACCAAATAGATTTATTTTCTTAGACAAACCTAGTAGTTTAGAAACTACATTCAATTTTCTATAGATTCTATTCTTACATTATTTTGAAATAATATAGATAACTTATTCAAAATTTTATGTCAAGTTGCTTAACTCTGATTTTTCTAATTTTTTTCCACTTAAGGGCCTATTTTTTCCATGATGATCCTTCACATACCTATTGCAACTCACCAAATCATTGAATAAACCTTTGGAGGACTAAAATATTAATCTTTATCTTGCATGAAATGGATTCAATGGGTGTGGATCTTGATGCTTGAATCATGACTTTAATTTTTGACTTAGGTCTTTGAATCCTACATAACAATGTATCTTCAAAAACATGCATGATTGTAAATATAATTTGACATGATGCTTGAGATCTTGATTGGTGTAATAAATCACTAATAAATCTTCTCTCAAATTTCTTGCATAAAGTGTGTTCTCAAAAGTCTTCTTCTAGCTTCTTAGGATTTGAATTGGTGAAAAGACCTGGCTATTATAGGTATCTATCCTTAATTTCTTAAAAATTAAACGTTACAAGATGACATTGAAATTTGAATTCAAGGAAAATAAAATACCACCAAAATTTTTTTTTAAATTAGGATTCGAAGGCCTAGGGAGCACCCATTCGCCCATGGGTGAGTGGGTCCTAGGTCCCTATTCTTTGAACACACATTGCTCAAGGAAATTAATTAAGTGTTGGCATTAATTGTTGTTAAGTTTTCCCTTTAAATCTAATTTATTAGGATTTTAGATGTAAAATAGGGATTACTAAGGCATAATTGAGTCCAATTAAATTGAGGAGACCCAAAAAAAGTGTAAAAACATAAAGGAGTACATTTTTCTATACTACATTTATCCCCCACTTTAGTGAGAGGATGACCTTCCATCAAACTCACACTAAAGTAGACAATCAAGAGAGGTGTAATTGTACAACTATTGGAAAGATAAGATGATAAAGGTCAAGGAGGATGATCAATCCCCCAAGGTATAAGATCTCATGCAAAATGAACAAAGGCACAAATAGACAAATACCTTTGTTGAATATGCAACAATAATGACAAGATACTCAATCATACAATGTCAAAGACTTAAAGAAATAAAGGAAAAAAGGGTGGATCAAGCCTTGACTATGTCCATCTAGATATGGATGAATCCTTAGATATTTGTCCAAAAAAATTACAAGTGAAACCTTAATTTCCACTATGCAAACAACATGCACTCACATGGGCTAGTGAAATCCACTCTCCACTAGGTGAGCCCTAGGAAGAAACTAAGTAGTTCTATACCAAAGTTATACCTCTTGATAACTTTGGTAATGTGTCGCAGAGATGGTCACAAGGCTAGCAAGTTGTGTTATGCAAGGTACTCATGAAAAAGGATCCACTAAAAAGCAAGGTGTGTTATGATTGGTGGCCTTGAAAAAGGGTTGTAACTTCAAGCTTTACAAGGTTAGAAAGTTGCATTATGCTAGGCACTCATGAACAAAAACATGGCTCCAATAGAAAGGAGTGTTATGTTTGGTTTCCATGAAAAATGTTGTAACTTTGAGCTTCACAAGGCTAGCAAGTTGTGTTATGCTAAGAACTCATGAACAAAATGTAGATAGAATAAGCCATATTCAAAGGGGTTTTTCTTAATGCATGTAAGGTCGCACCTTAGGGAACATCACACTTGACGTCACTACTGCCAAGAGAGGACAAGTTGAAGGATAAAAGATTTGAAACTTAGGGAATGCAAATCATAGAATTACCACTAAGAGGAATGTCATATGTTAAGAAAGGTCGCACTCTTGAAGTACATCAAACACAACACCACCAAGAAGACACATCACATAAAGTGAGAAGACCACAATAAGAAACATGAGTTATAGTAAAAAATGTCAAAATGATAATGCCAATGTATGCCCCCACTTTAAAGAAATTTCTAAACACCTTGATGTGAGAAATTACTTTAACGCAAAAAATGATAAATTACAAAGAATAAAGAAGACATGAGAGCTTATTTGGAAATCCCTATGTCAAGCATGTGTTTCCAAATGAAGTTGTGTCATGAAAAGGGTTTAACCCTAAATGAAATCCCAAACACATAAGGGATCCATAGATTTGGGGTCATTGTATGTCTTTTCTACAATGTTATTATAGAGCTTGGAAACATCATCATTCCCCAAATACTTATAGAACTAAAAGAATGACACATAAATAGTGAAAAATAAATAAAAAATTGGGTTAACATGGAAGAGACCTAAATTTCTCAATGCCTTGCATCATCCCCAAAAGGAAAACATAAGATAAAATATGAATGTTTACGACTTATAGAAGAATGTAGGTACAAATAGAGGAATGAACATAAAGACATGTGAAACAAAATGATATAGGGGATCACATTACACACATGAAATCACATAAAAATCATGAAAATAAGAAAAAGAAAATACTATTATGACACATACTAGTCAACCTATAGCAAGCTTTTTGCATCCCAATCTTGTTCATCATATGCAAAAGGTCAATAACTAGCCAAAGGGATAATGACAAGTGTTTTACTAGGAACATCACTAGGTTCAACATGTGGTGAGTCACTTTTTTAGGAGGATCAACATAGTTGTTATTATCTAAGCTCGTGGAAGAGGGAAAAAAAAAATCAGATCATTACACACTTCCTCATCAATATTAACAGTCTCATAATCATCATCATCATCCAATTTAATCATAATAAGAGGTCTTATGATAATATCCATGGAAGGCACTTATTGTTGTGATCGAGATATAGGATTTTTTTATTACTATGAAAATGGAGCATCATCATGCATTTCTTGAGTTTTGTTTGATCTTGAGTTGTTGATTCATCTTTTTCTTGTAACTGATGAGCAATAGCATGATGTCTATGCCTACGCTTTCTAGAATTTTGATTTTTTTCTTCTCAATTTTTAAGTTCTGATTGTGTGGAAGTGGGTATCTTATCAACAATTGGTTTCTTTTATTCCTGCAAGGGAGGAACATAAGGAACCATGGGAGGTTGTTCAACCACTTTATTTTTTAATTTTATAAACTTTCTTTATTTTAGGAGGCAGAATGGGACTTATTTGGTTATCTATTGGTCTCTTATAGGAAATGGGTGAAGGATTTTCTATGGTTTGGTCTTGGTTACTTGGAAGGGCATTTGGTTCAATCATGGTCTCATCAACGATAGGAGGTGCAATCGTGGGTTGAGGCATATGGCTAAGTGATAATTCTACTATCTTTTTTTCTTTAAAATTTTGATAAGATTTAAAAAAGAAGTCATCATAGGGCTTAAAAGGTTCCATAGGTTCAGGCCAAAAGAAATCCAATGAGAAATTCCCATGGGAAGTAACATGATTAAAATCACAATGATTCACAATGAAGATCTCTTTACCAAATGGAAACTTTAAGCATTTATGCACTACCGATGGGAAGACATTCATTGAGAAAAGCCATCATGGGTAGCCTAATTTCACACAAAATTAATCTAATGTTGAGATGATGGAGAATGAGACATTCAATTTTTTTATTCCAAATTTTAGAGGATGGGTGATTGAACCTATCATAGCGCACACAAAACCATTATGTATTTTGACCCATTTTTTTAGTTATTCATGAGTATCTTGATAATTTTCATACACAAACAAGAATTTTTTAATTATCTCATTCTCTACATAGACATGATCAAGTAGCATCCCATTAGTAGGATTTTCATTGATTCTTCTAGCAATGTAAAGAAGGGCATCAGGTGCATGTTTAATTATGTCTTTTGATGAGAAAGCAATGTCAAGGGACATATTGGCTTTACCCTTACAAGGTTGAACTTCAATGAAGTTTACCATAGTATTTATAGCATGTTATTATCATAATTTTTTCCATGTGATGGTTAATGATGTAAGTGATGATACATAAAAGTTTTATTCATTCTTTGTCATTTAGCATCTTCCTCATGTTATCTATGACAGGAATCACAGTACGAACAATGTATTCATAACTCAAATTTTTCCAATTTCTTTAATTCTTCAACCATTTTTCTTAGTTCTTCTTGAGGGACATTAGCAACCATTATGTCAACATTAGTAACATTCATTTTTGGTAAGGAGATCATAGGGAATGAGGTGTCAAGTTTATGGTCCTGATGGGTTGACTAGTGTCAACACTATGAGTGAAAGAGTTTAAAAACACAAGATCCACAGTGAGTGATGTATCTCTGGATGACATGAGTCTTGCACTATGTCTCACGATAGTATTGGAAATAGGACACTAGGTTGTGAAGCTCATACAAGTTTCACCAAACCTATGGTACACCCAAAATGGAGAATAGGTACAAAATAAATGCATCAAACACCCAGAGATAGGAAGTGCAATGCATGTTTGTAAAAAGAGAGCAATTTTAAGATTTTAAACAAGATAATTTTCTAATTATACTATGCAAAAACCTAAAAATAATGTCTTTTAAGTTAAAACTTTATGTTTCAAATGCAATTGAATTGACCAATTAACCTTAATTATGAACAATATTAGAAACAAAGTACAAAAACTAAAAAAGAGATCTAGTTACATCAATGTAGAGAGAAGACAGAGGGTTTTTAGTTCCCAAAAATTCACAAATAGGCCTAATCAAGGACTCATTTTCCCATGGGCGAATGGGTCTTCTATAAGGGCTTTTAAAAATTAAATTACAAATTTACGAGTTGGTGTTTATGTTTCTAGATTCTAGTTGCAAACAAGTAGTTGTAATTTTAGATTTCTAGCAAATTAGATCTAAGTGATTAATCATGCAATGTTATGTAAGCACTACACAGAATGGGTTTAACAAAATGCCAATTTTTGTGAGTTTTCATATTTTCAACAATGCCAAAATGCACTTTAACACCGTAAAATACAAATCAAACTAATGCAAATTTTAGGGATCTAAAAATGCAAACTAATACAAAAGAATGCAAATCTACATCTAATGTTCCAAATAAGAAATTATGATGTTCAAAAGTTAGATTCACCAAATTGAAATATACAAAAAAGGGTAGGTTAAATATGGGATTGATATCAAATGTGGGATGGTATGATGGATCTATTTTCCTTTATTTCATTAGGAAATGAGATCCACACAAATAATTGACTTACAACCCTTAGGTGATTCAACTTATTGGGGAAATATATTGATTTCCTTATGATTGAGGATGGGGGTATTAGCCTAAACAACACTTTTGAGAGAAAAACTAAAAATAGTAATCCAACTCAATTATGCTTATTCAAACTTGAATCATCAATTTCAAGCATAATAGAACTAATTTTTTAGTTTTCTTTCAAATATGTAGAGGTTTCACTTAGCTCTTAGGTTCCTTTGGTGTGAGTTTCTAACTTCTATTTGATTTGGGTTTTAGTGTCAAACAGTTAGAAATAAGTGATTTGTAGGTGAGATTCCATGAATTGACAACAATGTTGGCAACTTTTTACAACTTTTCAACAATTTTGCAACCTTGAGGTGTACAATATTTCTTCAATCTATAAATGTGCAAACAAACAAGAGGGAAATTTTTATTGGTTTTGGTGACTAGGGGTTTACATTGGTAAAACCCTATTTTTTTAATTAATCCTTGAATTGAAATAATGAAATATGAAAGGAACGATGAATGAACAATGTTATGTTGCAACTCACCAAACCCTTGAATAAACCTTTGGAGGACTAAAATATTGATCTTGATCTTTCATGAAATGGATTCAATGGATGTGGATCTTGATGCTTGAATCTTGACTTGAATGTTTGACTTGAGTCTTTGAAACCTACATCACAATGTTAGCTCCAAAAACATGCATGATTGCAAAAGACTTCGACATGATTCTTGAGACCTTGACTATTGCAATAAATCACTGATAAATTTTCTCTTGAATGATCTTGATCATAATCTTTGCTCTTTAAATTCTTGCATAATGTATGTTATCAAAAGTCTTCTTTCAGCTTCTTAAAATTTGAATTGATGAAAAGACCTTGTATTTATACAAATCTATCCTTAATTTCCCAAAAAATAGACATTACAAGCCAAGATTGAAATTTGAATCGAAGGACAATAAATTACCAACAAAAAATATTTTAAATTTGGATTCAAAGGCCTTGGGAGGACTAATCACCCATGGGCGAATGGGTCCTAGGTCCCTATTCCTGAAACACACATTTATCAAGGTAATTAAATAAGTGTTGGCATTAAATTTTTTTTGGTTTGCCCTTCAAAAAATTAAATTTATTAGGCTTGTAGATGTAAAAGAGGTCTTATTAGGGAATTATTAAGTCAATTTAATTTGGCAACCCAAATAAGGTGTGAAATTGTAAAGGAGTACATTTTACTACACTAAAATCTCATGTGTAACCCTTATTGCATTACACCTCCAATTGATTATTTATGCATGCTATTGATTGACTTTCTTGAATTTTTTGGCTATCCTAATGAAAATCTAGAATTTATCATGAAGGTTCTAGTTAAACCTTGTTGGCTAAAGCAAGTACATGGTTGAGGTTGAAGAGTGACTTAAATATGTCTTGAAGGAGGGATCTACAAACTATAGAGAGTGTTAAGGTTGACATGTATGCAAAATGTAGAAACAAAGACTGTAAAGCACATGAACATTTTTTTAGAATACAACAAAGAGATGTATTCTCATTTAGATTTCATCATAATTTCCTTGGTTGATGTGTAGAAAAGCAATGTGGAAGCATAGGTTTTAGAATATTTTAGGAAAGCGTCATTGTCAATAAATGGCGGTAGGGTATTTATCAATATCAACTTAATGTTATGAACAAACAAAGCTATATGATTTAGTTCAAACCAATGAAGAGATAATCAGGTTTCAATAAAAGGGTCATATATAGTTTGGAAAAAGGATTTATTATAATTATTGAGGAGATGCAAATTTTGGTTTGAGTTGTATCATGTGATTGAAGAAAATGGGATCTTTGATGAGATAAATCCTTAGGGAAGATAATTAAGATGTACAATATTCACCAAGAAATAATTATCAAAGAAGATTTGTTGGACCAAATAGGGATAAGCTCAATGTGAAATTGTATCAACCATGCCTTAAAGGGACAAGAATGTGATTTAAAATTACAAGGTACTAAAACTTCTCCAAGGATGAAAATAAAATTTTAATGCCTCAAATTAGAAATAATGTGCTTGATTTAAAACCAAACACCCAATCTCATAAAAGTTGAAGAAGTGGATAGTGAAGGAAATGAAGGAACTATGCAAGGAGATGAATATTTGATGAACCAAAATAAAAACTTGGTAGGGAAGGTGTACCTACATAAATGTTAAATTATCTAAGTAGTCCAAAGTGAAAGGAAGAAGAAAGTATCAAGTTTTTTGTGAACATTGAGCCTTCTAATTAATTATTTTCAATCATTTCTTTAAAATAAGTTTCAAGTTACATATAGAGCAATAACAATCCAAAGGAAACACTTGATGTGTGTTGAATAAGTAGAAAAATAAATTGCTTAAATCATTGAAACATACCTAATTGTTGTGTGAAGGTAATAATGGTTTGGGATGATCATAGAATGAATGATTTTATAGAGGAAACATAATAACCTAAGTATGACTTTAGAGTGGTTTATTATCAATTTCCTTAGAAATCAGAGAATGTCTCTTAAATATGGAGATAACATGGCATATCACTATCTAGGTTCATGGAAAGAGATGATTGTTAGAAGATACAATATAAGAGTGCATGTCCTTGAAAGTAAAAATGGTGTTCAATGCTTATTCTTTATTTCAATTGTTGATATAGTAGTATGTGGGAACATTGTAACACTTGAGGTTTTTCATCCTTATGGACACCCTTAAAATTTCTTATTATTTTCAAATGGAAAGATAAAAAATTTATGTTCTCAATTAGCTATATGGTGAGATAGTTACAAGTACAAATGGAGTTGACAAAAAAAGAAAAGTAAACTTTATGGTAAAGATGGGGTTGGAGAATCTGGAGTGTATTATAACCTAAAGTTTTGTATGATTATGATCAATGTCTTCATAGAGCATGGCTCAATTGTTTTTTGTAAAAGTAAGACTCCCTTTTTAGGTGTTCCAAGTCATAATACCATGTAAACTAGTAACTATGAATTCAAGGATACACCCCTATGACAAGAAATAAATGAAGATAATTGATAACTTAGAATCACAAGTCAATCTTTCATTATGGGGCCATATTCATAAGTATGAGGGATTATGTCTAATGAAAAACATGCCATGTGGAACCCTAGATAATGGCGATGATCTTGTAATGCATGTTGTGATTGAAATAGGAAACAAAGGTTAGAAACTAAAATGGGATCCTAGGCCCAACCATCCAATATATTTAATCTTCGTACAACTTGCTAGGATAATCTATAGTGGTTGTAGAGTCCAAGGAGAAGAAACTAGTCTTTGCTCCTAAGGATACAAATGATGTGAAATTTTTAGATGTTCAATTCATTAGTAATAGTGAGTGTGATAGTAGAAAAAATAACATAAATGTAATAATCATGGGGAATACTAAGTCAAGTATCAAAAATTATGAAGCACCTCATGTGCTTGTTAAGGAAAAATATGAATAGTCCTCAAATGCTTAGGTTGAATGTAAATAATTTAGTCAATTGTTTGAACTCTGATTTCTCTTCATTGACCCCAAAGACTCTTTCTAGAATAAGAATGAAGACATGCCCAAAATCAAGAAATTTGAAAGGAAGGGTGAAGTATGTGTGAGTTCCTAATACATGACATAAAAAGGATAATTTTAGACAATGTTGAGTGCTAGGAACATCTTTAAAAAGTATCAAAGATAAAGAAAATGAGGGTGGAGAACCACATTGACAAGATTAATGACTTGGTATTTATTCAAAGTTATGGGTTGCTATTTACATTTTTGTAAAAGCAACTTATGTCACTTATTACAACAAGAAGTTAGAAAATAAACATTATTTCTAGAAAAATGATTTAAAATATAACAAAATAAGGTTTATTATTTTTAAAACTAGTGTGTTTCAAAAAGGTATTGATATATAGTTATTGAAAAAAGCCTATAAATAAAAGTCTCTTGCTATTATAAAAGGGGACACTTACAAGGGGGAACTTTTAAGAAGAATTTTTTAGAGATAATTTTTGTTTAACACTATGTATCATTTTTTAAAAAATTATATGATTTCATAAAGATAATGAAGAATTCTTTTTAGTTAGAATGCTTTAAATTTATTGTTGTTGTTATTTCTTACTTATTATATATTAAATAGCTAGTCCCTTTGTCTAAATTTTGTGTAATCTAGTGATTGATGAAACAAAATCATATCTTGATATCTTGATTTGAATGTATTGAGGTAGCTTATCTCTTTATATGTTGAGATTTGTCCATCTTCCTTTTTTATTGTTGCATATCAAAACATATTTTAAAACCCCATTTATAATTTGTAATTAACTGTGAAATCTAAATTGGTATTCCGTGTTTATTAGTGGGGGTTTTTTATTCATTTTCCTTTAGCTTTATCTTTTCCCTTTTATGTAATTTTAGGTTAAAAGTACAAAAAAACTATAAATATACTTATCATACAAGGGAGTTACATCTCTCAAACACAAAGGAAAATTGTTAATCCAATAATAACTTCAACTATCAAAATGATTCTCATTGGTCATTGAGAAAATAGGATCATTTTTGGAGAATCAATCACATGGGAAAAAAAATTTACCAATAGAATATTGGTGACTCTATTGGGGATTTAAATGCTAGTGTGTTTTTCTCATAAACAAATCTAAAGGTAACTTCTTTAGTATGAAGTTTGGTGACTGTGTCTGAAAGAGAAACCTTGAACAATGGTTTGGTATAAAGGAATCAAATTAGAAAGTGATGGTGATATTGATGATGAAGGCTACTCTATATCTATTTACTCACCCCAAAGAAAATAGGTCTTTTACAAAACTAAACAAGTTGAATTTTTGAAGAGCTTCTAATGTATCATGAAACTAGTTTCTAATAAGGTAATTCCTTTTATACAATTTCATACTTTGCAAAGGATTGAAGAAAGAGATGAAAAAGAGACTTGTTTTCTTGTTCATGATTATTTCCCTCAAACAGTGATATATAACAACAATGATGGGGAAATTGGTCTAATGTTTATCTCTATTTTTCAACACTTTCAAAATCTCGATCATCTTAATCAAATTTATTTTTTGAAAATCTTCTATGATGACATGCCACTCATTTTTGACAAAGTACATCCTTCTCTACATCAAACATTACAAAAGATTGAACAAAAGGACCAGCTCGAGATAATTACATTCTTAGTGACAAACATGTTTTTGATAAAATTTCATGAGAGTAAATGATTGAAAGAGGTTCATTGGAACATGCATGTTCCAAGGAAAATGAATTTTTAATTCTTTCTCTTAAGAATAAATGTCAAGAGGATGATAAAGAAAAAGTGACAGTGATACTAAAAGAAGGTTGTGTTATAGCATGTAATCAACATTATGAAGATGTCAATAGAAAAAAATAAATCTATAATAAAATTGAAAACAAGTAGCTTAAGGAAGAGATATCACATGAATTATAGACACACGTGCTACACAATTTTAAAGGGAGATATGAAGAAAAGATACATCAAGATAAAAATCATGAATTTTTTTATTCCTAATTGGTGTCTTGAGGCTTCAAATAATTATTTTCTTGGCAAGGAGGATATATTTATTCATTCATCCCTAATAATTGAAGAGTAAAGCTTTATTGATGAAATAAAATATTCAAAAACTATTGAAGAATCTTTCACTACAATAACTAGAAGAGAGATAACCATAATTGAACCCTCATATATCTTCTTTTCCTTTAGAAATATTGGGCTTTACCTTTGAAGATATTGATAGAAATTTGATAATTTATGTAATTGATAGTAAAGTTAAGGATCAACTCCCAGTGGAAGAGGATGAACCATCAAACACTCATTCTTTGTAATTCATGCAACCTGAATATGAAATATTCAAGTTTCTTGATGATGATTATGATGAGGAATTGTTGAGAATTGAGGCAATAAATTTCCCATCATTTAAATCTTTTCATTTTGAAGGCATATTTCTAGAGGCTCCTAAAGTGATGTTCATATGGAAGATTTATCAGTCAATTTAGGTGATAATATCTTTGATGGTGTAGATGATTTTCCTGATCCTCTAACAAATATAGAGGAAAAAATTTTGTACATCATTCTCAATATGCAAATTTATGTTCTTACTCCTTTGTCTCATCATCTTGGAATAAGGCAATGTCTCAAGTTCACATAAAAAAGACATATGTTATAATCAATGATAAGAATATACTAGTAGGAGCTTATATTCAAAAACTAGATTCAACACGTAGAAAGGTACAATTTTCCTTCACAAATTATATGAAGATTTCAAAATTTGTGGCCTAATTTTACCCAAACCAAAAACTTGGAAGAATGTTCAAATAGAGAAAATTGGTTTTCTTGGCATGATTCCAAAAGATGTGCCAAAGACCTTACATGGTGATATTGATGTGATTGAGGAGAAATCAAAGATTTATGATGAGAAATGGTTGTTAGGTATGTTGTTCAAAAATCCTTCTCATCTCATATATGTTGCTTTGGTAAATCTACTGAGCTTATAGGTGCTACAAAGTTATATATCTTATTTGTATTGATGCCTATTTATCTCACCCTATTAACGGATTTGTATGATCATTTTGGAGAAGCTTGAGGTAGGGGTACCTAACATGTACATATTTTAGGTAGAGGTTTTTGTTGTGTTCATCCCATTTTTGGTTTGTGTTTTGTCTCCCTAATAAGTCTCTTGTATTATTTTCACTTGACTCTATTTCCCAAAAGATAATGCATTGATCCTTTACAAAATTTATGGGTTCCTGTTGTATCTCTTGTGATCATTATCTCCAGTTAGAGCTAGTTGTTAGCACCATTTTTAAGCTAGCCAAATTTTAAATATTTTTCTTCAAAATGCTTAAGTAAAGTTTCTCCTAGTCACAAAATCTCCTATTATGCTCACACATTAAGTCATTCACCAATCTGAAGTAAAATTGCTCATCATCCTTGTTCTAATCCTCAAAAGCAACAATGCAACTTGTGAAAAATTACAAAAACAACTAAATTTGAAATTTTATAAGATTTGGTGCAAATTCCTTATATGGAGATGCCCCTAGTATCATTTCACCTACAATGGAATTTTTTTAGCTTAGAAAGCCTCTCAATTGATGAGATATTAAAAGTTCAAATTTTTATGACATGATTTACAAAAAAGACAATTAAATTTGAATTTTTCATAAAATATGGTACAAAAAATGATTTGGCCATGAGGCTCTTAATATCATTATTAGAGATGTGACAACATTTTGTGCGAAAATATTAACCCAGAAGAAAGTTATATATTTAACTCCATTTTCAGATTAACTAATTTATTGGATTGATTTATAGTTTCCTGAAATAATGTCAAGCACCTTTCAGATTTTTTATATTCATATTAGAGTCAAATATACATAGGATTGGCATTGGAAAATCATTTGAAAGTTCACAAAGTCAAGGACTTTTTAAAGTCATAAAGTCATTTGAAAATGTCAATGAGAGGAAATCCTCTCATATCTGTGCATTCATACAAGTTAAGTTACTTCACATTGCCATCATAAATTATGAAATGAATGTTTAATGTAAATTGAAGTTGATCGAGAGTTTTATTGAAGCTCGTAACTTCTACTAAAGCATGGATAAGAAATAAAGATCATAGTTTTATTAACTTGGAGTTTATCCATAGTAGCTTGCAAGTTAATAACCTCCTCCGAGTCGTAGAAGCAAGTTGGTAAGTCATCTCCAAACACCGATAAAGGATAAACTAAAGTAAAGGCTATCGGCAAGTTGATCAAGGTTGGCTACTTCGAAATGGTTACCGATCTGCTCCAAATTGTCGATATAGCATGCTCATGATAACCATCAGCAATTTCAAATGAATTGGAAAGCATTCTTAGTTGGCCGATAGCTTTTAGTATCGGATGTTTTAAATAAGTATTGCCGAAAGGTCGATGGCCGTCGTATTTGGCAGTTATTATAACTACCATTTTAAGCCTGTCATCTTTCATCGCATGCGTTTAAATGGTTCAAGATCGCGCAAAAAAGTACAGGCATGGCGAGTAAACTGTTTGATAGAATGCCTCAAAATTTGATCACAGGATATGCACATAAAGGATTTGTTTGAAATGCTTATGAAACTTCCAAACAAGTGCTATTAGCTCTCGCAATGCCATAATTCACAACTTTTGCCAACATCTCTTTTACCGGTGCCATAAAAATTGGAGGCTCAGATGTGCATGCAAAAGGGGAAGCATAGATAAACCGCGTGAAATATTTGACACAAATCCTCAAGGAAATGTGATTTCATGGAATACCAAGGTTTGACTTCTTACGTGGCTCTGGGTCCCACTCTTACCCGGTTCGGTCGGATTCTCTGTTTCATTTTCGTCTTCTGTTTCCCCTTTTCTTTTCCACTGCAGCACTCTGACTCCGATAGTCACAGTCACTGCAACTTCCGCCAAATCCAGTTGTCACTCATTGATAATGAAACTAACGGTTGAGTTTGAATTTTAAATTTCGAATCTCTCCCCCGCTCAAGCAGCAACAGGAGGATTTCTAGTGCTCAAGATATTCCTTCCGGGCTCATGTTTATTAAATATTCACTCCGGAGTCCAGACTCGCATCACCTGCCGAAACAGAAAGCTGCTTTGATGTCTTTTTTTCTCTGCTGCCGCTTCTTATGGAAGCCTAGTTTTGGATGGAGGCATACTAGTGGCGATGGAGAAAGAAATGGTGAGGCTTCATGGAGTTAGCCGCATAGATTACAACAACACAAAACTTGAATCTGCCATAAGTGTCCTTAACACAGACTGGGAGATGGACTTCGCTCCTCCTCTTGATTACACAAATCCTGAGAAGTTTCCAGTAAATCGTGCTGCTACATCCACTACTACAACTACTACATGAATAGCAAGAGAAACTCCATCTGCAGAGCATGTAGCAGAAACTGAATGCAGATTTGGTGTATTCCTGCCTGTGCCAAGATGGGAGCTTTCGAACAGGATGTGGACATCCATCAAACCAAATGGGGATTATTATCAGATATTACAGTTGGAAATCCTCTGGTAGACATATATGCAAAATGGGGAAGCATAGACAGGGCACGTGAACTGTTTGAGCGGATGCCTCAAATAAATGCAGTCTCATGGAATGCTATAACTGCAGGATATAGAAACTTTCAACTAAATGCAATTGGCAGCTGTAAAGCCTGACTCCGCAACCTTTGCCAGCCTTCCTTGCGCCTTTGCCAAAATGGGAGTTTTGGAACATGGCATGGATATCCATCGCAGGATAATGGATAGAGAAATTTTGTCAGATGTTGTAGTTGCAACTACCCTGGTAGACATGTATGCAAAAATGTTGGAAGCATAAACAAGGCACGAGAACTGTTTGACAAAATGCCTCAACGAAATGTTGTTCTCATGGAATACCTTGATTGCGAGATATTAACAAAATGCATCCGAAGACATCAAATTATTAAGGTTCTTATTATTCTTTATTACATATCTTCATGATTGAAAGTATCACTTATTAGGTAGTGATGAGTTGTATGGGTTATTTGATATATTACGTGGGCATATGGTCTACACATTTGAATATGGTTCTCAGTGGGAATGTTTCTAAGAAAATTGTTCTTGAAAGAAATATACGATGAATCTAAAAGCAAGTGTATTCTATAGTGGTAGTCCCTCAAATGCTAATAATCAAGAAAGCATTGCTTGTTGTATCAATAAAATTCTAAATATAGAAGAAATTTAGAAGATTAAGTAAGGTCATTTCTAATTAAAGTTTCATCTATAATCTTATAGAGTTCAACATGAAAGACTATCCTTTTTTTTTTTGCTAAGATAAATAAAAAAAAAGTTCAATGAAATACCTAAATTTATAAATTCAATATCCAATACACTCAAAAATTAATTGTCTTTATTTGATAGCAGTGATTTACATTACGTAGTGTGCATTTTCATGTCTTAGTCTATTGAATTATTTCAAGATATTTGTTGAGGATGTATTGTTGAAACTATTTGTTCAATATTAGAGGGGTAATATACAATATAATAGTAATAGCTTAGATCAGATAATTACATTTCATATTATGAAAAATTTCAAGCTACTATTATTGAGTAGTTTAGATATGAAGTTGATCTTGGTAGGTTAACTCTATAGCTTTGTAATACTTAGAAAAATAAAAATGAATCAATTTGTCCATTTAATATTAGTGTAGTGTAGTAAAATGCATACCCTTGCATTTTCACACTTGTTTGGGCCTGCTTTGTTTTATTTATCCTCATTTATGTCTTAATTGGTCCTATTTTGCATTCACAAGCCCTATGAATTACATCTTTTTCTAGCTAATCCCGACATTTTCCAATACATAAATGATAATTTAATGATTTCATCTACGCGTCCTTGATTTTTGGATCTGGACTGAAATTCCACCTAGTTGGTCTTTGTCCCCCAAAGGTCGTCAGACCTTGATTTTGAGGCATCTTAATTGGGCCCCTTTTTGGTGTCTATGCCCCAAGTTTCATGACTTGGGACTAAGACACCACCTAGGGCGTCTTATTCCTCCTTGAGTCATTTTTCAGGATTTAATTTCAAATTCTTGTAGGATTTAGCCTCATTTATTTAATGAATTCATATGTTGGCTTGGTGTGATGTAATTTCGGGATATTAAGCATTAGTAAGTATAAATACAAGTTTCACTCATTCATTCTAATCCAAGTCTTTTGTGAAAAACATTCATAATATCAAATTGAGTTCACAAGATCATTCAACAACATTCTATCAAGCATTTGGAGCCATTATCAAGATTCGAGCATCATATCAAAAAGCTTCTTGCATCATGTGTTGTGCTAACATTTGTGATGTAGGGTTTTGATTCAAGCAAGCAATCCAAGCAAGATCTATCAAGCATTCAAGATCCATATCCATTGCATCCGTTGCACACAAGTTTGTAGAATTTACAACAAGGATGTTGGTGAGTTGTAGCATTGAATGTTGTTCCTTCACTATTTTCCTTCATTTCTTTATTTCATTTCAAGGTTTAATTACCAACAAGGGGTTTGACCAAGGAAAACCCCCATTCACGAACAAACATTAAGTTTTCCCTCCTTGCATATTTGTGATTGCAGATCTAGGTTGAAGTCTTGAAGATCATTTGAAGTGCAAAGTTGTAAAAGTTGCAAAGTTGCATTACAAAGTTGTCATCTTCACGAAAACTCACCTATAGGCTGAATCAGAAAGTTTTAGAACCTGAGATTGGAGGAGAAGCTAGTACAGACCTTGGAGCTAAGGATTACTTTCAAAGTTTCAAAAATTCAGAACGAGACTAATACGCCACCTTGGGCGTCTTAGTCCTGTTGAGCATATTTTTCAGAGATTCCTTCAGATCCAATTCTGACATCTAAAGACTCTGCATCTACCCCGAAAAACAACAGTAGGACTAATACACCATCTTGGGCATCTTTGTCCTCCTTGGCATTTCTAGACAACTTCTTTGCATTTCTGAAATCCTCACAACATCTCGAGACTTCCCAAGTACACACATCCTAACTCCCTATTGCATATTTTCATTATTTGCATCTCTCATTTAGCTTGCATAATTAGGTTTCATAAGTTGAATGTTTATTTGTCTCTTCGAAGCACTTGCTTGGTGGTGAACCCCTCAAAGTTGAAAAATCCCCCCCTTCCTAGGTCGTCCTTATTGAGAATTGACTCACCTTGTGAGGTTGTTAGTTAATCCAATTATAACTCCTAGGACATTCTTGAATGAATGTGTGGAAAAGTATGATATACATATTTATCCCATTTTTATATTGTCCATTTTGGTGAACCCAACCTTATTAAGCATTCATTTCTGATTTTGGAGTCCATTAAAGTTCTTAGATATTGATTGCATTGCATCTTGCATTAGTGAAAGTGCATCTAGGGTTTATTGCATTTTGTATTAGTGAAATTGCATCTAGGGTTTCTTATATTTGCATTAGTGAAAGTGCATATAGGTTATATTTTTTCTTTCTTGCATCATTTCATTTCATTCAAAAACTGAAAAGTGCATTGCTCATTATCTTAATTGTATTTAGAAACATTCTTATTGCATTTAAAATTGAAAACAAAAATTGCATTCAATTGCTTATTCATAGTTACTTTCTTGCAATCATTTGCACATTTTTCTATTTTTAAATATTAGCATCCTAAATAGGAAATTTGTAAAAACTATAGAAATTCTAGAATTTACTATTTTTTTGCAAAAAACCTCTACTAGGACAAAAATGCCCTTCCTGGTGTCTTAGTCCCTATCAGTATTTTTTCCTCAGAAGTCTCTCTCTATTGTTTTCTTTCTATTTTAGCCTCTAGAACTTAAGAATCTCACCAAGAGGACCAAGACACACTTCCTAGCATCTTTGTCCCTGTTGACTTTGAATCTTTAGTTTTCAAGGTCTGAAATTGCTTTTCTGTGTTTCTGTAGGCTGCCAAGTTTTTTATTTTAGTTCCCACAATTGTTGTTATTCTAATTTCTTTCATTTCAAGTGTCATTGCAGGCATATGATATTGTGTTCACTGTACTTTCTTTCATTTATCCCTTGTATGAGCTATAGTACTTGGTGTCCTACTGCTAATACTATGGTTAGACGAAGTGTGAAACTCATGGCATCCTATAATAAAACACTCATTGTGGATCTTGGGTTATCAAGCTCTCTTACTTCTGGTATTGGTATTAGTTCACTAGGTATGGACCATACCTTTGACACCTCTTTTGCTATGCCTACCTTACCTACAAGTGTTGTGTCGAGTGTTCAAACAATGGTTGATTATATCCCTCAAGAAAACATAATGAAAATGCATGAAGATTTAGCTCATTTACAAGATAGCATGAGTACTGAAAACATTTCAAACACTGGACATCATACTTGCCATAGATAGTATTCACCACATGATGGAAAGTGATCAAGGACTAGAAGTTTTTCATAACCAAGCTCAAATCTTTGGAAAGCATCTTCCTTCCACCACTAATGGTGCTCAAGCTTCAAACAATGTGCAAAGCCAAGGAGGAAATCAAACTCCTCGCTCGTCAACCATAACCTCAATTGCCACCTATGCTATTCCTCAAATGACCACATCAATGCAACCAACTAGTAGCATTATTCCTACCTCAAACATTTCCACGAGTGCTCCTTATACCTATGTGGCATCCAATCTTATATCTCCTCCCGGAAGTAATTCATTCGCTGGTCCTTCCAACACATACATACCACCACCATATTCATCTCCATCACACACTACAAGCAATGATCCTATCATTAATGATCTCTTACAAAGTCCTTCATCCATTCAACGTCGAGTTTCCACCATAAATATAAATTAAAATGGTCCACATTCATACTATGTCAAGACCAACCCACTATCCTTAGAGATATTGAGAACTCTGGTGCCACAAGGTATAGAGATCCCTAGATTTAAGAAATATGGAGGAAAGGGAGATCCTGCTAATCATGTTAATGCCTTTACTAATTTGTGTAGTAACTTTATCATTGAGGAAAAACTTTTAGCTAAAATTTTTCCCTGATCCTTGAAAGACATTTCCTTGGATTGGTTTTTGGCATTATCGAATAACTCAATTTGTTCATTCAATGAACTTGTTGAAGCATTTATTAACCATTTCCAAGTGCACATGGTTCCTAAAATGGCATTAGCTAATTTGATGAGATGCAAGCAAAACGAGGGTGAAAAAGTCACTAACTTTATTTCATGCTACCAGTCGCTTTATTCCCAAATCAGTGTGGAGATTCCCAATTCCCACATTCAAAATATTTTCATAGAAAATTTACAAAGCAAGATAAGGGATAAGCTCACCATGATTAAATTTCCTTCCTTCATGCATTTATAAACTACCCTTCAAGACTATCAAAATTTTGTAAGTAGTAGTGAACCAAAAGCCACCCCTAACCATCCTAAAAGGTCTGAAGCTCCAAACCAAAACACTTACCAACCTTTCAGAAGAAAAAATAGAAGTTTCCTTCAACTAAATTCCACCTCTCAACCTACCCAACTAGTTGATACCCAAGTAGTCGCTATAAGGAAGAGTAATCCTTATATCTTTGGGGATCCACAAAGGAAATTCACACCCTTACCCAACAAACTCCACAACATTATGACCGAGCTCTTAAAAAAAAAATGCTTACTTTACCTCATGTTCGACCCTAATTCCCATTACCTCTAAGCTTTAAACACAATTCCTATTGTGCTTATCACCAACAAAAAGGACATGATACAAAACAATTTAAGTATCTTGAACATATTGTACAAGACCTTATTGATTCTAATCATATCCAAATTGCTGGTGTAAATGAAAAAGTTAATAATTCTATAGCTCCTCCCAACCAAAACTTGCAAATATTTACTAATCCCAATGCCCAAACATAATATTCCATTTGTTGAGGCTAATCAAACTAAGCCCGATGTGATGAATGCTGACACAGATGATGAAAATATGAGAAATCATGAACAAAGTTCTATGGATGATGATGAACAGAGTCCCATAGATACTAACGAACAAAGTCCTATTGATACAATGATAGGAGTGATTGTCATCGAGCCTCACAAACAACAAACCATTGAAATTACTTTCTCTTTAGAAGAAACAATTAAACACACACTTGATGGTTCTCTTTACATAGCTAGCAAAACCAATAACAAGCCCAATCCTAGGATTTTGATTGATCCCATTTGTGGAGCAAATGTTGTCATAGAAGAACTCTTATATGTCCATGAACTCACTCAAGATAGATATGATAAGCCAAAACTATGGATTAAAATGCATGATGGTTTTTCTCGTGCTACGATGGGCTCGATCACACTCCCATTACAAGTAGGACTGAAGAAATCAAATATATCATTCTCTATAATATCTAATTTGGACCAATTTTGTGTGAAGTTAGGCTACAAATGGATTCGCTCCATGAATGTGGTCCCATCCATTGTCCATAAGTGCTTAAAGTTTCTAATCGATAATGAAATATTCATAGTAAACCATAGTGGCTTTAGACCTCGTCCTCCCGTGGAAATTTATAGTTAGATTATTTTTGGCATGAACCAATGGAACCTATAAGACCTCATGAAGACTTACTTTTCCTATCATACCAAAAGCTCAAAGAAAAATGCATAGCCAAACTGGGTATGTGCAGGATCATCATGGAAAAAACATGTCCTTAAGTGGCAAAAAAATTAGAAAAATCAGAGTTAGACAACTTGATGTAAAAATTTGAATAAGTTATATATATTATTTCAAAAATATGTAAGAATAGAATTTGTATAAAATTGAGTATAGTTTCTAAAATACTAGGCTTGTTTAAAACAAAAAAAATCTATTTGGTGAAAATTTGAAATTTCAATGCAATAGTACTTAGATTTCACGGAAAAAATAAGAAGTAGGTGTCTGTCTAACCACCGTAACCATAATAAAATGATAATATTTTTTTATAATATTTTAGATATAATTAGAGGACTCATGTCCCAATGTGATGCATATTTTTGTATTTTTTTCCCAAGTAAATAATTAATTATTATTTTTTTATTACAAATTTTAAAAAATATAAAAAACTCGTATGTCTGACCACCTTAACTTGGTCAAAATTCCATGAAATTCCATTTCTCTTTTTTTAATCCTATAGTATGTGAAGCATAGAATGTGATGCATGTTTTGGATTCAAAAAATGCGATACCGTTTGAAAGCTATAGATGTTTTTCAATCAGTCTATCAATCAGGACTTTAGTCTTAATTTGAATAGAAAATGAATAATAATTACTTATTAAATTCAAAGTAAATCATAATTTATATTGGTAGAAAGCTGAGAATATCCTTTAAAAACCCTTTTCGTTTCATGAATTTTGGGTAAAAAAAAAGTCATCAGCCACATACCCATCATATTGCCACTTTTTGGCCCATCATGATCTTGCACATACCCAACTATCCCTTGAAAACTTGCCTCCACCCATGATTGAACCTCCGCCCCCTAAATAAAATAATGCTAAACCTAAAGCCCTTCCAACAAACCAAGACCCATCCATGAATAATCCCTTACCTGTTTCCTACATGAGACCTTGAGAAAAACAAACAAGTCCTAATCCACCTCCTAAGAAAATTTAGAAAGCCAAAGAGAAAGTGGTTGAACAACCTTCAATGGTTTCTTATGTTCTTCCCTCACAAGAAGAAAAGGAACCTATGTTTGAAAAACCCGCTCCTACACAAACGCAACTTGAAAACCATAATAAAAGAAACCAAAATACTAGAGAACGTAGGCGTAGATGTTGTGCTATTGCTTGAAAGATGAATGATGAGAACAACATTAGAAATCACAATCCAAACTTAGCAGAAGCAATAAATGATGACCTTCCTCTCCTACCAGAAAAAATAGAATTTATGTCTCCAACACAACAAGGACTAGAAATTTCTATGGATATTATCATTCGTCCTCCTATTGTGGTTAACTTGGATGATGATGAGGAAGTGCATAATGACATGAATTTGTTATTTTCCTCTTCCATGAGTTTAAATGATAAAAACTGTGATGATCTTCCTAAACAGAGTGATGCACCACATGTTGAACTTGGTGATTCTCCTAGTACAACACTTTATTTTGTCCCTCTCACTAGTGATCAACATTCTACATATACTGGACAAGACTGGGATGCGAATGACCTACTAGATGGTTAACTCGCATGTTCGTTACTAGTCTTTTGCATTTTCTTTTTGTTTTCTTGCATGTGCATAACATGATCCCATATGATGTTTTGTCTAATGTTTCTCTCTCTATGTGCATTCCTTTATTTATAGTACCATCATTCTTCTATATGTCAAATACGGGTATGTGCAAGATCATCATGGAAAAAACAAGCCCTCTTCCCTCTCCTCTATATCCAAGTCTGCTTGCTCTCTTTCATTCTCACTCTACTGCTAATCATCCTAATGATGGATCATGGAGTATGATCCGAAACGTTGATGATATAAAAATCACACACAGTTTATCCAAAAATCTTGCATACCAGCATCATGGACTGTGGAAACAAAATGTTATTAATTAATAAGCCCTTAAGTGGCAAAAAAATTAGAAAAATCAGAGTTAGGCAACTTGACGTAAAAAATTGAATAAGTTATCTATATTATTTCAAAAATATTTAAGAATAGAATTTGTAGCAAATTGAATGTAGTTTCTAAACTACTAGGTTTGTTTAAAAAAAATCTATTTGGTGAAAATTTGAAATTTCAATGTAGTAGTACTTAAATTTAGGGAAAAAATAAGGAGTAGGTGTATGTTTGACCACCCTAACCACAATAAAATGATAAAAAATTTATAAGATTTTAGATATAAGTAGAGGACTCATGTCGATGTGATGCATAGTTTTTTGTAATTTGTTTCCAAGTAAATAATTTATTATGAATTTTTTATTACAACTTTTAAAAAATATAAAAAACTATGTCTGAACCTTAACTTGGTCAAAACTTCATGAAATTCATTTTTATTTTTTAATCCTATAGTATGTGAAGCATAGAATATGGCGATGTTTTGGATTTAAAAATGTGATATCATTTGAAAGCTAGAGATGTTTTTTAATCAGCGTATCAATCAGGACTTTAGTCATAATTCAAATAGAAAATGAATAATAATTACTTATTAAATTCAAATTAAAGTATAATTTATATTGGTCAAGAGTTGAGAATCTCCTTTAAAAACCCTTTTCGTTTCATCAATTTTGGGTTAAAAAAAAAAGTCGTTAGCCACATACCCATCATATTGCCACTTTTTGGCCCATCATGATCCTGCACATACCCATAGTCTTGCCTTTTGTTGATCTTTTATCTTTTCCTTTAATCCTCATATTTTTTGTCTTGTATTTTCCTTTCAGGTATGACACTAGGAATTGAGACATTCATGCCTCCTTCATGTTGACCCATAAGCTTTTCCTTTTTTTTCTTTTGCCTTTTCTTTTTCATTTGTCTAGTGTTTTACTTTTGAGGATGACGCAACACATCGAGACACCCTATGTCTCTTCCATGTTGACCCAAAAAGATTTCCTTTTTTTTCGTTCTCTTTGTGTTATTCTTCCAGTTCTATGTGTATTTGGGAAATGATGATAGTTCTGAGATATCTAATATTATTCCAACAAAGACAGATATTGACCCCCAATCCATAGATCCCTTGTGTGTTCTGGGGGGAAATCATCTTTTATTTTTTCATTTTTGGCTACTTTAAAATAATTTCTCACAACATTGGTGTTAGCAATTTCTTTAAAGTGGGGGCATACATTGGCATTATTTTGATTATTTTTTTCCTTTTTCATGAACATTCCTTGATGCGATTTTTTTATTTCATGTGAAATGTTTTACTCTTTGCGGTGCCATTGGGAGTAATTTCCTTCAAGAGTGTGACTTATTATATTATATTCCCCTTAGTGGTGATGTGACACACTACATCCCCTATGTGGTGAATCATTTATCCTTTGATTGGTCCTCTCTTGGAGATATTAAGAACAATGTCACCTTTAAGAGTAAGACCTTGTATGAACTAAGAAAAATCCTTTGAACATCCCTCTTTCTTGTTGCATTTTCCTTTTGTCCTTATTAAATTCATGGAGGTATGGCATTGATATGGACTTCTTGGGGCTCACCTACTAAACAACTAGCTTCACTAGCCCTTGTGAGCATGCATTTTCCTTTTGTCCTTATTAAAGTCATGTAGGCATGGCTTTGATATGGACTTCCTAGGGCTCACCTAATGAACACCTAGCTTCACTAGCCCTTGTGAGCATGCATTTTTATACTTCCACCATAGAAAAATGGTCCCTTGTCATTTTCACTTCATAGTGTTTGGTCTATTTTCTTTGATTTATTGATGTAATATGGCTTGAATATGCACATTTAAGTCCTTGAAACTCAAATTATGACGTCTTGTGAAGGTGTTGTGAAGTGTTGCAAAAGATTTCTAAACTTTTCTAGACTCTATTCATTACAATTCACCTAAAAATCACCTTTTCATCACTTATCAAGTCCTATTTTGAAGTGTTATAAAGTCTTGTAACAAGATTTCATGCTTTTCTAGGCATGATTTCACTATTTACACCTTTCTTATTCTTTATTTGACCCCTTTATGCCCTTATAAGGCTTAATTAAGTGTGTTTTTGAATGTAAACCTTACAAACAACATTAAATGAAAGATAATTACCGACACCCACTTTCAAGTCCAAGGTGGGACCCATTCACCATGGGTGGCGAATGAGTCCTTAGCTCCAAATTCAAAGTTTTTCAAATTTCCTTTCAGGTTTTTATTCAAAATTACTTGATGTCGTCCTGTGATAAGGTATCAAAGGGTTACTAAGGTACAAGTGTGTATAAATAAGTGTTATTACATCCATTCTAACCCTTGATTCATCAAGTTCACTTATTCACTCATTCATTCAAGCATTCAAGCACTTTGCATCACTTAATCAATCATTAATGAAGCATTTTGGAGAATCCATTGACAAATCTTTAGGTTTTCTTCAACAAGGGTTTGGTAAGTTGATATAATTTGCATGTTATTTATTTATAATTTTATTTCATTTCGTTATTTCATTAAGGATTTGATTACCAAAGTGGGATTTAACCAAGGCACATCCATATAACCTAACCCTTAACCATTTTCCCCCTTTTGCATGTGTATTTACAGACTTGTGTATGCATATTTGACAAGAATTTAGGTGTTGGAAAGTTGAAAAGAAGTCAAAAAAGTGTTTCAAGTCAACTACATCCTATTTCAAGCTTGGAGAAGACATTCTGTCTATTTTTTGCAAATTTGACTTCCGCAACTCAACAAGTAGACAACCTCAAATCTAGTGCTATAGAAATTTTCCTTGACTTCTCATAATTTTGGGAGACGAATGATTCTCCATTAGTGGCGAATGAGTCCCACCTTAAGGATAGAAATCTAAGTTCTATCAGATTTTGGATCCCGACACTCAGAAACCTGTTCTAGACAGCTTTCATCAGAAGCAAGACTAATTCACCATCAGTGGTGAATGAGTCCCACTAGTGATTTTATATGATTTTAGACAACATTCAAAAGATTCCAGATTCTCCAATCTTTGCCTAGGTGCACATTGATTCATCCCTTTTCCCTTCTATTTTGCATTTGTTCATTCATAGTTCATTGTTTGCATATCATATTGTGTTTTCCAACATTGCATAAATATCAGGTTTTTCATTCATAATTAGTCATATAGATAACTTAATTACACTTATTTCATTTCATTTAGTCTAAATTACATCATACATTTCATAATTTAAAATGAACCTAGCTAGATCTTTTGCCCTACTTTCTCCTTTTAGGTGAAAAACCCTAGAAGTGCAAGAAAGGATTAGGGTGCCAAAAGTCTATGGTTCATTTTGGTGAACTTGCATTTTGAACACTTTACATTTTTTATTTCAATTGCATCTTGCATCCTAGACTTCATTTGCATTAGCATTCCATTAGGATACTATTTTGCATCTTAGGGTTTCTTAAATTGCATTAGTGAAAGACTCATGTAGATTTTATTTTTGCATTGCATATCATTGAAAAAACTAAAAATTTGTATCTGCATCTTTAATTGGAATCTAACAAGCATTAGAACCTCATTAAATTTTCTAAAAAACACAAAAAAAATCTCATACTGGGACACATTCACCACCCTGGGTGAATCAATCCACCTACACATTTCAGACTGCATTTTTAGGCATATTCTAGCATTTTTTTGCATTTTATTCTATGTACTTACTTCTCTGTTTCAGTTAGCAGAATTTATGTTATTTTTATTTTGCACTCCTAGATTACATTGCATTTGCATCCATCCCATATTTTGTGGTACTTGTATGAGTGTTTGGCGCCCCATTGATAATACTTTAGTGAGATGAAGTTCTAGATTCATGGCTTCTTGCGATAGCACTTTCATTGTGGACCTTGGGATCTCAAGAGATCCTACTCCTAGTATGGACAAGGTGCATTAGGTGCATGGACAATACCACTTCTATGCCTTCACCTTTCCATTCAATGAATGTTGACACACAAAATAATCCCATCCCACAAGAAAAGGTCATTCATATTCATGAGGATTTGGTACACTTACAACAAGACTTGTCACTTGAAAACATTTCCACCACTACCATACCGACCATAAAAAACCTTCATTATTTGATTGAAAGTGATGATGGCTTACAAGTTATGAAAATAATTGTTGAGATTTACAATAAACATGCCTCTTCCAACTCCCAATCAACAAACATAGTGGCAAGCCAAGGAGGACCTCACATTCCTCCCCCTTCAGCCATAGCATCTAAACCAACTTATACCACTCCTCAGGTTAGTCATGTGGCTCCTTCTTTTGCAATTCCAACTAGCATTTCTAGTTCATTACAGCATCGCAAATCCCCTCTAACACCTTAACCCCTCTTAGTGTCCCTTTTACTTCCCCTCACATTACATACACTCCATCTCAATTTTCCCTTCCACCTCATACCACTTACCCTGACCCCATCATTACACAACTCCTTAATACTGGTTCATCCATGCAACAGCAAATTTCCACATTAGCCAAGGTCAAAACACTCCAACCACATATCATGTTCATAGTAGCCCCTTATCTTTAGAAATCTTAAGAACCCCGATGCCACAAGGGATAAAATTTCCTAGGTTTGAGAAATACGGAGGTAAAGGAGACCTTATTATACATGTCAATTCTTATATAGCTTTATGCAGTGATTTTTTCCTTGATGATAAATTCTTAGCCAAACTTTTTCCTAGGACCCTGAAAGACACTACATTAGAGTGGTTTTCAAAAATTCCTAATCATTCCATTTGTTCATTTAATGAGCTTGTGGATGCCTTCATAAGTCACTTCCAAGTTCATATGACTCCTAAAAAGACAATGGCTGACCTAATGCACTGTAGACAAAACATTGCCAACGAAAAAGTAATTGACTTCATTTCACATTATCAGTCATTGTATGATCAAGTTGATGTCAAAATTCTTGGCTCACATCTAAAAAAGATGTTTATCGAAAACATGCACACAAACCTTCAAGATAAGCTAACTATGATGAAATTCCCTTCTTTCATGCAGTTATGCACAACCCTATGTGAATATCATAACTCAGTTTCAAGTCATGATTCAAAGTCCACTTCTAATCGAGCTGAGAAGTCTGAGAAAAATAAACAAAACAACACACAAAACTTTCACAAACCAAATAGAGGATTTTTACAGTTCAATCTGCCTCAACCACAAACCCAACCTATTGCAAATTAAGTGGCAGCTATTAAAACAACAGTGCCTTATACCTATGTGGATTTGAAGAGACAATTTACTCCCTTACCTGATACACTCCATAATACAATGAACCAATTGCTCCAACAACAAATGATCACCTTGCCTATTTTCAAACCACTTGATACCACCAAACCTTTACCACCTACCATTAAACCAAATGCTTATTGCCATTTTCATCACCAAAATGGCCTTGAAACCAAACAATGTAATTGTCTCGAACACTTAGTTCAATACCTCATTGATTTGGGTTGTTTGTCCATTATGGGTGCCAATGATCAAGCCAATAATTCCATTACACCCCCTAACCAAAATTTACAAATTTTCACCAACCCCATGCCTAAACACAATATTTCATTTTTCAAGGATAGTGAACCTTCAAACAATGATGCAGTGAGTGTTGATACAAACACTGAACAACATGATATAACTCCAAATGTTACCCAAGTTAATCCTACAAATGAACTTCTAGGGGAAATAGACATTATCCCTCGTAAGGTCCCAACCAACAAAACTCTTGATATCACACCTTTTGCTAAAGATATACTTAAAAAGCTTTTTGATGGTCCTCTTTACCTAGCTGGTAGAATCTATGATAATCTCACCAATGGGATATTAATATATACCACCTATGGTGAGAATGTGATCACATAAGATTTTTTAGTATTACACGATCTCTATCAAGATGATTATAATAAACCAACTACATGGATTAAAACACTTACTAGTTTTGCATGCCCTATGATCAGATCGATCATACTCCCATTATAGATAGGACCCAAAAATTTGGATGTAACATTTTCTATTATTCCACAATCTAGTGGTCCTTTCAGTTGTTTATAAATGTTTGAAGTTTCCACATGGAAATGAAATATTTACCATACACCATAGTAGCTTTAATCCGTTATCCTCTAAATGTATTTTTTTCTTAGAATCCTTTTGGCCTAAACCTATGGAACCCATCACCCCTCAAAAGGGATTCTTTTTCATAGCCTATCAAAAGTTCAAAGCCAAACGAATAGCCGAGTTGTCTCTTCATAACATTTCCTCATCCAATTCCACTCCTCCTATCATAGATGAAACCATGCTTTAGCCTGAGTCCGACATTGAGAAAACCATACAACTTCCCTTACACACTTCCCTTCCATCATTTAAATGACCAAGAGAAAGTGAAACCAATCCCATCATGCCTCCCTGCATTAAACAAGTGTATAAAGCTAAAGAGAAAGTGATTGACCGATCCTCTTCAGTTTCTTTCGTTCTTCCCCCTCTAAAATAAAAGGAACCTATGATGGATCAACCCACTCTTACACCTCAAAAAATTCAAAATAAAATTAAATGAAACCGCGGTGCTAGGGAACGTAGGCTTTAGAATTGTCTCCTTGCCCATTAGTCTCGAATGGAAGAAAATAAAGAAAACCAACCTCCACCTTTTACTGAAGCAATAGATGACCACCATCTTTCCCTTGACCCACCACTAGATAGCACAATCCAACCCTCCCAACAAAATGATCCAATCCAACAACCACAACTTTTGATACATCCTTCCTTGGAAATCACCCTTCATCCTCCTGTCGTAATCAATATTGATGATGATGATGATAAGAAAATTACAAAAATAGATGAAGAAGTGCATAATGATCTAATCTCTTTATTTTCATCTACCATGAGCTTAAATAAAAAATCCTCTCAACCAAGTGAGGAACTTGGTACATCTCCTAGTTCGACACTTGCAATTCTTCCTTTGGATAGCCAACCGCCCTCGCAATACATTGAACATGATTGGGTGGTGGATGACTTGTTAGATGGTTGACATGCATTCACCTTACTATCCTTTTACATTTTTCTTTCTTTTGTTATTGTATGTGTGTATCGTGTTCCCCCCCATGTCATGCATTTGGTGTTTTCTCTCTCGTTGTATACTTCTTCTATTTGTACCTCTATTCTTCTATATGTCATGCTTTTCTTTTTTTCCTTTTTCGCTTTTGTTTTGTGTTTTCATTTTGGGGATGATGCAAAGCATTGAGATGCTCTATGTCTCTTCCATCTTGACCCAAAAGGTCCTTTTCTATTTTTTTCGCTTGTGTTTTCCTTCTGAGGATGACACAGAGCGTTGAGACGCTCTATGTATCTTCCATGTTGACACAAAAGGTCCTTTACTTTTGTTTTCACTTGTGTTTTCCTTCTAGGGATGACACAAGGCATTGAGACCGAAATGTCTCCTTCATGTTAACCCAAAATATTTTCCTTTTCTTTTTTCCTTTTCATTTTATTTTTGCTTGTGTTTTCCTTTTGGGGATGATGCAAAGCATTGAGACCACAATGTCTCTTCCATGTTGACCTAAAAAAAATTTTTTTTTCTTTTGTTTTCACTCTCTTTGTGTTATTCTTCCAATTCTATGTGCTTTGGGGAATAATGACAGTTCTCTGCTCCTTAACAAAAAAAATGCAGCAATGAACATACTGACCCCAAATCCATAGATCTCGTATGTGTGTTCCTTTCTAGGGAAACTCCCTTTCTTTCGTTCTCTGTTTCATTTACATGACGCAATCTAACTTAGAAACATATGACTTGGCATAGGGTCTTTCTGAGTTGTCTCTAATGTCTTGTTTTCTTTTTGCATTTTTCCTTTGCTACATTAAAGTAATTTCTCATAGAATGGTGTGTAGAAATTCCTTTAAAATGGGGGGCATACATTACCGTAATTCATTTGCATTCTCAATTCTTAGTCAAGCCTTGTCACTTCATACGATGCATTCATCACTTTGTGGACAACATTGGGTATGATGTCGTTCATAAGTGTGATCTATCTTAGCACATTACATTCCTCTTAGTGGCATGATGAGATGTACTACATCCCCTAAGTTGTGAATATTTTGTTCTTTGATCAGTCCTCTCTTGGAGACATTAGACACAATGTTCGCTAAGTGATAGACCTTGCATGAACTTAACAAGACTCCTTTGAACATCTTTTACACTTTACATTTTTGCATTTTTGCACATTGCATTTTTGCCACCTTGCATAACAAAACTTGCATGCCTATGGTACCTTGCTTTTTGTTCATGAGTTCTAAGCATACGAAGCTTTTCTTGTCTCATGAAGCACGAACTGACATTTTCCCTTGTGGTGCCTTGTTAAAGTTATCAGTAGGCATAAATTTGATATGGTTGAGTGGAAAGCCTATTCAGGGGCACGACTTTCCCCATAGCCACCTTTGTGATTGTGAGTGCATACCAACTAGTGTATGTATCTTACCTTTTTGGGTCTTCTCACTTGTAGGACCGCCATGAGTTCTATCACTCTAGAATGAGTGTGCATTCTCTTTTTCAAACAAACAACCTATATCTAATTCACAACTAGTCAAGCAAACAGTCAAAGCTTCATCCTATACTTTCATTTCAACATTTGTGTTCCTTTTTTCTTATGTCTAGTTTTCCATGGGATATTCATCCTGGGGGCTTGATCATCCCTCTTGATCATTTTCATTCCATCTCACTAACATAAGTGCACTTGGATCCTTCTTGATATGCATGGCTACTTTAGTGTGAGTTTGAAGAAAGTTCAACCTCTAACTAAAGTGGGGGCTAAATGTACTGTATAAAAATTGCCCCTTGTCATTTTCATGGTCTTTTAGGCCTTTCTTCACAATTTTTGGTCTATTTTGCGTTGATTTATTGATGTAATATGGCTTGAATATGCACATTTTGGTCCTTAAAACTCAAATTATGATGTCTTGTGAAGGTGTTGTGAAGTGTTGTATAACATTTCTACACTTTTCTAGACTCTATTCATTACAATTCACCTAAAAATCACCTTTTCATCACTTATCAAGTCCTATTTTGAAGTGTTGTAAAGTCTTGTAACAAGATTTCAAGCTTTTCTAGGCATGATTTCACTATTTACACATTTCTTATGCTTTATTTGATCCCTTTATGCCCTTATAAGGCTTAATTAAGTGTTTTTTTGAATGTAAACCTAACAAAAAACATTAAATGCAAGATAATTCCCAACACCCACTTTAAGTCCAAGGTGGGACCCATTTTCCATGTGTGGCGAGTGAGTCCCTCTTGGCTCCAAATTCAAAAAAATTCAAATTTCCTTTCATGTTTTTATTCAAGATTACTTGATGCCAACCTGTGATGAGGTTTCAAAGGGTTACTAAGGCACAAGTTTGTATAAATAAGTGTTTTCACATCCATTCTAACCCCCCATTCATCAAGTTCACTTATTCACTCATTCATTCAAGCATTCAAGCACTTTTCATCACTTAATCAAGCATTAATCAAGCATTTTGGAGCATCCATTTACATATCTTCATATTTTCTTCAACAAGGGTTTGGTAAGTTGAGAGAATTTTCATGTTATTTGTTTATCATTTTCCTTCATTTCATTAAGGGTATGATTAGCAAAGTGGGATTTGACCACTGCCAATCCCTATAACCTAACCCTTAACCATTTTTCCCCTTTTGCATGTGTGTTTGCAGAATTTTGTATGTAGTTTTGAAAATAAGTTAGGTGTTGGAAAGTCGACAAGAGTTCAATAGAGTGTTTCAATTCAACTGCATCCTATTTCAAGCTTGGAGAAGACATTCTATCTGTTTTCTGTCAATTTGACTTCGACAACCCAGCTAGCAGACAACCTTAGATCTAGTGTTACAGAATGGTACCCTGATTTCTCATAATTTTCAGAGAGGAATGATTCACCATCAGCGGTGAATGAGTCCCACCTTAAGGTTGGAAATCTAAGTTTTGTCAGGTTCTAGATCCTGACACTCAGAAACTTGTTCCTGATAGTTTTCATCAGAAGCCGAACTGATTCACCATCAGTGGCGAATGAGTCCCACTAGTGATTTTTTGTGATTTCAGACAACATTTAGAATATTCCAAATTCTCCAATCTTTGCCTAGGTGCACTCTGATTCATCCCTTTTCCCTTATGTTTTGCTTTTGTTCATTCATAGTTCATTGTTTACATATCACATTGTGTTTTCCAGCATTACATAAATCGTAGGTTTTGCATTCGTAATCAGTCATATAGATCACTTAATTGCACTTAGTTCATTTCATTTAGTCTAAATTACATCATACATTTCATAATTTAAAATGAACCTAGCTAGATCTTTTGGCCCTACTTTCTCCTTTTAGGCGAAAAACCCTAGAAGTTCAAGAAAGGATTAGGGTGCCAAAAATCTATGGTTCAATACCTTATTAAATTCATGGAGGTATGGATTTATATAGTCCCTTGGGGCTCATTTAGTGAACACCTAGCTTCATTAGCCATTGTGAGTGTGTGTTTTTTTTGCATAGTGGACATCATGTTCCACTTGTAAACTTTCAACCTAGACCTAGTCCACCGCGTTGGATGACCAGTCAAAGCTCTACTCATTGCATTTTTCCTTCCTACCTTTTTCCTATCATTGATGTTGTATGTTTTTTATTTAGTTATGGCTTCATATATCATCAACAAAGAGTGTTCCTTTGCGCCTATGTTGGTTTTCCATAGGTTCTTGATCCTAGGGGCTTGACCACCCTCTTGATTATTGTCATCCTATCTTACTAACATTTGTACATTTGAATCCCTCTTGATTGCATGGTTGGCTACTTTAGTGTGAGTTTGGAGCAAGTTCATCCTCTCACTAAAGTGGGGACTAAATGTAGTTTATCAAAATGCATACCCTTGCATTTTCACACTTTTTTGGGCTCGCCTTTCTTTATAATTTATCCTCATTTATGGCTTAATTGGTCCTATTTTGCATTCACAAGCCCTATTATTTACATATTTTTCTTGCTAATACCGACATTATCCAATGCATAAATGATAATTTAATTATTTTATTTTTGTGTCCCTAATTGTTGGGTTGGGACTAAAATGCCACCTAGGGTGTCTTTATCCCGCAAAGGTCTCGGGACCCTAATTTTGAGGCATCTTAATTAAGCCCCTTTTTGGTGTCTATGCCCCAAGTTTCATGACTTCAGACTAAATGCCACCTAGGACATCTTAGTCCTCCTTAAATCATTTTCAAGATTTCATTTCAAATTCTAGTATGATTTAGCCTCCTTTATATAATGATTTCATATGTCAGCTTGGTGTGATGTAATTTTGGGATATTAAGCATAAGTATAAATAAAAGGTTTTCTCATTCATTCTAATCCAATTATTTTCTTTAAATTGAGTTCACAGGAGCATTCAACAACATTCTATCAAACATTTGGAGCCATTATCAAGATTCAAGCATCATATCAAAGAGCTTCTTGCATCATGTGTGTTGTCATGCTAACATTTGTGTTGTAGGGTTTTAATTCAAGCAAGCAATCCAAGCAAGATCTATCAAGAATTCAAGATTCACATCCATTGCATCCATTGCACACAAGTTTTCAAAATTTATAAGGATTTTGGTGAGTTGTAGCATTGCATGTTATTCATTCACCATTTCCCTTCATTTCTTTATTTCATTTCAAGGTTTAATTACCAACAAGGGGTTTGACCAAGGAAAACCCCCATTCACTAACAAACAAGAAGTTTTTCCCTCCTTGCATATTTGTGATTGTAGATCTAGGTTGAAGTGTTGAAGATCATTTAAAGTGAAAAGTTGTAAAAGTTTCAAAGTTGCATTATAAAGTTACCATCTTCACATAAACTCACCTATAGGCTAAATTAGAAAGTTTAAGAACCTAAGATCAAAGGAGAAGCTAGTGAAGACCTCGAAGCTTAGGATCACTTTGAAAGTTTTAAAAAAGTCAGAATGGGACTAATATGCCAACTTGGGTATCTTAGTCTTCCCAAGCATATTTTTTAGAGATTCCTTCAGATTTGGTTCTAACATCTAAAGACTCTGCATCTACCCTCAAAAATAGAAGTTGGACTAATAAATTCATCTTGGACATCTTTGTCCTATATGAAATTTCTCGACAGCTTCTTTGCATTTAGAGAATCCTCACAACATCTCCAAACTTCCCAGGTACACACATCCTAACTCCCTATTGCATATTTTCATTATTTACATCTCTCATTTAGCTTGCATAATTAGGTTTCATAAGTTGAATGTTTATTTGTCTTTTCCAAGCACTTGCTTGGTGGTGAACCCCTTAAAGATGAAAATTCCCTCCTTCCTAAGTCCTCCTCAATGAGAATTGGCTCAGCTTGTGAGGTTGTTTGTCAATCCAATTAGGAGTCTTAGGAAATTCTTGAATGAATGTGTGGAAAAGTGTGATATACATAATTATCCATTTTTCATATTATTCAATTAGATAATCTCACGTGGAGTTGTGATAAATATCCCTAAGCATGTAAGATCTATTATATAAGAATGTGTGAGATTCTATCATGGAGTCTTTGATCCTAAGTATAATATTTTTTAAAACGAGATGAATCTCATAAGTCTTGCATAGGCTTATTATTGAGGTAAACAAATTGATAAAATCATTAGGGTATCAATCATGTTACATTTTACATCCAAAATTGTTTCTATTGATAATCCCTTAGATTTAGATGTTTTGTCTAATAAGTTACCTATAAATATTTGTGTTGCTAATGACTAAGTTGTAGTATATTTTGATTGATTCCTTTGGTTTGAATCATTCAAAAAATTAGATACCAAATATGCTAAAAGAGAAATCCTAACAAAATAAGATGAATAAACTACTAATGAAGTCAATTTAGCATTATTTCTTAATAATTTTTCTAGTATATTTATTAATGAATTTGGTTATAGTAATGAGTCTCATGTAGTATGTTACAGTGAATGTAATAAATAAATAGACAACCTACAATATGAAAAACTAGGTCCTTCACATGTGTTGCCTCAACTTTCCATATTTAGCTTGAATTATCTAAATTATGGTTTGGGTTACCTATACGACTCAAGTGTATATCGTTTTTCTAGTTTGATTAGAATGTATTTTTTTTCTTGTTCCAATTATATTTTACAAACATTAATAAAGCTAACCAAATTGATAATAGAAATAATATTTGGATCTTTGTGCAAATGAAGAAGAATATAAGCTACACATTTTAGGTGACCTATATAATTAACCCAATATAGTTTATTGAATTCAACCAATATAGTTTACATAGATAATTTTCCTATATTTGAGATTTTTAATTGGGATTTCCTATTAGAAAAATTTCTATATAAAAATCATGTAACCTAGTATGTCATTTTGCAAATGTGAATACAAGGAATTTATGTAAATGACATTAATAAATTTAAAGTGGTTTGCATTTAGGATAGTGTCAAGATATTAGATTATGAAGAATTTTATTTGTGTTGGGATAGATTCACTTTCCAATAATGATGAACCATGTAATATTAGCATAGATACTATATGTAACTATGGTAATGTTAATATGTGTCATTTCTATGTGTTGCATCTAGTGAGCTATTTGATTCATATAAGGGCCCAAAACTTAATTTTTATTCTTGACCTTCAACCAAAATATGCCCATGTGTACATTCTTGAATGTATGAGAATAAATATATTTTAGTTAGGTAGTAATTGCATTATAATGAGAAGAATGGAATAACTAATCGAAAATGTTGTTTTTGATTTAGGGAAGTATTAGTTTTATGTTTTCATATAAACTTTGGGCACAAGAAGTTGTTATAGAGGATATTGTATCACATTTTTTGAATGGACCATTGTAGCTTCATATGTATGCTAGAGAATATTCCTAGTTGTAATTGCATGTATCTAATATGTTGGCAATCTTGTTCATCATGAGCCTTTCAGTTTTAGGTTTCTATTTCTTTTATGTTTAATTTATATTTATATATAGTTCTTGTGAATTTTAGTTTGTCGCCTTATTTTATTCTTCTCCATATCTTTGTGGTTTGGTATGCTCTATTAGAGACTTCTAGATTATTTTTGTAACTTTTGAACATTTAAGTCCGTAATAAGAGGTGTCACTGACATTCAATCTTGGAATAACCTATTTCTATCTCTTTATAGTGTGTTCGCATGCCTTACATTGACAATAAATCCAAGAAATTTAAATTACAATTTCATCCTTATGCCTTTGCCTAGCTATATGATTGGTACCTTTTTTGTATTTGTTTCCTCCACATACATTTATCAAATCTTTATGATTTTGATAATATTTCATGTTCTAATGATGGTGGAATATTATAACAATGCCTAAGTCCCTACTTTTCCCCATATAGTTTATTTCTAATTCACCATTGAATTATGATAGGTAAAAAAATATTTTTGTGTTTGTTCAACAACAAGACATTCTCATTCTTGTGTTGGCACATTAGTGTTATAAATAGTCACATGTATTCTCTTTGCTCTATACATGAACAAAAATGGTTGAATTCTTTATTCTGAATTCTATCATTTATCCATTTAGAAAAGAGTTGTTTACATAGTTTTATTTTCTATGCCATGGACTTAAGGGTTAAATAGTTATTGGTCAAGATGAAAGTAGGTGGGTGCCTAATTCAGCTTACATCATAAAGGAGTAATTCAAAAATATCCAAGTGGCCCAATTATTTATGTTTTATGTGATTTATATTTATTAGATGTTCTCCTTTGTGAAGGGAAAGGAGAGTATGATGTGTTCTATTTTTTGAAGAAATTAAAAACTAGGTAAACAAGTGGAGTGTAACTTCAACCATTATGTTTCATCTTGGCCACTAATCCTTACCGATTATTTTAAAGTATTTAATCCATGAATATTTGTATAGGATTGATATAAATAATATAAAGTGAAGATGTTGCATTACTAATACATTTGTCTTGTGTATTGCACTTTCACTATGTTGTTGATCATAATATTGGCTCCATAAATCATAAAGACAAGATGAAAACCTAATTCTAGTGAATGTTGAGATTGGTTTGTGGGATTAAGTTATGATTGGATAGTAGAAACAATATAAAACTATATGTAAGAATTGGAAATATCTACATCATCATTAGGCTCTTCTATATCAAGGTAGGTTTTCCCTAAGGTATTTTGATAGGACAATAAAATAGATAAAAATAATACTTAATTCATCAAAAACTAGACTTAATATATGATAAACCCTTTGTTACATCAAAAATTACATACCCTTACAATTTCACATTTTGTTTTAGGCTTTCTTTAGTGACCACTCCCATATCATATTTAGGGATCATTTTAACCTCAACCTTGGCCATTTTTCCTTCACTAGATTACCAAACTTGTTATCACATTTTGATTCTTCTTATTGACATAAAATCACATGTTAAATTTTGAATATTTTTTATACAATATGAGTGTAATGTTCTTGAGCATTCAAATGATACTATAGTGTCCAATGAATTTCACAAAATTTAAACATTTCTTCTTTACCAATTACCTAACATAGACAAAAGATAATACAATTAATACAAAAAAAATTATACCAAATATCAATAGTAATTATGAATCATCCTCTCCCATTTCCTACTAGTCAAGAACCTTTCCATTTACTTTGTATTTTTCTTCACCTTTTATTTTCTCTTTCTCTACCTCCTACTTCAATTTTTAATTTCATACATTTGTAGTTTTTACAAAAAATATTATTAATTAAGCATGCATGTTATCATAAAAGAAGCATTTTATAGATACCCCTACAATGAATATTAGTAGTGATCTCCATTTCACTCTATGCATCTAGTTTTATAAAGCCAACATGGTATTATAGATTGCCAAAAAACCAAATAAAAAATAAAACTAATAAAAATTTCTTGAAAATAGAAATAAAACCTTGTTCCCTAATGCAATTCTAACATGGTACACATTATTATAATAAGGAATCCTATTTTGTGTATCACTTCATTTAGTGTCACCAAATATCTCTACATGAAAATTATCCATGTTTAAAATGATGGGCATAGTTCATATCCCTCATAACAAGTTCACCTGCAATGATCTTGGAGATAGTTTTTTTGCAATGTGGCAATCAACACATACTCAAAGATTCTTCACAACTCTCATAGTTATTCTAAGGGTTGTTTCCCACAAGATAAAACTAATTTCCAAGTTTTCACTATGGTGGAAAAAAATGAATTTTTTTCTTCATTTTCCACATCACTAAGTAAATGTCTTGAATCACAAAAGCACTCTATTTCCTTCATCTCCCAAATGATGTCTCCAAATTTACATATAGATTTGTTGCATCTATGGATGTAATATATTTCCAACATAAAAATAGCATACTATTTTATGGACTTCAAACCAACTAGATTAAAAAAAAAGTTAATTCCTATATCTTTCATCAATCTCCTTACCATTTGAGCCTCATGCCACTTGCCCACTTTTGTATATAATTTTGAGAGAAGAAAATAAACCAAAAAAAAATTAGGATAATAATAAAAAAGGAGTGCCATTATAAATTGAAGAGCTCTTAATTTTAATTTTGACATGTGATTATATTTAAAATTTTCTACAGATGTGGGTGTTTATAAATTTGATTTTACTCAAGATATCAAGTTTAGATTCAACACTTCTTTATTTCTAAAACTCCTAGTGGGTGTGAGGATCCTTTTAATGTTAACATAACTATAATTCTAATTTTTTATAGGTGAAACATTCAGATTCTCACTTAGAGGATAGGAATAAGTTCATGTTTAACTCTAGTTAATTGATGGCTTAGATTTTACTTAATAGAATAATGAATAGGATTTTTTCTTAACTTAGGATTATTTCTAGGGCTTCTTTCCTCTTGGGGAAATGTGTCCATTATAGATTTACACTAATACATCTATAGCCAAAAATTTTCTTGAGAAATTGATGGTTAATAGTTGTTAAGACTTGAAAATTGAAACAAGAAAATAGGTGTTCCACTTTTTGGGAGGTGGAATACAAAATAGGTGTTTAGGGACCTATTTTCTTCAAGTTTTTGTAGTGCAGAAAAATGTCATCATTTAAATTTTCACACTTAACTTGAGAATTATTAACATTAAAATGAACCTAATGTTGCCTTGATCTAGTGTTGTAATGTGCTTTCCACATTCACATTGGATTTAGGGCCCTTTTAAGCTAAATAAACCTAATTTTTCCTTAATTTAGTGTTGCAAAGTGTATTCAATTACACCTTCACATTAAATTTTTAGGCCCTTGTAAATGAAATGGAATTAATTATGCCTTATTTAGGGTGTTGTAAAGTGTAAATTAACACTTTCAAACTAATCTAGGGCTTCATTAAAATATTGAACTTCTTTATGTCTTATTTGGCCTTACTTTGCATCCACAAGCCTTAATTAATGCATATTTATGAGGATAATCTCAACATACATCAAGTAACCAATAAAAAAATAATTTTTGCATGTTGTATGGCCTAGATTTAGTGATATAGGACTCATACGCCACCTTGGGTGTATGATTCCTACCTAGGTTTTGAGGCCCTGATCTAGATTTCAAATCATTCTAATAATTTATTGAAAAATGTGTCCCAAGACTAGCCTAATGGGACTCATATGCCACTTCTAGTGTATGAGTCTTGTGTGGCCTGCAATCAAATTTAATTCAAATTTTTGATTGGATTTTATTCTCCTAGATCTGATGTCGGCTTGTAGTGTTGTAATTTTGAGGAATTTAGCATAAACAAGTATAAATACAAGGTTATCTCACTCATTTTCACCTAAGACCTCCACGAGAGCATTCCTTATAGAGAATTTGAGATCACAAGAGCATTCAAGAGTTTACAAGACTTCACAAGAGTATTCAAGATCATATTTAAAGCATTCAAGAGTAGATTTCTTTATCATTTGTTGCAGAAATTCAAGATCCATCATCATGTCAAATTCACCAAGCATCAAACATGTTGTTGAGCTAGTGTAGTGATGTAGCATTGAAGATCCAAGATTAAGCATTGTTCTACATCTAATTCAAAGATCAAGATCTACATTCTTCATGGACACTTCATGTTATATTATAGATTAACAAGACATCATTCAAGGTATCATTGTCCATATTCCATGTTTCATGTTTCATGTCCTTATTTCATTGTTTCTTCATTTGGTTTAATTACCTAAATGGGGTTTGACCTAGGAAAACCCCTATTCTATAGCAATCAACAAGTTTATCTCTCTCTACATGTGTGATTTTAGATCTAGCTTTCTTGGAACTTGAAGGATCTTTGAAGACTAAGTTACAAGATTGAATAAAGTTTTTCTAGTTGTTTCCTTGTTTTCAAGACAATGAAAAGTCTCCTAGAGGTTGCAAATCAGAGTTTTAGACCTGGAAACAAAGTGCAACAAGAAGATAAAAGATAGGAGAGTATATTTAGGTCTCAAACCTTTGAAAAATCATACTATGACTAATACACCACCTTGGGAATATGATTCCTAGTACTACATTTTTCTAGGTTTTAGGACATTTAGATTAACAATTGTTAGATTCTAGTTCTAGCACAAAAAACCCAATTTGGGACTAAATTTCCTAGACAGGCGTATGAGTCATAGTGGGCATCAAACAACAATTTTTCAAGGTTTTGGAGCTCTTTTTGGCCTCATCACTCTTCCAATTTCACCTCTATTCATTTCTAGTTGTATATATTGAGTTTTAGTTTCATTTCCTAGGTCAATTGGTTAGGTTTTGCATGGTACTTTGCATCTTGTATTCATTTCTTGTCTTTCCAAGCCCTAGCTTGGAGTTGAACCCCTCTTTAGTCTCTAATCACACCTTAGGATATGTTATTACAAGATACCTTTTCCTCTTTCTGTCTTTGGATTGAGATCTCTTAGGTTTCCTTTGGTGTAGCAAGTGTGAAATAGGAACCCTACCATTGTGCTCCATCCCTCAAAAATGGGGTGTACTATTTCCTTTGTTATAGTTTATGGAACCTGGGTGAGTGCAGGATCATGGGGGTCCAAAAAGTGGCTAACGTGTTTTTTTTATTTGAAATTGATGAAACAAAAAGGGTTCATTGAGAAAATTGCCAGCTTTCCAAAAATACAAGTTATGCCCTATTTGGAATTAAATAGATAATTATTATTTATTTTCTACATACATTCTAACTAAAGTCCTAATTGATAAGATTAAAAAATAAAAATAAAAATTCATAAATTTTTGACCAAGTTATGGTTGTTAGAAAAAGAAGTTTTAATATTTTTAAAATGTTTTAATTAAAATTTGATAACTAATTATTTACTTGCAAAATATTACAAAAAAATTGTGGCACATTCGGGCATGTGTTCTCTACTAATATTGAAAGTTTCAAAAAAATATATTATCTTTTTCTTGTACTTAGGTTGGTTAGACATACAACTGCTTTTATTTTTTCTTGAAAATTTAGTACTATTGCATTGAAATTTCAAATTTTCACCAAATAGATTTATTTTTTTCCAAAAACACAATGGTATCTTAGAAACTACATTCAATTTTCTTACATATTTTTTAAATTATGTTAATAACTTATTTAAATTTTTATGTCAAGTCTCCTAACTCTGTTATTCTGAAGTTTATTGTCACTTAAGGGCCTAGTTTGGACTCCCATGAACCTGCACTGACCCACCTATGAAAATGGGGATTAGGTTGATCAAGTGCTATCAGACCCACTTTCAAAGATATTCCACTCAAGGATAACCCTAGAGATCTCAATGCAAAAGAGAAAGAGATCTTGCAATAAGGCTATCCTATGGGTTGAACGTGATCTAATGAGGGATTCACCACCAAGTTTAGACTTGGAAAAGAAAATGAAATAAAAGATGAAATGTAAAACCCTAATTCAATGCAATGATCTACAAGGTGGCCTTTAAATGCTAATAAAACATAACAAAAAAGAAATGGGATAAATAGTGTGCACTTGGAAACCTTGAAGTGATTGGAAAAAAATCTAAAATTCTAGAAATTTTGACTTTTTGACCAACTGGGACTCATTTGCCAACTTGGGTGAATCAGTCCCAGATTTGGGTTTTTGTATAAGAGTCTACTTCAGGAAAAAGGGTATTGGAATCTACAAATAGATCTGGCAAACAACTATAGTGGGACTCATTCGCCTCTCTTGGTGAATTAGTCTCATTCTACTTTTTTAGAAATTGAAAGTTCTGATTTGCACTTCAACATCTACACTTTCCTTCCAACCTGAGTTCCAGATCTGAATCTTCAGAAAACACCTACAAAACAAAATATAACTTGATTTTCTAATGGGGGTTTTTCCTTTGTCAAACCCCTAGTTTGGTAATTAAAACTTGATATAAATAAATAAATGTGCATGAAAACCATAGCCTTGAGTGTATCTAAGACTAAGAAATTTGAAACATGTTGCAAGCCTATTCTAATGTGCAAGAATATGACACAAGAATAGAAATATGGAGATGAAAGACTCACTTATGGTGATCTCTAATCACCCCAAATGAATCCTAATGATGTTGTACCTTCCTTAGGCTAAATGTAGAGTGATAATGGAGGATGGAATCACTAAGGAAACAAGTCTTTAGACTTGGCTTGATGGCTAGTTGCATCTCCCCAACCTAGAATCCATCATGATTTACTATAGACAACCATGATCAATCCTTGATAGTGTTATATCTTGAATGAAAGTGAGCTTGCAGACCTGCAAAAACACTTTAATGCTACTCCAATGCTTCGACTTTACTTGCTCTTAAATTGAAATGCTCTTGTGTAGATTCTAAACACTTTTCTTTTGAATTTTCTCTTGAAAGTGCTTTATCTCAATGCTTATAATTGATAAAAATGACTTGAAAACTTGCTTATATAGGCAATAACACCTAATTGACCATTGTTTAGATCTCAAAGGTTGACATCCACAAAAAAAAAATTAAAATGGTGAATTTCTCACTCAAAATTGAAAAAAACCCCAAATGGGACTCATTCACCACCCTAGGCAAATGGGTGCCACCTAAGGGGACTCATTCACTGAAGGTGGCGAATGAGTCCCACCATAGGTTTTTGAGGTGTGTTTTTGGGATTTTTAGTGATTTGAGTGATTTTAAATGGGATTTTTAAGTGAAATGAGCCTTGAGATCTAAAATAATGGGTCTTAGGGGCCTATAAATGATGATTTAAAGGATAATTAATGCAAGGGTACCCAAGATAGGTCCAAATTACACTTGGGATTGTACTATATCCAAGAAGAGAGTACAATTTTAGTGCTCACATTTAGCCCCTGCTTTAGTGCCCATATGGCTCTACGTGCATATGTAAGCTAAAGGACTCTAAACAATACACTTTATCTCATAAAAGGATACTCATATATATTTTTATATAGTACAAGAGAATGAAGCCCCTAGTGTAGTCATCTACAAAACCACAAAATTAGGAACCACATCCTACAACATGAATTCATTAGTTGTCTATAAATCCTCTTTGCCTAACTTCTTTCTAGAAATTACATTTGAGGGTTGATTTATGCCCCCTTGATTCCACTTGCTTAATGGAGGTGGAATCAAGGTAGCATTCTAGCCATGTTAAATAGGGTAAGTCATATCATAGGGTATTTCCAAGTACCATACCACATAATGATAGATAGTTGATGATGTCAAGAGAGGAATCACCACTCCAACACAATAATCAACATAAAAAATGGAGCTCTCTAGCACTCGTTATGTTGATTTGAATGGAATGCACTTTTTAACCCTAATTTATTAAAAAACCTAATTTTAACTTATATAAGAGCAAAAAAATGAAGTAAATTCTAACTTATTTTTCATTTACCTTTTTGTAGCTTGAAAATGATTGAAGAGTAGTGAAATATGTTGAGCCAACAAGATTATAAGCCTGCGAGACTAGATGTGTTGTGAGACTAGGTGGTGCACAACAAGCATCATTATGAAGTGGGTTGATTTTTCTACCTTAGCTTTGTCCTTAAACATTTATTTTATGATGTTTTATGCATTTATAGGTTAATATAGGGTCCTAGAAAAAAGTTCACAAATTGTCCCCCTTTTTGTGAAGTGTCCCCTTTTTTCGTAGTGTCACTTTTGTTCACGAAGTGTCCCACTTTTTCTCAAAGTGTCTTGTTTCTTCGCAAAGTGTCCCAAAATGGTTCTAAAGTGTCTAGGGCCTCTAGGAAAGCACAATAGAACAAATTTAGTACATTTTTATGATTGTTGATGTAAAGATTTAGGATTTTAGACTGCTCATAGGACATATTTTTTTCTTTTTTGTTAGGTTTCCACTCATTCGCGACAAAATTTGGGTGGAAAGAAGATGAATCTTCTTCGATATTTATCCCCCACTCTTTCAACAAGGGATGTAGATATTTTATAGTCTGTAGGGTTATATTGGGCATACCTCATGCCCCCCATGAGGTACCATGATCTAATGCTTATGGCATTAGCGTAGCATTGGGACATGGATACATGTAGCTTTCATCTACCTACTGGTTAGATGACCATCACACTAGAGGATGTGCACCACATACTCTGTGTTCCTATTTAGGGTGAGTGATTGATCTTCTAAGTAGAGTATTCATTTCACGAGATGAAATACGACATGCAGTTCTACCTTTGTGGGCTAGTACATGATGAGAGGGTGAGACCGCGGATAGACTTAGCGATGCTACTATACACATGGGCTCCACTAGTTGAGAGAAATATGATGATGATAGTAGCACTAGTACTCATCCCTAATGGTCGGGGAGCACACTTGGAGGGAGGACTGATGCATATGATTCACATGATGGAAGGGTAGAGGACATTATATGCTTGGGGGCACAGTATCCTAGTGCACCTATACTATGATCTTGGGAGATTTGTATTTTGGGAGGTGAACAACATGGTACATTACACACTTCTTTAGGTTTGGTTTCTTGAGCATATTACTTGTACCGCACCTCTAGCTTCCCATGTCTAACAGCCTTGCAGTATCCTCAGGCTTTCAACTATCCTCTATGATGGTTTTCACAATATGGAGATTTTCCCTTTTGGAGCGTGTGATTTGAGTAAATGGAGGAGGAAAAGATCCTTTGGAGATGTTATCAACTTGTGCTCCAGTGGCCAAATCCCACTCGATAGATGAGGAGATTACAATTGGATAGGTTTCTGATTGGCAAAGATTATTACATAGTACGTCCTTTCTAATATGATAGTGTCATGCGAAAGTTTGGGCAGGTCCAAATAGTACCTAGGGCACAACCATTCTTCAGGAGATCAGTGCAGAGTGCTAAGAGACTTGGTGATTCTAGATGGTTCACTATGGAGGATGTTATCTATAGTGAATCCAATGATTCAAGTCATGATATGCCTCTAGTCTTTGATGTTGATGACATCGGTGCCACAAATGAGTATGAGGAGTGGTGGACAATATCATGACTAGCTCTTTTATTTTTGACGGATGAGCCTATAGATGATGCATGACCACTCCTAGATGAGTGGGATGAGGTAGAGGATAGGGCCGAGGATACATGATATAAGGATGTAGACATATTTACAAATGTCATAGATGAGCAGTACGATGAGACTACAAATTGTGACTATGATGGATAGGAGAGAGGAGATGAGGAGGATGACAAGGAGGACCAGAAGGAGGAAGATGAGGAGGAGTGTCCCATGAGCAAGGGTGATGAGGTAGTAGATGATGATCCAATGAGGTACGAGTGGGGAGAGCCCTCTCCCATTCGTATGACTATATCATGAGCAACAACTATATGAGGAACCAATACTCATAGTCATGGAGAGGCTAGCACATCCTCCATGCCCCCTATAGAGGAGGAGGTTGATTTCACACAACCTGCTAGAGACATAGGTGATGATGTTTTATTTTCTATTATACTTTGTGCTTATGTTTATGTTTTATTCTTTATTATGTATATGTATCATGATGTGTACTAATTGTGTTTATGGTTTCTATCTTACAGGGTCTGTGAAAGATCTTCGGGATCTCTATCGATAGGTGGTTGTAGAGATAGTTCCCCCATCAATTGATGAGGAGGCCACAAACTTAGACTATGTGCCCCTACCCATCATGGATCAAGACCTAGAGTCGTTTAGGCCATATGTCAGACTGTGGTAAGTGTATATAGTCTAAGAAGGCGCGTCCAACGAGCTGATGCTGCCCCAAAGGTACAATCATCTTAGACCCTAGCAGAGTTTGAGAGACTAGGTTAGAGGGAGCTAGACTACATGCAGAGAGGGATCAGATAGTAGGGGAGCATCGGGAGGCCCATGGATAAATATAGGGCTTACAGTTTTCTCTTAGTACATTCATTGCATCATGATCACAATCACACACCATTATCTCCTAACAAAAAACTACCAGAAAGATGTGAGCACCAAGTCCCAAGGGATCTGGTATTCACAGAACTTAGTGGAATTGTATGTATTTATGACATGTACATAAAACTTTGATATATATATATATATATATATGAGAATTTGATGTTTTATTACTTATTCTTATGTGATTAATTAAATAACCTTTGTAATATTATTTAATGAATGTCTCCATGATTTAACATTCCTTGTGTGATCTAATGAAAACTTATTCTAGTTTCTCTTAGATACAACATTGATTGAGTATGCTATGCTAAATTAAATTCACCTATGATCTAATTAAAGAACATTAAATGCATATAAGGATCTAATCTAATGCAACATACAAGATGAATTTGAATAGCATGAAACCTAAAGTAATTACTTAAAATTGAATTAAATAATCACTTTAGTGTTCAAGACATGCAAATAACTGTTTGTCAAGAATGAAGCAATGTGAGAGCCCATGGAGTATTATCCACTAACTCTAACACCACTGCTTTATCAATCATACCATTCAAGGGGGTTAGACATAATAGCAACACATATGCATGGAATTGATAGGCTCTTTGAGGGGTGTGTCATTTAGTTCTATTAATGTGTATACACCAGACCCAAAACTTTCATTGATTATGTAAGGTTCTAACCAATTAGGACTAACCTTTCCTTTTTCATTTGGGTCAGTATTAACATTACATTGATTTTCATATAAGACTAGGTCACCTTTGTTGAATATGTGAGGGATAAAATTTTCATTGTAAATAAATTGTATTCTTTTACAATAAGCCTGAAGTTGCTCAAGAGCATTGATGAGTTGTTGACCGAGCATTTCAAGTTGATGGAATCATTGTTCTTTATAATTTTTATCATCAATAAGTTCTTGAAGAGAAATTCTTAATGTAGGAATCTCTAAATCCAAGGGGATTATTGCCTCACTACCATAGAAAATATTATAAGGTGTAGTTCTTGTAGATGATTTGACACTTGTGCGATAGGCCCATAGTGTGTATTGTAATTGCATGTGCCAATCCTTATGGTGCCTGTTGATATTTTTCTTTAGGATTTGTTCAATAGTTTTGTTAGTTGACTTGGCTTGGCCATTAGATTGTGGGTAGTATGGTGTGGAGAAGTGGTGTTGTATGTTAAATGTTTCCAATAATTTCTTCATGTCATTATTCTTAAATGGTGTAGCATTATCAGAAACTAATGTGGAAGGAAGTCGAAAGAGAGCAATAATATGTTCCAATATGAAACCACATATCACATCAGCTATTATTGATTTGAGGGGAATAACTTCTACCCATTTTGTGAAATAATCTATTGTGGTGATTATAAATGTATGTCTAGTGGAGGAAGGGGGTGATATCTTTCCAATGATTTCTAAACCCCAAACCAAAAAGGGACAAATTATTGGAACTTAAGCTCAAAATTCATAAGTAGGAGCATGAATTAAATTGCTATGTTCTTGAAATTTGTGGCATTTTCTTACATATTCAAAGCAATCTTGTTCCATATGTCTCCAATAGTATCCAATGTGGACAATTTTTTGAACTAATGTTTTTCCTCCAAAATGGCCACCATGAGCACCTGCATGAGCTTGTTCAAGTTCTATGGGTATCTTGGATTTTTTAAGGAATCTAAGTAAGAGACCATTGAATGATCTCTGATACAACACATCAGCGAGAATTATATACTTAGATGCAAGTTTTTTCAAGTGGGATCAGATGTTCTTTGTTGTTGGTTTAGGAAAAGTACCATCTTTCAAATAGTTAAATATTGTATTATACCATTCACTCGAGTCTTGATTGGTTGTTACTAACACTTCTTCTGATTTATCTTTGATCAAAGGTTTCACGACTGTATGCACAGTGAAGGTGAAATATTTTGAAGGATCTTGAGGAGAAATAAGGGAAGCTACACTTTCCATTGCATCTGCATGCCAATTATATTTTCATGGGATGTTATCAATAGTGAATGACTCAAAATTCTTTAACAAAGTCATTATGAGATCCTTATGTTTTTATAATTTGTCATGCTTTGCTTGATATATTCCATTTATTTGTATGATGACTAATTGCAAATCACTAGGGATCTTAATGTGTTTTGCATCCATGATCAAGGTGGAATGCAATCCGGTGAGCAATGCTTCATACTCAACAATGTTGTTTGTACATAAGAAGTTTAACCAATACGACAAGGGAATAGGCTCTCCCACGAGGGATATTATTATAACTCCTAGGCCAAAACCTATTCTACATTTTGATTTTTCAAAATATAATTCCCATGTATTAGCTTCAATTTTCAATACATTGTCATTGGGTAAAGTGTCATTGCTAGGTAATGCTAAAGGAGAAGGAGCGTTATCCAATTAGTCGGTCAAGGATTGACCCTTATTGGGTTTTGTGAAACAAACTTTAGTTCAAACTTAGTCAACAACGTCACTCATTTAGAAAAATGTCCTAATAAATCTATTTTATTGAAAATATGTTTGAGAGGGTCAAATTTTATCATCACTTGTATTTATGCATTCAATAAATGTTGTCACAACTTACTGGTAGCAAATACAAGAGCCAATTTTTTTTTTTCCTATTGTTTTATATCATTTCGCATAATCAATCAAGGTTTTGCTAATGTAATTTAAATAGGATTCTCTTTACCATTTTTTTCTTGTTGAGCCAACAATGTTGTGAGAGCATGGGCTGATGTGGATGTGTAAAGGATGAATGTTTTTTTTACATAGTGGGTTGCAAAATAGATGGAGTTGCAAGGTATTCCTTCAAACTCTCAAAACCTTGTTTGTAATCCTCATTCCAATTAAAGTGTGCATCATTTTTGAGGAGACGTGTAAATCATAACGTTTGATCTACTAAAGATGCCACAAAATGATGGATAGCTTGAATTCTTCCTTGTAATGTTTGCAATTGGGAGATTTTCTTAGGATGTGGCATGTTGATTTTAGCATCTATTTTCTTGGTGTCTACCTCAATGACTCTATGAGATATGATAAAACCAAGAATTTTCCCACTATCTACACCAAAGACACAATTTTTCAGATTTAGTCTCATGTTGTACTTTCGCATTCGCTCAAAGATTTTCCATTCAGAATATTCATTTTTTCTTGTCTTGTTAAATATTCAACTAGAATGTAATCAACATAGTCTTCCAAAATCTTATGTATGTAATCGTGAAATATTAGTGTCATCACTCGTTGATAGGTTGCACCTGCATTCCTCAATCCAAAAGGAATCATAACCCAACAAAATGTCTACAAACCATTGTAAATGTTGTTTTGTATTAATCTTAAGGTTTTATCAAGATTTGGTTGTATCCATAGAATTCATCCATGAATGACAAAAAAGCATGTATTGTGATGCAGAGCTAGGAGGATCAAAATTCAACTCAACTAATCATTTAAATAAATGATAAAAAATTATTTCTCTTCAGAATTCTTGGATTACTTTGCAATAACACAACTGAGAAATCATCAATAATGAAAACTTTCATAAATTTATTCATCTCAAACAAATATTAAGTGCATTCTAGATCATATTGGAAACATAGCCATGGAAGCCCACAATTTAATGCAACAAACAGTCATTAATAATTTTCAAAATAAAAATAATAATACCAATCACTATAGTGAGATTTAAGAAAACATAATTATAGACATTTCCTCCAATTTTTATGAAGATCCAATAGTGGAAAATAAAGTTATTGCATTTTCCCCAAAACTACAAACCCTAGGTAGGGTTCAGAGCTACCCTCGCAAAAATGGTCATAACTTATTCAAATATTAATGAAATATTATGAGACTTAAAGAAAATGAAATTATATTCACATGGAAAAAGAATAAAATTGGTTGTAGATCCAAAATATAGACTTTACAATCTCTACCATCATATTTTTTAGACTGTAAATTCTGCACAATATTATTAGAAAAGGGAAGTATCACAAAAATAGTCATATCTTCCACAAAACTCAATAAAATTAAATGAGATAAAAATAATTGGAAACTATAAATAGAGATATTTCTATCCATATATGATAATCTACTATCTTTTTCCATACCAGTCCATACAAAGCACAACTTCATCCTATAAACAATATAAATATCAGAAAATACACACAAAATTTGAGGTTGCCATTCATCAAACTTCAAAAATAGTGTCTCCAAACCCCAATTCTAGTTTTGGAGGGTGTATTTATACGTTTCCAACCAAAAAAAACTATCTTCAACCACCTTTTGATTATTTTGTTGAAAAAACACCTTAATGACACTTCATCTGCCTAATTTTGCACTTTTGACATTTTTTACAATATGGAACAACCTTAAACATTATTTGACAAATGACTTAAAATATGACTTCCAAAGACTTAAAAACCTCTAAAATGGTTTGATAAACCTTATTATAAGACCCAATACATAAAATAAAGCAACTATTTACAAATGGCCTCATGAAGGCAAGAAATCAAACAAGTGCTCCTGCACCATACTGCAGTCGAATCTACTATCATATCTATATTAGAAAGGGGAAAACCATATTTTGAAGATGCTTTATTCAAATCACAAAAATATATAGACATCCTAATATGATTATCAAGTTTTGAAACTACAACAATGTTTGAGATCCAAGGAGAATAATCTATAGGTCTTATGAAACCAAGCTCTAGGAGTTTTTTTATTTCTCCTTTAACGGGCAAGGCTATCTTAAGATTCATTTTTCATATCTTTTGTCTAATTGGCTTGGAATTTTCAGCAAGGAATATGTTGTGTGTCACAATCTTATCATCAATTCCTAGCATGTCTGAGTAGTTCCAAGCAAAAAGTTCAGGAAATTCATGGAATAACATTGTGTGATCCTCTTATTCTTCCTCATCAAGGTACTTTCCTATGTTAATAACTATCTCCTTATCATTGATGTTGATTGGTATGTCAATTGTATCTCTGAGAGGAAGTGCATTTGGATTTGGAAATTCAGGATTGTATTCTTCTTTAGTTATGTCTTTCTCACCACTTTCATCTTTTTCATCTTTTTGCTTGGTGCTAATCATAGCACATGTAACCTTTTTCTTGTGAGGGGTAGTAGGTGATTTTTCATAAAATCCTAACATTTGCTTCAAGGCTTCATCATCCTCAAAGTATTCTCACGATGGTTCAAAATCCATATGAAGCGATTCAAAATGTTTCAAAGTGAGTTTGACTTTTGGCTTGGACATGATAGTATTGATGTTTAATGATGGTCTCTTTGTTGCTTGTGCAATCTTAGAAGGACAATAACCCAAACCAGTCTTTGTATCTTGCATGTTAGGCGAGCTATAGGGACACAAATGCCATGTTCTTTCTTTCCACATCATTTTCCACTATAACCCAATTGTTTCATAAGTTCGTAACCTCTCCCATAAATTTTTTCCATTTCTTTCGGGTTTGGTGGTTGTTGATAATCTATCTCATAAAAGTTAGTTGTATAACTTGTATCTTCTTCAAGCATGGATGAGGTATATGCTTGTGAGTTTTCTTCCAAATTTTTAGTTGACATGACCATTGGTTTATTTTATTTTTCATCTTCTTTTCTTGTGATTATGTATTTTCCAATAAATAAGGGTGTGAACTCCAAGGAACCCCAATCACCATCTAATAATTTTGACACTATTTCCACTTCTTGCTTGTCAACCTCTATAGGTTCTATGTTGGATGTTAGAATCAATGTTCTTAGAGGGATTGGCATTCCTTTTTCAACTTGTAAGAAAATTTCAGGCTCGAGGTCTATTTCAACTTGGTATACCTTTTTGTTATAGACATATTTCATGATACGATGAAGGGTTGAACGCACCACATGCATCTCATGAATCCATGGTATTCCCAGAATAAGATTGCATGAAAGTTCATGAGGCATAACATGAATATGAGTTTGTAAGGTATCCTTTTTTACTATAATAGGTAAAGTAATCACACCGAGCGATTGATTTCTTACATTGTCAAATCCTCGAGTCAATAAAGAGTTAGGTTCAATTTTTTATTTATCTATGTGCAATATATCTAAGAGCTTCACATTGCACACATTAAGGGATGATCAATTATCAAAAAGGTTCCTTTTTATGCCTATTCTATTGAATTGAGCTATTATCATGAAGGAATCATGTCTTTTTCTCATCTCCAAAGGAGGGAGATCATGTTGGTGAAAGGTAATGTATACATTAATTGTATTCATTCCTTGTATTAGAGCTACCAAATCATTTGTATTTGTATCGGGAGGAACCACTACTTGTTGTAAGGTTGTTTGAAGCTTAGTGTGATAGTTGGGTGAATTCTAAATTAGGTCCCAAAGAGATATCTTTGCATGAGTATTCTTAATTTTTTCAACAAGATCATACTCCTTCCCACTATGCAGAGGTAAATGAGGAGCACTAGGCAATATGGGATTAGGAAAAGGTAAGGTTGTGGGAGTTGGTTTCCGTGGTTGTGGGTTATTCCTAGTGTTATATGTGTGAGCAACAGTATTATTACTTAGTTGCTACAAAACATTATTCCTAGGTGGGTAAAGGATAAGTTCAGGTTTAGTTTGAGTTTGAGTTTTGTGTGAAGGTGGGTAAAGGATGAGTTGAGGTTGAATCACATTAACATCTTTTGTTTTTGGTTTCTCATAACAAGCCTTAGTGGATGAGCCTTGCGAGATGAATTCCTTAAGGGATTCATCTAACATATCAAATTCATCACTACCAAAAGGCTTGAGGGTTAGGTTAACTTGGAAAGAGAGATTTGACATTGTCAAATAACTATACTCTCTCTAAGTGGCTTAGCTATTTTGGTCTTTTTTTTGGTGTTGTTTATTGATATATTTCTAATGTAATCTAATCTAAATGTTGAAAATGAAAAATGCAAAAGTCTAACTCTATCCACAATTGCAATGAATGTAAACAATGCTATTTCTAATGATTTCAATGTAACAGAAAGCAATCAAACTGAAACAAAAAAATAATGACAACAATCAAAAGCTTAAAAATTGGAAATTTAACTCTATAAATAGTAGTGCAAAATTTGCACTGGGAATGATTCGCCCAAGGTGGAAAAAGAATCCTAGTAGGGTTTTTTTTTCAGAATTTTCAAAAAAAATTGGTTGTTTTTTAAGTCTATGCTGTATGATCTAGGTCTAAGATGCAATTGCAATTTTTGAATAATTTTTAATGAAATTAAGTTAAAAAATGCAAGCTAAATAAACTTTCACTAATGCAAAATTGAAACCCTAGAATGCAAGTTAACCAATGCAAACCTTAATTTAATGTTAATTGAAATCTAAACCTAGGATGAAGATGCACTCCAAATCAAAATTTAAATTTCCTAAATGCAGGTTCACCAAAATGGAACCCATGAAAATAGGGGATAGGTTGATCCAGTGCTATCACACCCACTTTCAAAGACATTCCACTCAAGAATAACCATAGATATCTCAATGCAAAAGAGAAAGAGATCTTGCAATAAGGTTGTCCTAGGGGTTGAATGTGATCTAATGAGGGTTTCACCACCAAGTTTAGACTTGGAAAAATAAAAGAAATGCAAGATGAAATGTAAAACCCTAATTCAATGCAATGATCTAAAAGATGACCTTTAAATGCTAATAAAATAGACCAGAAAAGTAATGGGATAAATAGTGTGCACCTGGAAACCTTGAAGTGATTGAAAAAAATTCTAAAATTCTAGAATTTTTTGAATTTTTAAACAACTGGGACTCATTCGCCAACCTAGGAGAATCAGTCCCATATCTAGGCTTCTATATAGGAGTCCATTTGAGGAAAAAGGGTATCAAAATCTACAAATAGATGTGGCAAACAACTATAGTGGGACTCATTCACCACTTTTGGCGAATTAGTCTCATTCTACTTTTTTCAAAAATTGAAAGTTTTGATTTGTACTTCAACACTTGATCTTTCCTTCCAACTTGAGTTCCAAATCTGAATCTACAAAAAACACCTACAAAACATGATTTTCTAATGGGGGGTTTTCCTTGGTCAAACCCCTAGTATGGTAATTAAACCTTGATAGAAATAAAGAAGTGTGCATGAAAACCCTAGCCTTAAGTTTATCAAAGACTAAGAAATCTGAAACATGATGCAATCCTATTCAAAAGTGCAAGAATATAATGCAAGAATGGAAATATGGAGATAAAAGACTCACTGGTGGTGATCTCTAATCACCCCAAATGAATCCTAATGATGCTTGTACCTTCCTTAGGATGAATTTAGAGTGATAATGGAGAATGGAATCACTAAGGAAACAAGTTTTTAGGCTTAGCTTGATGGCTAGTTGCATCTCCCCAACCTAGAATCCATCATGATTCACTATAGACAACCATGATAAACCCTTGAAAATGTTAGATCTTGAATGAAAGTGAGCTTGAAGACCTGTAAAAACACTTTAATGTTGCTCCAATGCTTCAACTTTACTTGCTCTTGAAATTGAAATGCTCTTGTGAAAGATTCTCAACACTTGAATTTTGAATTTTCTCTTGAAAATGCTTTCTCTCAAAAGCTTAGAAGGGTATGTGCAAAATCATCATGGAAAAATAGGCCTTTAAGTGGGGAAAAATTTAGAAAAATTAGAGTTAGGCAACTTGACATAAAAATTTGAATAAGTTATCTATATTATTTCAAAAATATGAAAGAATAGAATTTGTAGCAAATTAAATGTAGCTTCTAAAACTGAAACTAGGTTTATTTTGAAAAAAATAAGTAGGTGTCTATTTGACCGTAACCACAATAAAATGATAATATTTTTTTATAATATTTTAGATATAAGTAGAGGACTCATGCCCTAATGTGATGCATATTTTTTTGTATTTTTTTTCCAAGTAAATAATTAATTGCAATTTTTTATTACAACTTTTAAAAAATATAAAAACTCGTATGTTTGACCACCTTAACTTGGTCAAAACTTCATGAATTTTTTTTTCTTTTTTCTTTTTAATCTTATATTATGCGAAGCATAAAATGTGATACATGTTTCAGATTCAAAAAATGTGATACCATTTGAAAGCTATAGATGTTTTTCAAGTAGCCTATCAATCAAGACTTTAGTCACAATTCAAATAGAAAATGAATAATAATTATTTATTAAATCAAAGTAAAGCATAATTTATATTGGTAGAAATTTTAGAATTTCCTTTAAAAACCCTTTTCGTTTCATCAATTTTGGGTAAAAAACAAGTCATCAGCCACATACCCTACACATACCCATCATATAGCCACTTTTTGGCCCACCATGATCCTGCACATACCCATAATTAATAAAAATGGCTTGAAAACTTGCTTATATAGGCATCAACACTTAATTAATCATTATTTAGATCTCAAAGGTCGACATCCACCAAAAATTTAAATTAAAATGGCGAATTTCGTGCTCAAAATTGAAAAAGACCCCAAATGGGACTCATTTTCCACCCTTGGCAAATGGATCTCACCTAAGGAGACTCATTTTCCCAAGGTGGCGAATGGGTCCCACCTTAGCTTTTTAAGGTGGGTTTTCAGGATTTTCAGTGATTTGAGTGATTTTACGGGATTTTAAAGTGAAATGAGCCTTGAGATCCAAAATAATGGGTCTTAGGGGCCTATAAATGATGATTTAAAGGATAACTAATGAAAGGGTACCCAAGATAGTTCAAAATTAGACCAGGGATTATACTATCTCCAAGAAGTGAGTGCAACTCTGGTGGTCACAGTTTCATTCAAGGATACCTTAGATATCTCAATCCAAGGATGGAATGTAGGAAAGAGATCTGCTAGAAGGATGTTCTAGGGTATGATTAAAGAATAAAGATGGGTTCACCACCATGCTAGGGCTTGGAAGGACAAGAAATGAATGTAACATACAAAACCTAACTAGATGGCCTAGGAAATGAAACTCAAAATTAGGATAACAAACTGAGAATGAATAGAGGTTCACCTAGAAGAGAGGTGAGGTCAAAACAAGCTCCACAACCCTAAAATCTTGATCTTTAATTCTCACTAGGACTCATATGCTAGTTTGGGTGATATAGTCCTATACTACTTTTTTTGTGCCAAAACTAGAATCTATTAGTAACTAATTTGAATCTCCTAAAACTTGGAAAATAGTAGTACTGGGACTCATACACTTCAAGTGGTGATTTAGTAACATTATTAGGTTTGGCTGAAATTTTTCATATTCTCTAGTGATTTCCTATATCTTTCCTCCTATCAAATCTTTGGGTCTAAAAAACTGATTTGTAACGTATAGGTTACTTTCTATGATATTACAAGTAAGGAGACAATGTTGGAAAATTTCTTCGATCTTGTAGTTTAGTCTTCAAAGGATCTTCAAGTTCCAAAATATCTAGATCTAAAATCACACATATAATGAGAGAGAAACATGTTTATTATTAGGGAATATGCTTTTACCTTGGTCAAATCTTGTTTAGGTAATTAAACCTTGTAATGAAACAATGAAACATAAATAATTATACCTTGAATGATCTCTTGAAATGTAGGTCTACAATCTAATATGAAGTAGCCATGAAGAATGTTGATCTTGATCTTGAATTGGATATGAAGCAGTGCTCAACTTGGATCTAGAATGCTACATCACAACACTATATCTACAACATGCTTGATGTATTATTCCTTTGAAATGATGATGGATCTTGAATTGCTACAAAAAATGATGAAGAAATCTGCTCTTAAATGCCTTAGAAATTCTCTTGTAAACTCTATGATGCTCTTGTGAAGTCTTAGAATGCTTAAATCTTGATTGCTAGTTTGATATTATGATTACTTAGGTCAACTAATTATTTGAAACCTTGCTTATATAGGCATTCCATCTAACTTAAAATTTATTAGAACCCAAATGCCGACATACATGAAATTTGAATTCAAAACCCTGATTTCCTTCTCAAAATAATAAAAATGGTCCAAATGGGACTCATATGCCACTTGTGGAATATAGGTACCATTTGGGTGGGACAGATAATCCCAAGGTGGTGTATGGGTCCCACTAATCCTTTTTGGATAGAGGAAATGTTAGGGAGTTAAGATATTAAGTATATTTGTTGATTATGTCAAGATCTTGGTTGAAATAAGCCTCAGGATGCATAATAAAGGGTCTGAGGGGCCTATTATTGATTATATGAAGGTAATAAGTGCAAGAGGGTCCAAAAAATAATCTAAAGGTGTAAATAAATACACTTTACAAGACTAAATTAAGGAAAAATTAGGTCTATTTAGCTAAAAAGGGCCCTAAATCTAATGTGAATGTGTAAAACACATCACAACACTAGATCAAGGAAACATTAGGTTCATTTTAATTTTAATCATCCCTAAATTAAGTGTGAAAATGTAGAGGGACACATTTTTCTATACTACATTTAGCCCCCACTTCAGTGAGATGATGAACTTGCTTCAAACACACACTAAAGTAGACATTCAAGAGGGTTCCAAGCATACCAATATGGATGGTATAGGATAAAAAGCATCAAGGGGATAGTCAGCCCCAAGGATCCAAGATTCTATGAGGGACACACACAAGGTGCATCATAAAGATGCATACATTCAATGTCAAAAATAAAAGAAAAAGAAAGAAAAGGTGGATCAAGCTTCGACAATTTATCCCACATGTTGTGGATCAAATCTAAGATTATTTGTCTAAAATGAATGTTCACTCTAAGGCAAAAAAGCTTTAGGATATCTTTTGGGTGAGTATCCAAAAAGGGTGGCTTACAAGTGGAACATAATGTCCACTATGCAAACCAAATACATGCTCACAAAGGCTAGAAGAACCTTAGGTTGTCCACTAGGTGAGACACATATGCACGTAACCGGTATGTACTCACACACACAAGCAAGTGGCTATGGGAAAGTCATGACTAAGTTTAGCTCCCATATGTACAACCATACCAAATCTATAACATCTGATAACTTTTATAAGGTGCCACACAACAATGAACTTCGAGCTCCATGAGGCAAGAAAATCTTCGTATGCTTGAAACCCATGAACAAACAAGATGGATCCACAGGAAAGCAAAGTGCATTATGTAAGGTAGCCATATAATAGATATTGTAAATAAAAAAGTAGTGTAAGATAAATTAAAAGGGAATTTTCTTAGTTCATGTAAGGTCTCTTCATAGGGAACATTGTGCCTAATGTCTGCAAGAGAGGAAAAGTCAAATAAATATAACACTCTCGGAGGAAATCAAGACCAATGATACCACCAAGAACAGGATGCATCACAAGAATAAAAAATCACACAGTGAAACATGAGTTTCAATGTATGCCCCCACTTTAAGCGGTTGCTAATACCATTGTTGTGAGAAATTACTTTAAAGTAGAAGAAGAAATGAGATTTTATTCAAAAAGCATTATGCCAAGTCATATGTTCTCGAATGAGGCTATATCATGGATAAGGAGTTTCCCTCAAAATGCAACAACTAAAGATAACTTAGTATGTCACATGCAAGCCAACTTAAGGCATGTTTTCAACATCCCAAGCTTGCTCTTATATATACATGGAATGTAGTCAACTAGCCAAAAGAGATAATGAGAAATGACAAATGAGGACAAGACTACTTAACCCCTTGCCCCCACTGAGTGCGAGACAAGGATGAGATGAGATGATTGATGAAAAATAGTGTCAATTAAAGGATCTAGGTGCTTCAACACAAGGAAGAGAACCACACTCCTTAAGATGTTGAATTTGATTACTTAAAGCCTTACATTCATTAGTAGAATAACCATGAACTCTATGATATGAAAAAAATGAACTCTTGTAGTAAAATTTCTTTCATTTTCTTGGAGGGAGGGATATCAAATGATCTTGGAGGAGTCTTGACAAGATACTCTCTTGATCAAAAGTAGAAAGTGTTCCTTTATTTTTCAAAAAATATGTCTCTTGCTTAGTACAAGATTTCATACTTACACAAGACTCTTTAGATTGTGAGATTTTGTACTTTCCTTTACAAAAGGGTGTAAAATCTATCAAATTCGAATCATTAGTGTTTTGTGTGATGGAATTGATGTTAATCAATGACTTCTCTATTTCTTTTGATTATTTCAAAGGATAACAATCAAGACTAGACTATTGTCTATTAATTCAAGATGCATGAATGTTAAAGTTTGCTTAGAAGAATTTTTTGTAATAGTGTTGACATTAAGTGAAGGCTTGCTTGTTTCTTTCAAGGGATAGTAACCAAGATCACTAGTATTTTCTTCTATGTGAGGCTATATAGGGACATAGATACCTTGTTCTCTGGCACCACATCCCTTTCCAATATAACCATGTTATTTCATAAATTCATAACCTTTTCCATAAAATCTTTTCATTTCTTTCAGATTCGGTGGTTGCTCATAATTAAGTTCATCAAAGTTTTTTGGGTAATTTATTGTATTTTGTTTCAAAGTGTTTGAGGTGGATACTTTTGAAGGGTCGTCTGAATTTGGGGTTGACATTACCGCTTTTTCTTTTTCATGTTTCTTTATTATGATTTTCGGTTTCCCATCAAAGCTAGGTGTAAAATCCAAGGAACCCCAATCATCTTCAAATAACTTCGTGACTTCCTCAATATGTTTCTATTTTTCTTTCTCTTGCATGGGTTCTTGGTGCAACCACGATAGGAGGGTCCTCAAAGAGAATAGTTTGGACCATGCAACAAGAGTTACACAATAGAAGCAATGTCGAATATGGAGGAAAGTGCAGATTCAAACATTCTTATTATCAAAAATTTCAATTGCAAACAACTGACAACATCTGGGTTTAAAGATTGGGCTCATAGGCCTAATACAACATGCTTAGAATACAATATTCCTATCTGCTCCTTAATTTGAGATGAAAACTTACATAACTTGCTAATTTTATACTTGAATACCTTTCTAATGATTGGTTACAATGATTTATATCACGTCTTGTGGTCTAGGATCATTCGCGTTGGCCAAAGATCATTACAATTTCTGATGAAGGAAACACATGTGCATGGAATAGGTCGGCCATAAATTGGAATTTCTCCTTGACGGGTGCATAGGATGAAGTGTTGACCTAACTTAAGGTTGGGGAAACTCCAAGAAACAATTCAAAACACACTGTAAGGATCTACAAGTTACGAGAAGGATCCACAAGAGATAAATCTAGTCGTTAGGCACGAAACTACTCGGATGCTCTGTTCTAGAAAATACTGCTTATTTCAAAAGTGATGACTTGCCGAAAAATTATCCAATCAACCTGAAATCTTGGAATAACGAAAATGAACTTGTCCACAATGCAGATATAGATCTGTAGGGTCCAGTGAGAAAATATGATGAAATGTTGAATTTTCCAATTGAAACAAGAACAAACTAAAATGAAAATATTTTTGGTTGATGCAAGATTGCCAAGAACCAAGGATGCTCCTACATAAATAATCCAGGGTTGATTGAAAAGTGAGTCCATCACTTTGCTAGGGCTAAATGAAAACCAATACAGTCTACCTCAGCCTGAGAAATTGAAGAAGAATCCTCCACTGGTCTATCTTTCCACTTGACATGATATTCTTTGTACTATCTTCCATGCATTTTCCTCCCACCTCTAGTATCCAAAATTTCTTCTATCTCATTTGATTGTTGTTTAGGAAACTAATTCTCCAATTTTTATTTATTGTCTTCATTGAATTATGATTCATGGTACTAATGTAGATCTACAATTTGGAATATAGATGATATACCCATGCCATCTGGTAACTCTACTTCATATGCATTTCCTGAATCAAATTTCTTCAAAATCTTACAGGGTCCAAAATTTCTCATCTTGAGCTTATTGTATGTGCCGATAGGAAATATTTCCTTCCTCAAATACACCATCACTTCATCTCCAACTTTGAACTCCTATCTCCTCTTTTCATCTGCTTGCTCCTTATACTTCTGGTTCATATCTACCAATTGTTGCTTTACTTGAGTATGCACTATCCTCATATGTTCTGCAAATTCCTCTACTTTTGCACTCCTTTTATCTTCATTACTGGTGTCTCACAACTCATATATAAGTCTAGGTTGAACTCCAGTAACAATCTCAAAAGGTGTCTTTCTGGTACTCGTGTTCACTAAATTAGTGTAAGAAAACTCTTCTTGTGCAAGGACTAAATCCCAACTTCTAGTCTTCTCTCCAACCAAACATCTCAGTAAATTCCCAAAAATCATATTTACTACTTTTATCTTTCCATTAGTCTGTGGGTGAAAAGTAGAACTAAACTTTAAATTTGTCTTTAACTTCTTCCAAAGTTTCCTCCAAAAGTAACCAACAAACTTTGTATCTCTGTCTGAAACAATACTCCTAGGTAATCCATGCAATCTGACCACTTCCTTGAAAAACAAGTCTGTTTCATGTATTGCATTTGTTGTCTTTTTACAAGGTATGAAATGTGTCATTTTAGAAAATCTATCCACCACCAAAAATATAGAATCATTAACTCTATGTGTCTTCGGTAAGACAAGTATGAAATATCCATGTTGATATCCTCCCAAGGTCTCTCTGGAACTATCAGAGGCTTATACAATCTAATATTCTGACTACTCCCCTTTGTAACTTGACAAACTCTACAACTCTACACAAATTTCCTAACATCCTTATGAATCTATGGCCAAAAGTAATTCTCACGTACCATTGCTACTATCTTGTTAATTCCAAAGTGTCCTACCAATCCTCCACTATGTTTTTCTTTCACCAAGCTATCCCTCATTGAACTCTAGGGTATACACAACTGATTCCCTCTTAACAACATATCCTCCTGAATGAAATAATCCAACCACTAACTCCTATCCTCCAAGAATGGTTATTTGCAAGCTCTCCAAGGTTCTACAAAATCTGGGTCTTCCTCATACAAGTTCTTCAATTCATTAGATCCTAACACCTCCATTCTCATCTCTGTTAGTAAATTTCTTCTCCTACTCAAACCATCAACAACCCTATTTGACTTCCCACTCTTATGTTTCAAAAAAAAAGTATAACTATCAAGAATTCCACCCATCTCATGTGTCTCTGATTGAACTTACCTTGATTTTTCAAATACTGCAATGCTTGATGGTCTATATACAACACAAACTCCTTAGGCACTAAATAATGTCTCCACTTCTTCAAGGCTTGAAGTATGGCATACAAATCCTATTCATACATTGAATACCTTCTCCTAGCATCATTCAATTTGTCATTGAAATAAGCTACTGGTCTTCCTTCTTGACTTAATACTAACTCCAATTGCATTCCCACTTGCATCACAGTTTACCTAAAATACCTTACTAAAGTATGGTAAATCCAACATAGGCTACTCAATCACCTTCTGTTTCAACAACTCAAAACTATGGTCTACTCTAGATGTCCAACTAAAATCCTTCTTATCCCCTCTCTTTGTTTCTATTATAGGACTACAAATAGAACTGAAATTCCTAATCCACTTCCAGTAGAAACTAGCCAATCCATGAAATGATCTTACCTCTCCAATGCTTTCCAATGTAGGTCGTTCAACAATTGCTCTTCCCTTCTTAGGATGCATCCTCAATCCATCCTTAGATATCACAAATCCTAGATATACCAATTCTTCCTTCATGAAACTACACTTCTTAATGTTTATCAACAACTAGTCTTCTCTCAACCTCTGCAAAACTTGTCTTATATGCAACAAATCTTCCTCTCTAGTCTTACTGAAAATCAATATTTCATCCAAATAGACAATCACAAACTTACCCAAGAATTTCTTCAATACCTCATTCATTAGCCTCATGAAAGTACGTGATGCATTTGTTAGTCCAAAAGGAATCACTAACCACTCATACAATCCTTCATTTGTCTTGAATGTTGTCTTCCACTCATCCTCTTCTTTGATTTTGATCTGATGATATCCACTCTTCAAATGTATCTTTGTAATTTATTTAGCTCCACTCAAACAATCCATAATGTCATCCATTTGGGGCAACAAGAATCTATACTTCATTGTGATTTTGTTTATGGCTCTAGAGTTTTTACACATCCTCCATTCTCCATCCTTCTTAGGTACTAGCATAATAGGTATTGCACAAGGACTTAAGCTTTCTCTGATCAAACCCTTCCTCAACAATTCTTTCACTTGTCTATTCAACTCCTCATTCTCTACAGGTGTCATCTAGTGCACTGCTTTATTAGGTAAACTAGCTCCAGGAATCAGATCCATGCAATGACTAATACTCCTCATAGGTGGTAATCTATCAAGTACATTATCCAAAATTATCTCCTGATATTCTACTAGCAACTCCTTTATCTCCTTTGGTTGTTCTTCTACATGCTTCTAGTATTCAACCTTCTTAGGAACTAAGGAATAGCACATGTTCTCATGTCTCAATCCATCCAAAAATCTCCTTCCGTCCAACAAAAAAATTCTAGCATTCATACAAACCTCAACCTTAGGAACATCCTCCAATAGTAACAAATTCTACTTCATCCCATGTGCAACAATGGTTTATATGTTCTTCTTTCCATCATGAATAGCTTGTCTATCATACTACCAAGGTCTTCCCAACAAAACATGGCATACATCCATAGGAATGATATCACACAAAACTTCATCATGATAATTTCCTATCTTCAATTTCACAAAGCATTGTTCACTTACTAGTATCTTATGCTCATCTTGAATCCATGCTATCTGATAGGGATTTGGGTGTTTCAACCTTTCCATCTTTAATTTGGTCACCATTTCTTCAGAAACTAGGTTCTCATAGCTTCCACTATCAACAATCACTCTGCAACATTTACTAGCTACCTTGCATCTAGTCTGAAACAAATTCTTTCTCTGCAACGATTCCTGCTCCATATCACTTTGACACAATAATCTTTTGTTCACCAACACTTCCCCCTCTTCTAGTTTAATAGATGATTCAACGTGATCTTCCTCAACAAAGCTTTTTCTTCTATTGTTCTCTATCTTTCTGCTTATCTCTCCTTGATTACATTCGAATGCTCTATGCCCTTCTCCACCACACTTGAAACAATTCCACTAAATACTCTTTTCTCCTATCCTTTATCATCTTTTCTATAACCCTCATTCTGGTAACCACCATATCCTCCTCTTCGGTAAGAGTTTCCATAATCTCTATGGTACGAATTATCATTCTTACTAACTTCCTTATCTTTATTCTGATATGAAAAAGTTCATCATCCTCCTCTAGTAAAAGTTCTTCCTCTCTAAAATATTTTTCCTCTTCCTCTTTGTCTCTACTCATGCTTTTTGTTTAGCTTCTCTTTTACTTTTAGGGCACATTGATATGCCTCTTCCACACTCAGTAACTTGATCAAACTAATCTCATCCTGTATAGACGACTTCAATCCATTCACATATCTGGCTACTTTCTCGACCTCATCCTTCGAATGCTGGAATTTGATATTCAACTTGTAGAACTCCTCAATATACTCTATCAGGCTTGACTCCTACTTTAGATTCTACAACTTCTAAAACAAACATATTTGATAATCTATAGGCATAAACTTTGTCTTTAACTTAGTCACCATCTGATCCTATGATTTTATCTTATCCTTTCCTCTTCTTTTCCTATCTATCTGTAAATGTTCCCACCAAAGGGATGCATGTCCTTTCAACTTTGTACAATCGAATTTCACCTTCTTGTCTTTAGCGGTACCCCGAAAATCAAAATAATTTTCCATCTCCATTATCCAATCAAGCAATTCATCTAAATCCAACTTTCAACTATAATCTGGTGGATTGAAATGTGGTTTACTATTTACTTTGGTTAGGGCTCTTATGAACCTTTCTTCTCCTTGATCAAGGTCAGGTTGATCTTCTCTTTCCCTTTTTCCTTGTTCTTCTACCTCTTCATCACTCACATCATCAACTAATCAACCTCTCCTCTAGGCCATTTCAACTGCTTCTAATCTAGCAACAATTCCTCTTAACATTTCCATTATAGTTGGGTCTGCATTTCATCATGTAATATTTCCTTTACCATTTCTCCTTCCCAACATCTTTACACAAGTATTGTACAACTAAGTCAAATCCTCAATCTACCACCCCACAACAAATCTTCAACAAGACTTTACAATCTCTAGCAATCTCTCATAGAACAAATCTCACTTTGATACCAATCTGGTGCAACCACAGTAGGAGGGTCCTCAAAGAGAATAGTCTAGACCATGAAACACGAGTTAAACAATAGAAGAAATGTAGAATATGGAGGCTAGTGTAGATTCAAACAATCTTATTATTAGAAATTTCAATTACAAACAATTGGCAACATCCGAGTTTATAGAGTGGGCTTGTAGGCATGATACAACATGCTCATAATACAATATTCTTATATGCTCCTTAATGTAAGCTGAAACCTTACATAACTTGCTACTTTTCTACTTGAATACCTTTCTAATGATTGGTTAGAATGATTTATATCATGTCTGGTGATCTAGGATCATCTGCATCAGCCAAAGATCATTACAATCTTTGATGAAGGAAATGTAACTTTCGCATGGAATAGGTCAGCCATAAATTTGAATTTCTCCTCTACGGGTGCATAGGATGAAGTGTGGACATAAATTAAGGTTGGGGAAACTCCAAGAAACAATTCAAAACACACCGTAAGGATCTGCAAGTTATGGGAAGGATCCATAAGAGATAAATCTAGTCGTTAGGCATGAAACTACTCGAATGCTCTATTCTAGAAAATTTTGCTAATTGTGGAAGTGATGACTTTCTAGAAAATGATCCAATCGACATAAAATATTGGAATAATGAAAATAAACATGTCCATAATGTAGATATAAATCCATAGAGTCTAGTGAGAAAATATGAAAAAATGTTGAATCTAGCAACTGAACAAGAATTGAAACAAGAACAAACTGAAATGAAAATATTTTTGGTTGATGCAGGATTACCAAGAACCAAGGATGCTCCTATATCAGTTCCACTTGTGTAGTTGGTGTCAATGTTTTCAAAGTATTTTCCTTATCTTTTTGAATTTTCAAACAACTCTTTGGTTGAAGGTCGAAATTGATTGTATACACTTTGTTGTTGTAGACACACTTCATTTTATGATGAAAGGTTGAAGGCACTGCTTGCATCTCATGAATCCATGGTCTTCCTAAAAGGAGCTTTTATGAAAGATCATGAGGAATAAAGTGAATAGGAATTTTTAATGTGGCCTTTCCAACTATAATAGGTAATGTAATCACTCCAAGCAGTTGTTTTTCTACACTGTCAAACCCTTGAGTAGATAAGGAGGCAGGTTGAATTATTGATTTATCCACACCAAGTCTATCCAAAAGGGTCACACTACACACATTAATGGCAGATCCATTGTCAACAAGGTCCTTTTTATTCTACTTTGTTGGAAAATAATGTTAGCATTTATTCTTTGAATCATGGCTACTATATCATTTGGTTGCACATTAGAAGGGATAGGAACTTGTTGTAAATCTATTTGAATCATGTTGTGATAATTAGGGGTGGCTTGAATATGGTTCCACAAGGATATCTTAGGAGTGTTCTTAAGTTGTTCAAAAAGATCATATTCATTTCCACTTTGTGAAGGAAAATGAGGAGGACCTCATAAGATAATTTGAGGTAATGGGAGGGATGTTGAAGGTGTTTTTCTTGGTTGTAGATTATTTCTAGTGTTATATGTATGATCAATGATATTATAACTCGGTTGTTGTGAAGCATTATTCTTAGGTGGGTAAAGGATAAGTTCATGTTTTTTTTGGGTTTGTGGTCATTCTGAGGGTGAATTAGAGGATTTTCAAGATGTCCCATAGGGTATGTAGGAGGTCCATTTATCAAGGGGGATCTAATGGAAAAAAATTCATTCATAACCTCAATGGTTTCAGTCTGATGTCTTTCTAATGAAGGGGAATCTAGTGTCATCTTTTCACCCTCATCTAAGGAAGCCACATCACTATTGTTTTCATTTTATTGCACCTTGATATCTTCCCTAGGAGGAGATTTATTAGGAGAATTACAAACTAGATGTTCATGAAATTCAATATTTGGTTCTTCTAAGATGACTTCATTGCAAGTAAGGGACTTATCAATGGTTGGATTGTCTTGTTTATCAATAATGTTTTCCCTAGGGGAAGAGAGGCAACTAAGATTATCATGACTCTTATTCCTTTGATCCTCTAACATGAAAGTTTCTTCTTTATCAATACTAGAGATATTAGGAGAAGGTCCAATTTGATTGTTATGAATGTCCATAATTTCATCCTTATTTTCTAAGGGCTTGTTCTCTTGTACCCTAATATCTACCCTAGTAGGAGAGCTTTTAGGGGAGTAACAAACAAGATGTTCATCACATTCCATGGTTATATTTTGTAAAGTAGCTTCATCACATATAGGGAAGGAATCAAGAGAAAGAGAATATGTAAGGAAATATCAGTGCGAAAACGACTTCCAAATGCAAAAATTTTAGGAAAGAAGTGTAGAAATTTTCATTTAAATTGAGTTACAGTCATTAAGATGCACATTAATAGAACAAGAGAATAGACAATTTAACACACACAAAATTGAACAACACATTCACGTGGGAAAAAATTTATGAGAGAAAAACCCACACACCAAGTAAAGCCACTTTGTATTACAGTAAATCAATTACATACAAAGTTACAAACTCCACTCTAGGTGTTAATTCATAGCAACAAACATTTCCCTAATTAACCTTGTACATAGATTTTGAATACAGTTTTATTCTCTCACACTATTACAATGCTCGTATAGCATACAATGTAGAACATTAACCAACCAAACCTCATCGATAAAAAAATCCCAAAATTGATCGAACCCACACTCATTGCAGAGTGCAATATATATTTGATGTCTAGCCATGGTTGCTTCAGTTCTAGAAAATCAATCGTTTCAACTATACACAAACCATCACAAACATGTAACTACTACAATCATGTTGGGCCATCAAAAATACTTCTTTCATGCTCTCTTCGATAACACAAATTTCAATAGTCAAAAACCAACCATCACTTTCCACCTTAGAATCAATTAGTTCCCATCAAGACACTCTTCACAAATTATTGAATCAACCATCAACATATTGAGGAGACATCATATTGTCTTCCTTTGATATATATAAATCCCTTTGATGAAGCTTATTAGCTTGTCCCATGTGGTTTATAAATTAGAGGTTTCAGAAACATCAAAACTTGTGGCATGAGGTTCCGAGGTTCTAACTCTCTACAATCTTATGATATGCCAGTCAAAGGTTTCTGAAACTTCACAAATCCTGACCGTTGGTTCCAAGTTTCCTGTTTTCAGCAATCACACAACATTTAGGCTAATAAAAGTAAAAATTTCAAGCTTTAAGGGAAGTTCCAAGATAGCAAGTTGAGGCACATTTCCCAACATGCTCCCACTTGATGAAGACTTACTAGCTTCTTCCAAACTCCAAGTTATTGAAAGTCATAGGCCCCAAGGCCCATCGAACTCGCACCCCACCTGTACTTATTTTTGCTCACAAGTTTTGTCAATGCATCAATGACATTCTCCAGAGTATTTAATTTTTCAAGATTAACCTTTCCATCTTCCACCATATCACGAAAAAAATGATATTGAACATTGATATGCTTCGTCCTGGCGTGGAAAGTGGGATTTTTCACCAAAAAAATAGCACTCTGACTATCACAGTAAATAGTAATCTACGTTGCATTAAACCCAACATTAGAACATAAATGTGTAAGCCAAATGGATTCTTTGCAGGCATATGTTGCTACCATATACTCTGCCTCAGTAATAGATAAAGCAACTATAGCCTTCCGCTTACTCATCCCACTAACTACACCATCGAATAACATGAAGATGTATCCACTAGTGGATCTTCTGCTATCAACATCGCATGCCCAATCAAAATCCACATACCCATGAATGCTAAGAGATCTTTTTGATTCAACTAAGTTGCCATGATAACACAAAGCATGCTCTGAAGTACCCTTCAAATATGTGAAGACTCTTTCCACAACATCTCAATGTGGCCTTCCTAGATTAGCCATAAACAGAGTAAGTACACCCACTACTTGGGCAATGTCTAGCCCAATATAGACCATTGTGTACACTAAACTAGAAACTACACTTGTATAAGGCACCCTGGTCATGTCCTCTATCTTAGTTGGAGACTTCAGACAATCTTCAATACATAGCTTCATTCCCTGTAACATTGGAACAACTAACTTCTTGCAATTTATCATACTAAATCTCTCAAGGAGAGAATTTATATACTTGTTCTAGCTGACCCAAAGCTTTCTACTTCCCCTATCCCTTCTGATTTCCATACCTAGAATATACCTTTTTGCACCTAAATCTTTCATTTTGAACTGTGCTACCAGTTGAGATTTTAAATCAGAAATCATACCCTTACTATTCCCAAAGAATAACATATCATCCACATACAGGGAAATCATAAGTAAACGATCATTCTAAAGTTTTCAATACACACAATGATCTGATTCTAATCTCACAAATCCCAATGACAACACAAAAGTGTCAAAATTTTGGTACCACATTCTAGGTGATTGTTTTAAACCATACAAAGATTCTTTAACTTGCAATGAATTATTTTTTAACCTTTTTCAACAAAGTTCTTAGGCTGGGACATATAAATCTCTTCTTCCAAATATCCATGAAGAAACACTATTTTCACATCCATCTATTCAACCTATAAGTCATATGCAGTTGCAAGTGATAACATAAATTTGATAGAAGTCATCTTAGCTATAGGAGAAAATATTTATCCATAATCAATTCCTTCCACCTAGGAATAACCTTTTGTGACCATCCTAGCTTTATACTTCTCAACACTACCATCCAAAACAATCTTCTTCTTAAATACCCATTTATAGCCAATAGGCTTTCACCCTTTAGGCAAAGGTACCAAATCAAAGGATTCATTCTTCTTCAATGATGTCATTTCTTCATTCATGGCTTCCAACCAAGAATTTGAATCAGAAATATTAATAGTCTCCTTTATAGTTCTAGGATCATCATTGCTATTAATCAAAGCATAGGCACAGTTTGAATCCAACATGGAAAATCCATGCCTATCAGGTTTTTTCTTTTCACATATAGACCTCCTCACAAGCTAAGGCTAAGGTTGTGGTTATTCTTAATGTTTAGAACTTAGAGCTACTAGATCTCTCCTCGGTTTTAGGTACACTTTGAGTTCATATTTCCTCTTTATCAAGAGTTTGAGGAATTTCAATTACATCCTTCTTCTTTTCTTTTTCTTTTGTCTTTCAGTTTAGATTAGCTATAGAAGGTTTCAACTCATGAAATACTACACTTTTTTTGTACAAAACCTTCTCAGTAACAGGATTCCAAAGATTGCATCCTTTCACACCATTGCCATAGAAAATGAAGATACATTTGATAGCCTTGTTCTCCAACTTATATATTTTCTCATTTGACACATATGCATATGCCTCAGCCAAAGACATGAATATGTCTCAAAGAGGGTTTCTTACCATACCATGCTTCCATAGGTGTTTTTTCAACAAGAGCCAAACTAGGTGAATAATTAACCAAGTAACATGTTGTAGCCATAGTCTTAGCCCAGATATTCTACTCCAGACTAGCACTACTCAACATACTTCTCGCTCTTTCCATCAGTGTCCTATTTAACCTTTCAGCAACTCCATTTTTTTGTGGAGTATAAGGTATAGTTTTATGCCTTTTAATCCCATGGTCTTTGCAATACCTTTCAAAATATGTAGAACAAAACTCACTACCATTATCCATCCTTAAGCATTTAATTTTCCTTCCAGTCTAATTTTCTACCAAGCTTTTAAACTCTTTAAACCAACTAAACAAATCCGCTTTACTTTTAAGAAAGTACAAAAATTCCCTTCTCAAATAATCATTAGTAAAAGAAACATAATATTTAGACTTCAATAACGAAGGAATATTCACTAGACCAAATACATCAGAGTGAACATAATCTAGTATGCTAGAACATCTATGAGGACTAGAGTAAAATGAAACATGGTGTTGCTTTCCATAAATTCAATGTTCACAAAAATTGAACTAAAGGTTACAATCAACAAGCCCTTCTACTGGGTTTTTATTTTTCAATGTTTTTAAGCCTTTTTTTCCTATGTGACTGAGTCTATGATGCCATAGCATGGTTTTCTCTACTAGGATTTTTACCTCCAAAGGGCTTGCACCTAGAGGAACTTCATTCTCCTTCTCTACATGAGTAGTGTTTCTTGACTTTAGAGAGAGGTTGTTACATTGAACAACACTTGTATCTAGCTTCTACAAAGTTCCTATGCATGCACCCTTAGCCAACACCATTGAACCTCAAGTCATTTTGCAGCCTCCACTTGAGAAAAAAACATGCACACCATCATTATTTAGCTTACTAACAAAAAGTATATTTTGAGACAAACTTGGAATATGCATTACACCATCAATTCATTTGATTATTTCATCAGGAAATTGAATTTTGACTCTTCCATGGCCAACAATTTCAAGAGATGAATCACTTTCCAAGTACACCTTTCTACTAGCATACTTTCATACTTCATGAATCAATCTCTATGAGATGTCATGTGAAATGATGCTCCTGAGTCAATTATCTAGACATCATCTAATGCTTGAGTTTTCAAGGTTGCAATGAAGGCATCTGCATCACTTTGAGATGAATCATTGTCAGAATAATTTTTTTCTTGCTCTTCTTCTCTTCTTTACAATCCTTCCGGATATGACTAGTCTTCCCACAATTCTAGCATTTCACCTTGGACTTCCTACTTGGAGACTTCGATCTCCATTAATATTTGGATTTATACTTCTTATCTTTCTTCTTGCCTCTCTCCTTTGATCTACCTTGAAAAACAAGGGCGTCCTTGGCTATCTCAAAATATTTCCTCCGCATTTCTTTTGATAGTAGTGAATCAACCATGTCTTCCATTTTAAAGGTGGTTGTTGTACTTCCAATAGCCATCACCAGATGATCCCATGTGTTAGGTAAGGAACATAACAAAATCATATAGCGATCCTCCCCCTCTATCTTCACACCCACAAAAGTCCAATGAGCAACAATCATGTTAATCATATTCAAATGATTTATTATAGATGCACCTTCTTCCATCTTCAAGGAGTATAAATTCTTCCTCAAGAATAACTTGTTTACAAGAGACTTGCCCTGATAAATATCACCAAGTTTCATCTATAACAAAAATGCAGTCTTCTCTTCATGGACGTTCAGGAGAAAAAAGTCTGCTAGACAGATCCTTATCAATCCTCTAGCTTTTCTATCAATGAGGTCCCAATCTTCTTGTTTCATACTAGATGGTTTAGTTCCAAACACAGCAATCCAAAGATCTCTATCCACCAACAGGTCTTCCATTTTGAGTTTCTACAACTCAAAATTGTTGCCATTGAAAATTTCAATTTCTACTCTTTCTAATGTGCTCTACATCTCAATTTGTAATCAAGACAATCAGTTTTCTTTGAAAGACTTCCACTAAATAGAATTAGCACAAAAACCTAGCGGGTATGTGTAGGATCATGATGGGCCAAAAAGTGGCAATATGATGGGTATGTGGTTGACGACTTTTTTTTTTACCCAAAATTGATGAAATGAAAAGGGTTTTTTAAAGGATATTCTCAGCTTTCACCAATATAAATTATGCTTTACTTTGAATTTAATAAATAATTATTATTCATTTTCTATTTGAATTACGACTAAAGTCCAAATTGATAGGTTAATTGAAAACATCTATAGCTTTCAAACAAGATCACATTTTTGAATCCAAAACATGCATCGCATTCTATTCTTCACATACTATAGAATTAAAAAAAAAAAATCATGAAGTTTGACTAAGTTAAAGTGGTCGACATACGAGTTTTAAATTTTTTAAATTTTTAATTAAAATTCATAATTAATTATTTACTTGGAAAAAAATTACAAAAAATAGGCATCACATCCAGACATGATTCCTCTACTTATATCTAAAATATTATTAAAAAAATATTATCATTTTATTGTGGTTAGGGTGGTCAGACAGACACCTACTTATTTTTTCCCTAAAATTTAAGTACTATTGCATTGAAATTTCAAATTTTCACCAAATAGATTTAAAAAATAAAAATGAACTTAGTATTTTAGAAACTACATTCAATTTGCTACAAATTATATAGTTACATATTTTTGAAATAATATAGATAACTTATTCAAATTTTTACGTCAAGTTGCCTCTCTGATTTTTCTAAATTTTTTGCCACTTAAGGGCCTATTTTTTCCATGATGATCTTGCACATACCCTATCCCTAACAATAAGGATAACACAGCTTGCCAAGCTATGATACCACTTGTATGAAAAGCACGATGTGGAAACGCCTTCCAAATGCAAAATTCTCATGAAAGAAGTGCAAAAAATTTCATTTAAATCGAATTGCAGTCATTAAGATGCACATTAATAGAAAAAGAGAATAAACAATTTAACACACACAAAATTGAACACCAAATTTATGTGGGAAAACCCTTATGGGAGAAAAACCCACACACCAAGTAAAGCAACTTTCTATTATAGTAAATCAATTACATATAGAGTTACTGACTCCACTCTATGTGTTAATTCACAACATCAAACATTTCCCTAATTATCCTCGTACACAAATTTTGAATATAGTTTTGTTCTATCACACTATTGCAATGCTCATATAGCATACAATGTAGAACATTAACCAACCAAACCTCATCAATCGAATAATCCCAAAATTGATCGAACCCACACTCATTGCAGAGTGATACATTATATATTTGATGTCCAACCATGGCTACTTTAGTTCAAAAAAACTAATCGTTTCAACTGTACACAAACCATCAAAAACACGTAACTACTACAGCTGCATCGGTTCATCGAAAAGACCTCTTTCATGCTCTCTTCAATAACACAAATGTCAATATTTAACAACCAACCATCACTTTCCACCTTAGCATCAATCTAGTCCCACCAAGAATCTCTTCACAAATTATCGAATCAATCATCATCATATTGTCTGCTTCCAATATAAGCAAGTCCCTTCGATGATGCTTATCAACTTATCCCATGTGGTCGGTAAATCATAGGTTTCAAAAACTTCAAAACCCATGACTTGAGGTTCCAAGGTTCTAATTGTCCATGATCTTGCGAATAGTCAATCAAAGGTTTCTAAAACTTCACAACTCCCGACCACTGGTTCCAAATTTCTGGTTTTCAAAGATTGCGTGACATTTAGGTCAATAAAGGGAAAAACTCCAAGCTTTAAGGGAAGTTCCAAGCCAAAAATTTGAGGCACATTTTCCAATAGAATCATTATTTTCAATGATTGGATCTTTTCATTAAAATAGATTTCTCCAAATGGTAGGAGCATTAGGAAAGGGAGAAACAAGGTTTTCATGGCTTTCAAGTGTATCTTCTAACACTAAACTATCTTCTTCATGACTATGAAGGATATTAGGAGAAGAACCAAAGTGATTATCATGGTTATCTATAATTACATCCCAATGTCCTATAACATCTTCCTAAGTGGGAGAGGTAGGATTGTCATAGCTGTCGATCATTAGATCTATTAACACCAACATGTCCTCACAAATGTAATTTTCATGGTCATTCACAATTGTATCTCTTTTCACTAAATCATTCTCACAAGTATGGGAGGTGTTAGGAGAGGGATTTAAACTAAGTAAAGTGGTGGTAATTATTTCATCTTCTGTTGTTATAATATCTTCCCAAGGGGGAGGAGGAGAAGGATAAGCAAGACCTTCATGATTCTCAACGATTGCATCTTATTTCACCAAGATACCTTCATCACTAATAGGAGAGGTATCGAGAGAAGAAAAAATATGATCATCATGGTTATCTATTCTTGTATCCACTTCTATCACATCATTCCCACAAATAGGAGAAATAAGAAGGGTTGTAGATTTAAGGCAATCATCAACATTTTCACTTTCTTGCACTAAGAGACTTTCATAACTAGGAAATGTATTGAATGAATGAATAACATGCTTATTTTAACTATTTTTTTTTTTGCAAACTTGGAAAAGATAGATACTAACATTTGTGAAAATTAATCTATACAAACTTAGTGTGCAAACCCAAAATGCAATGCAATGACCTAGAATGAAATGTGTTAATGAAAGATTTAGATTCTAAACAAGGCAACTTGTTGATTACACTATGCAACAATTTAGAATGAAATGTTGTAAATGTAAATTTGAAATTAAGAAATGCATGAAATGAACTGATTTAAGTTAGATCTAATGAAATGCATGTAACAAAAACTCAACCAACTGAAACATCTAATGACAACAAACAGATGTACAAAAATGATGTTTTTAATGTTGGAAATGGTAGTTTCAGGTTTGATCTAGGACTAATTCACCCAGAGGGGCATATGAGTCCCAATTAGAGTTTTTGGAAGGGTAAAATTCTAAAATATGCACAACACATAATTCCTAGAAATTAGGAAAAACAACTTGTACTGAGACTAAATCACCCAGAGGGATGTATGAGTCCTAGATTAGGGTTTTTGCACCAATTTCAACAAATTCTGAGTTATTTATAAGTTTTCTAACTTGTATATTGTGTTTACTTCTTGCAATTGAAAATTTTCAATGAAATTGAATGATCTAAGATGCAAAAATGCAACCTATATGCACTTTCACTAATGTAAGATTTAGAAACCCTAGATGCAAATTAACTAATGCAAAACCTAATGGAAAGTTAATGAAAGCTAGATCTAGGACTATTATGCACTCCAAGTCAAAAAAATGTGCTCGAAAGGTTGGTTTCACCAAAATGAAACTAAGAAAATAGGTGTTCCACCTTTTGGGAGTTGGAATACAAACTAGGTGTTTAGGGACCTAGACTAGTTTTCTTCAAGTTTCATTCAAGGATACCTAAGAGATCTCAATCCAAGGATGGAATGCATGAAATATATCTTCTAGAAGGGTGTCATAGGGTATGATTCAATACTAAAGAGTGGTTCACCACCAAGCTAGGGCTTGGAAAGACATAAAATGAATGTAACATGCAAAACATAAATAGATGACCTAAGAAATGAAACTAAAAATCAGAATAAGAAACTAAGAATGAATAGAGGTGCACCTAGAAGAGAGATGAGGTCAAAGCAAGGTCCAAAACTCATAAATCTTGATCTTTAATTCTCACTAGGACACATATGCCAGTCTGGGCGATTTAGTCCCAGACTAGGGTTTATGTGCCAAAACTAGAATTTGTTAGTAACTAATTTGAATATCCTAAAACCTTGAAAACAACATTATTGCGACTCATACACCATAAGTGGTGAGTTAGTCTCAGTACTAGGGCTTAGATAAAATTTTGGTATTCTTTGGTGATTTCCTGTAGCTTTCCTCCTATCAAATCTTTGGGTCTAAAACACTGAATTCCAAACTGTGGGTGAATTTTTGTGATCTTGCAAGTAAGGAGACAATGTTGGCAACTTTCTTTAATCTTGTAGTTTACTATTCAAAGGATCTTCAAGTTCCAAAACACCTAGATATGCAATCACACATATAAAGAGAGAGAAACACTTGTTGATTGTTAGGGAATAGGGGTTTTCCTTGGTCAAACCCAATTTAGGTAATTAAACCTTGTGATGAAATAATGAAACATGAACATGAAACATGAAATATGAAAAATGAAAAATTATACCTTGAATGATGTCTTGATTTATGTAGGTCTACAATCTAACATGAAGTGACAATGAAGAATCTAGATCTTGATCTTAAGTTGGATATGAAGCAATGCTCAACTTGGAATTAGAAGGCTACATCACAACACTAGCTCAACAACATGCTTGATGAATTTTACCTTGGACATGATGATGGATCTTCAATTGCTGCAATAAATGATGAAGAAATCTACTCTTGAATGCCTTATCTAAATTCTCTTGTAAACTCTATGATGCTCTTGTGAAGTCTTAGAATTCTTAACTATTAATTTATAGGTTGATATTATAATTTCCTAGGTCAAATAATGATTTGAAACCTTGTTTATATAGGAATTCCATCTAACCTACCATTTATTAGTTCCCAAATGTCAACATACATGAAATTTGAATTCAAAACCCTAATTTCTTGCTCAAAACCCTAAAAAGGGGCCAAATGGGACTCATACGCCACTTGTGGCATATAGGTCCCATTTGGGTGGGACTCATATGCCCAAGGTGGCATATGGGTCCCACTAGGCCTATTTGGATAGAGGAAATATCGTGGAGTTAAAATATTAAGTATATTTGTTTATTATGTAAGAATCTCAATTGAAATAAGTCTAAAGATGCATAATAAAGGGTCTTAGGGGCCTATTAATGATGATATTAAGTTCATAAATGCAAAAGGGCCCAAAAACTAATGTGAAGGTGTAAATAAATATAGTTTACAATACTAAATTAAGGAAAAATTAGATCTATTTAGCTAAAAAAGGGTCCTAAACCTAATGTGAATGTGTAAAAAAATTTAAAACACTAGATCAAGGAAACATTAGGTTCATTTTGATGTTAATAATCCTCAAATTAAGTGTGAAAATATAGAGGGATACATTTTTATACACTAGACATACAAAATTAGGAATCAATATTACAAAGGAATCTAGTCTCAAAGGATAGTATGTTTAGAGAAATTATCATGAAGGATGTCAAAGTCTTATTATAATTAATTCCAGAAAAATCTTCAATACTTAAATTATTTAGACTTTAGATCATTGAATCTTGCAAAAATCCATAGGATAATGGATTTAGTCTAGGCTATTAGAATTTTCCTCCAAGAGTTATGGTAACACTTCATTTTATGATTTATCCATAGGGTTTATACAATTATCTCTTAACAAATCTTTACCAACTACAACTTGACTTGATTTATATCTAGGGTATATTCTCAATTTATGACATAAGATAATTACTTACCAAATTTAGGAATTACATAAATACTACACTTTAGCCTCTAGCCATCAATGGCTCCAATTATTTAGATCATTCCCTCTAGGTCAAGTACACTTATGTAGTCAAGTTCACTAAATAGAACAAATTATGGAATCATGTTACATGTCTTATAAATTAACCCAAATAATAATATAAAGTAACATTTTAATAGGAAGGTGGGTATGTGTTGGATCATCATGGAAAAAACAAGCCCTTAAGTGGCGAAAAATTCAGATAAAAATTGAGTTAGGCAACTTGACATAAAAATTTGAATAAGTTATCTATATTATTTAAAAAATATGTAACAATAGAATCTATAGAAAATTGAATTTAGTTTCTAAACTACTAGGTTGGTTTTTTTTTTAAAATCTATTTGGTGAAAATTTGAAATTTCAATGCAGTAGTACATAATTTTTAGGGAAAAAATAAGAAGTAGGTGTTTGTCTAACAACCCTAACCACAATAAAATGATAATATTTATTTTTTAAAAATTAGATATAAGTAGAGGACACATGTCAATGTGATGCATATTTTTTTGCAATTTTTTCCAAGTAAATAATTAATTATGAATTTTTTATTATAATTTTTTTAAAATATAAAAAAATCGTATGTTTGACCACCTTATCTTGGTAAAATTTCATGAAATTCATTTTTTTTAATCCTATAGTATGCAAAGCATAGAATGTGAGACATGTTTCAGATTCAAAAAATGTGATACCATTTGAAAGCTATAGATGTTTTTCAATCATCCTATCAATCAGAACTATAGTCATAATTCAAATAGAAAATGAATAATAATGATTCATTAAATTTAAAGTAAAGAATAATTTATATTGGTTGAAAGCTGAAAATTTCCTTTAAAAACCCTTTTCATTTCATCAATTTTGTGTAAAAAAAGAGTCACCAGGCACATACTCTACACATACCCATCATATCATCACTTTTTGGCCCATCATGATCCTGCACATACCCAGGTATCAATCCTTAAAGGTTTCATAATTAGCTTTAGAAAATGATAATAAAATACTATAATATCCCTATAAAAATGAGCTTGTACTAGTTAAGCCTTCTAGAAAGCTCATACAAGTTGTAGACACTGAAAATTGGTCTAGGCCTGTGACTCTAATTTTCTTCATAATTAATTTCATTATTCTAATTAAATAATGTTAATTATTTGATTATTTTTTAAAAGTAATTTATCCTCTATTTTTTAAATAAATTTATTTATTTAATTAATTCATTTTTTACCTTTATTCAATCTTGATTAATTAAACAAATATTATTTATTTAATTATGTCACTAATTGAGGTTATCCTCTTTCAAAAATTAAATAAATTGTTATTTAATTTACTCTCATCACATTTACGACTATAATTAAATAATAATTTTAAATTATTTAACTATTCTTTAACCTTTTCTCCAATCAATTAAATAAATCTTTATTTATTTAATTTAATCCTCAAATTTCAAATGTTGAATTAAATTATCATTTAATTCATAAGAAAGAATTATATTCCTAGCATATTCTTTTATAATTAGATAATCGCTTACTTATCTAATTAGACATTTACCACTTAAGTTGATATTTAATAAAATCAGTTAGTTATCTCTTGATTTAATATCTAATTATTTTTTAAAAATAGACTCTCTATCTTAATCAATCTATTATCTAGATTTATTCCTATCTTTTGCGTGCAAACTTCTATTAATTAAAAAAAAATTATTTAATTAATTCATTCGTGCATTCTAACAAACCATTTCTTCTATGCTAATATTTATTTTTTTTTTTTTTTTGGTCTCGAAGGGTATCCCCGCGGCCCCCGCCCAGCGGCCCACCCTTACACTGGTTCAGGGAGGTGCGAGCGGGAGGCGAGACTAATCCCTACGGTCACGGGATAACCAGCACCGCCCCCCTAGTGTCCGTGACGGGGTTCATACCGGGCTTGAGAGTCGATCCCAAGACCTCGGGGAGCAAACCCGAGACTTTAGACCAACTACTCTCTGCTTCGTGGGGGCTCTTACATGCTAATATTTATCACCCAGCCACAAACTTTATTCTTTTGAGTTTCGACAATCTTAACTAAAGATTAAATTATTATTTAATGTAATCCCCACCTTTTATGCTTTTTCACTCATGTTATTACTGACACTAATCTCAATGTATGTCACATATTTCAATCTTAATCATTGATTTATCTTTTAATTTGATCCTGTCATTCGTAAACCATGTTTTCTATAAATTAGCTTGACCTTTATCATTATTACTCCTCTCGAAATGTTATGAGTTTTGGAAGAAATCAACTTTCTTAATCTTCGATGTTTTGCTAATAACACTATCATGAGGCTATACTTGAACACTTAAGAGAAATGTGAGGGCAATTATCATACAATGGAAATATTAAGAAATGCAATCAAGGTTATTCATGGAATTACATAGATGTTTGGTGAGATCTTTCTTGTATTTATACTTTTATATTTCATTATTCATTGTTAGTGTAGGTTTAGATTTATGATTTATTAGTGTATTGTAATCTTGCTTGTTCTCCTATGTTACATTTAGTGAACCCAATGTGAAGACACAGTCTTTGAAAAAATCCATAGAAATTTTATTCTTTTTGTAGGTACAATGCGGTTTGACGTATCTGAGGCACATAATGACACAATTGATCCCATGAGCTGGATATGATGAATAAAATGACACATTTGAATAATCAAAACACATTTGTGGCCTTGTGTGATGCATTTGATTTGTAAAATCCATGATGCATTTGACTAGTATAAAAAAAATTCTGATGTCTGAATTCTGAATTTGAATTCTTCATTGTAGTTTTCATTATGACTAATTTGGAGTTTGCAACATGTGTTCTTGAGGAGCTAATATAGTGTTTGCAGGATGTTTCATAGAAGACAAATATACAAATGGTGTTTGCAGGATGATTGAAGAAGACAAAGATTAGACTACTAATGAATTATTTTGTAGAACTCTTGTCGAAGATTATTTTGAAATATATTGTTTGATTAGATTAGATCATTGTCATTTGGGCTTAAAATTAATCATTGTCTACTGTGTTTGGTGTGTTTGCACAATCTGTTATATTAAAACCTGATTGAATGATAGAAGTATCCTCTCCCCTTGCACACTCGTGCGATCCTAGGTGTAAGAGAAACTATTATTGACTCTTGAAATTGGGCCTTCCTTGGTGGGAAAAAGTACTCACCCCAAGGAAAATCAAACTAGCAATGAAGCTTTTTAGAAAAGCTACTCCCGATCAGTATACAAATGTGGATCCTAATGGAAAACTTAGGATTACAGGTGAAAATTTGTTATGCAGACAAGTTTATCTTGCCTCACGCATAGCCACCTAAATGAGTGCCCTTATTAAGAGCCAATTATTTTTAGTTAACCAAAACCCTTCTATTTGTTGGTGCAAGAGGTCAGACCTCTGAAGCCATCTCACATACTTGTGGTTCTTAGTAGAGATGAAAATTTTTCCATGGGAGATTCATGGGAATTGAAGCTTGGCTGACCTGTACAAGTGAGTGTCATGGAGGGGAGCCAGTGTGGTCAAGCTTCTGATCATCCACTCTAAATAAGTGCAGCTAGGGAAACCCAAGTGAGAATTCAACAAATACTAGCATTGCCAGCCTTAGGATCGTACTTGTCTTCTAGAATTATACATGTTCATATTCATTAAACTTGAAACACAATTTTTTCTGATTTTCTTTATTTTCCAAAATTTGATCAAAAATAAATTGAGTCAAACTTGCAATTTACGAAAAAATGGCATTTGCAAAACTAAGTCACATTTGTTTACCAGTAAACTGCATCTATCACAATAAGTCACATCTATTTACTAGTAAACCACATCTGTCATAGTGAGATGCATTTGTTTATTAGAACATTGCATCTTCTATACCAAGTTGCATATGTCAAGCCTATTAAATACCTCGGATACTAAAAACCCACATCTAAAAAATCCTATGAGGCATCTGATATTATTAGTCACATCTTCCTATAACATACCTAAGCCATATTTTACTAGTAAATAGTCTTTTAGACTAAAAACTACATCTAAAATCCTCCTTGACGCATCTAATATTGTGAGTTGCATATGCAATCTCTAATGACGCACTTGCTTTTCATTGACCCGAGCCATATTTTACCAGTAAAAAATCTCTAAGATCTAAAATCGTATTTGTTTACCAATAAAACACATATGACACAGAGAACCACATCTACTAATTCCTATGACGCATCTGTAAAATTGAACCATATTTTCTTGAGAATAAGAAAACCAAAATTCACTGTCATAGTCTGCAACCAAATAGTCACACTATTCTCTAATTTATCTTTTCATAGTGACATCTAAACAAAAACTAGAAATTTTGCTCATACTTGCATGATTGCATCCAATAGGTATCATTTAGCCATATCAATAGGCATCCTAGTTACAAATCTTAGTTTCATCTTAGGAGTCTTTATTATCTTTAGTTTGATCAAGATTTTAGGAAAATCACTTTACAGGCTTTATAATAGGTCAAATTTCCATGCTTTGGATAAACCCTTGCTTCAACAAAAAAAATCATTGAACCTAGTCATTTGTCACACATCTTTTTCCCTCTGCATGAGTCCTTTCAGCTCATCATTTTAGTTTGGGAGCTCAACTTGTCCTTTGGTCCTAGTCCTACAAAGGTCCCTTGACAAAAGTAAATTGAATCCTTGGTTAAAATTTAGGTGGTAGGTAGCCTCTTTTCAAAATAGTCCAACGTTGATTACCCTTAAAAGCTTGCTTATTCATTGCATACTAGGTATGTGCAGGATCATGATGGGCCAAAAAGTGGCGATATCATGGGTATGTGTAGGGTATGTGGCTGACAACTTTTTTTTACCCAAAATTGATGAAATGAAAGGGTTTTTAAATGATATTCTTAGCTTTCCACCAATATAAATTATGCTTTAATTTGAATTTAATAAATAATTATTATTCATTTTCTATTTGAATTATGACTAAAGTCCTGATTGATAGGCTGATTGAAAAACATCTATAGTTTTGAAACAGTATCACATTTTTTGAATCTGAAACATGTGTCACATTCTATGCTTCACATACTATAGGATTAATTTTTTTTGAATTTTACAGTCTTTAACTGCTAAGGTGGTCGAATATGTGAGTTTTATATCTTTGGAAAATTTGTAATAGCAAAATTCATAATTACTCATTTACCGTAGTACCATGAAAAATATGCATCACATTGGGACATGAGTCCTCTACTTATATGTAAAATATTATAAATATAAATTATCATTTCATTGTTGTTAGGGTGGTCAGACAGACACCTACTTCTTGTTTTTTCCCAGAAATTTAAGTACTACTGCATTGAAATTTTAAATTTTCACCAAATAGATTTAATTTTTAAATAAACCTAGTAGTTTATAAACAACATTCAATTTTCTATAGATTATATTCTTACATTTTTTTGAAATAATATAGACAACTTATTCAAATTTTTATGTCAAATTGCCTAACTCTGATTTTTTTGAATTTTTCTCCACTTAAGGGCCTATTTTTTCCATCATGATCCTACACATACCCTACTTAGACACGGTCATCCTAAGATAACCTCATATTATACATTCCTTATTTTCCATAAAATACCAAAAAAATAGTTGCATTCATTCCTGATATCTAGAAAATCCAGAAAATATAGACTAGAATCATATCACCCATAGACTTAGTTTTTGCATCACTTGCACTTTGACCTTATCTTACATGGTTGAAACAAGGTTTAAAATGAAAGAAAGAGAAAATATGGATGATCCAAACAACTTCATCAATCCATTCTCAAACCCCTTTCAAGGGACATCCACATCAAGACCCCACAAAACTTTTCTAGAAAAATTCATCACTAGAGACCCACAAGGATGCATAGTATTTGAAGACATAGATGCTGCTATACAAGACCCCAAGTTTTCCTCTTTTTTAGATGAGTACCTAGAAAATGATACCCAATGATACTTAGGAAAATTGCTAGTAGAAGGTGCCATGTTACATCCTAGATTTGACATCCATACCTTGAAAAATACACCTACCCAAGGGACAAACATGACAACTACCACTTCCACTATCCCTCAAATAACTATAGCTATACCATTTGGATTACCTACACAGAGTGCCCCAATAGTACACACATCCCCATTTGGTACATCAAGCATGGCACAAGGCCTAAATTTTACTGTAGGAGCATCATTGTCAAATCCCTTTGGTACCCATACTAGAAGAAAATGGCCTAAACTTGGCACAAACATGACAACTACAATACCAAGCATCAACATCACTAGTACCATACCAAAAATAGGGGTCTCAGAAATAGGAAACATACCCTCCATCAAACATGGAAGTCAACCCATTCCTTTGCAAAATGTCCCCATTCCAAATCAATCAATTCCAAATCAAAACCCATTCACTCAAATACCACACCAAAACCCATTTTATAACATTCCAAATCAAAATCCACCTTCATACCAACACTTAACCAAAATCCCTCACAAAACATTGGATTCCAAAACATGTACATAGACCCAAACAATCCAACTAACACATCACTAACACAAGTTGGCATCCTATAGACACAAATGCAAGCCCTTCAAACACAGATGGATAATATGGTGGTGTCTAACAGGAGGAATTTTTCAGCAAAGGACTTATGTTCATTTCCCTTTGACAAAGCATTATACATGATGCCTTTCCCACATGGGTATGCTATACCAAACTTTCCTTAGTATAATAGAAAGCATAATCCTATCAAATGCATAAGGGAATTTTCCACAATGTGCATAGATGTCACATATGACCCCACCTATCTCATGAGACTATTTCCATGAAACCTTATTGTAATAGCACTTGAATGGTTTTCTTAGCTTCCATATGGCATAAAATCATGGGGTGAACTTGCTGAAAAATTTATCGAACATTTCACTTTTATCATTGACAATGAGATCACCATAGCAACCTTGTATCACACTACACAAGAAGGAGAGAACTTCATCACCTTATTCCAGAGATGGAGAAGTATAGCCAGTCCATGCCCTATTGAAATACCTAAAAAATAGGTCACCATATTCCTAGAAAATCTCAATTCTAAATTGAGAAGTGACTTAAGAGTACATTGTTGCACTTCTTTTGTGGAACTAGTGGAAAAGGGAATCATACTAGAAAAAGGTCTCATTGACAAAGGTGAAATCAAGATGCTAAATATAAATCCAAATGTGCAGAACACTCCTAATGATAGAAACAAGTTTTGGTCTCGAAACAAAAATGTTACCAATGATGGGATTGTTGATACTAAAACCCTACAAGCAGGACTGATCATTACACTTATAGGACATAACCCCTCTACCAACACACTCAACAACATCAATAAAACTCCCAACACTGTCCAAAACATCCAATGACCATAACAACAAAGGAGGTTTCCAAAATGTGAGTTTACTCCCCTAGGGGAACCAGTTGAATCAGTCTTCAAACAACTGTTGCAACACAACCTCATATAGCTTCAAGAGCCAAGACAATATGATCTATGAAAATTTAAACCCTTTTGGTGGGATGAAACTTCTATTTGTGATTTCCATTAAACTAAGGGACATAGCCTACAAAATTTTTGACTATTGAAGAACATCATACATGATCTTGTTGAGAACAAAACTATTGAAGTTAACAGACAAAAATAGACGTCCACAAACACTAATCACAAGGTCTTTACTAATCCATTACATGACCATGGAAAAGGAAAAGCCTCAATTTCAAGAAATAAGACCAATACTTCAGCCAACTATGCTAATGTCAAGTATGATTATAACCATGGCCCAATCATAAATCACATTTGAGCTACCGATGAGAATGTCAACACTATTACCATAAAGAAAACTCTCGAGTGTGTCATGAACAATCGCTGAACCAAGATAACAATCCAAGGCCCTCCATCACAACAATAACCATAGTATTCCAAGCCTTAGTATAACCTACTTGACTAGTTGGGGGAGACCCCAACACAAATTTCTATCTTGGAACTATTGCATATATCACCAAATCATTGGTCTATTCTAGAAAAAGCTTTGCAAAGCACAAGCATCCACAACAACCTTGATGTCAATCATTTCCAAGAGATGGTTGGTTACCTAACTAATAGTCATCATGCTACCTTCTCCGAACAAGATTATGCAACCAAGAAGACAAACCATAATGATCCTTTGCACCTTGAAGTTCTTGTTCATAAAAAAAAAGTTAGATGAGTCTTCGTAGATGGAGTAGGGTTGAATCTTTGTACCTTGAAATTGGTTAAGGAATTAGGCTTCTCAGAGGCATTTGTAGACACCACTAAAATAATTGTCATTAATACATATGATGACGAAGAGTTATCATCTAAAGGATTTGTAATGCTCCCCATCAGAATTGGTCCAATGGTTTTGGATACCAATTTCTAAGTCTTGGATCTTGTCCTCCCATATAACCTTTTACTCAGTAGACTGTGGATACATGCTATGAAGATAGCCCCTTCCACTTACCATCAATGTATTAAATTCCCATACAATGGCACCAAGATCATAATAGATGGTGATCTTGATCCTTTCTAATATTGCACTAACCTACAATGAATACACCAACAACAGGTGCCTATAAATAAGGAGGCTTCACCATCCAACTCATCCCAGTACATCAATCCACCCACTCTTTCCAAAACATCCACTTCACAATCATTACCGTCCACTCCTAAGGTTGAGATCTAAGATAAGGGTTGTCGAGAATATCATATGAAAAAATCTTAATGTGTCATCCATTTGGTTCCTCCTAAATCATACAGTTTACAAAAAATAGATAGGAGAGAATCGGTGGTCACCATAAACATCCCTCCCACAATGACTTTCACAAAATGGGGGGAACTAAGTAAGGAAGCTATAAATGAAGAAGATGTGACCTCTTGGTTATACAAAGAAGAAAATGATGAACCCTCTCCACCTACTCAGATACCCATAGATCAATATGGAAAAGGTTTCATGATAGTGCAAAGCAAAGGATATAGTGGACATAGTGGGTTAGGATTACATCAAAATGGGAGGATTGAACCTATCATTGTTTCTAAATGGCCGAAAGGCCTAGGGCTTAGGTTTCAACCACTATAGGTTGGAGTTTCTAGTACCGCATCACCTTTACTAGAGGAAGTAAGTGCTTATGAAGTTATCGAGACATCTAATGAGCCATCTGACCAACCCTATTGTGATTCTCCCAACTCTAATGAATATGAGTGGGATTCCCTATCCTCCACCTCTATCACAGGCCTTGATAAACTATTTGGGGAACTTAACCAAATGCTTAAATCCTCACAAAATCCACTGAATTCTTGTCCACAAACGACTTTGACAAAAGAGGAATGGTTTAAACATTACTATTGGGAATCCCCTGATCCCACCTCTTGGGAACATGACAAATCCACTTCTGATATCCAAACCTTGACAATAGGCCCATCTCATAATCTGCCCATGCCCAAGTAAAAGAGTAAGGGGGATTTTGTAAGAAACTTTTGTGAATATGTGAAAAAATCAGCCTTTACCTTGACCCCTTTGAACTTTGATACTTCTGACGATGACATTCCTTTAGTATATCCCGAGCTTATTGATTGGGATCAGCAAGACACCCCCGTCTTAGATATCTTTGAGAAAAATGAAGCAATAGTTGAGTTCCTCAGACTATGAGAAGGAATACCTAGTGGTGACCATAAGGATCAATTTATCATAGATTTGGATAACATGGATTATTTTGAGGAGTCCATTCAACCCTCCAGTCGCAAAAAAAAAGAAAAAAAAGAAAGAAAAAAAAATGACGAGTCCCTAGGTGAAAATCGAAAGGTGCCTTTGGATAGTGAAAAAGAAAAAGAAAAGGACACATCCAAGGGTGAAAACCTCTCTAAGGCACCCAAGGATGGAGGTTTGAACATTCTCCCCATTGCTCAAGAAAAGGCACCAATGTTAGTTGAATAATTTGTGGAGATCAACATAGGCACTAAAGATAATCCTCAGCTAATCTATTTTGCAGCATCTTTGACAGAAACAAAGCACCCTGAATTTCACAGCTTCTTCACACAAAGATAGATCAACTTTGTATGGTCATATGCTGATATGCCTGGACTAGATCCTAAAATTGTATCACATTATTTTCCATTACAACTAGGTGCTAAGCCCGTGAAGAAGAAATTAAGAAAAATGCACCGACAAATTGCTTTATTAGTCAAAGCTGAACTAAAGAAACTGTTGGATGTCAGGTTTATCAAATAAATTGACTATGTAGAGTAGATTTCCAATCTTGTACCAGTGACAAAACCAACAGGGGGCATCTGCATCTATACAAAATTTTGAGATATAAACAAAGAATGTCCTAAAGATGACTTTCCTTTTCCAAATATTGACATGATTGTGGAACTAATAGTAGGATATGAAATGTTATCTCTTATGGATGGTTTCTCGAGATATAATCAAATCAGAATCACACCTAAAGACCAACATAAGATAGCTTTCACTTGTCCATGGGGAACTTATTATTGGAACGCCATGCCCTTTGGACTTAAAAATGGTGGAGCAACCTATCAATGCGCCATGAAAACTATTTTCCATGACCTAATACACACTCTAATAGAAGACTATGTGGATGATCTGATATCTATATCATTGACAAGGGTTGATCATTTACAGGTCCTAGATAATATTTTTCAAAGACTAAAAGAATACAAAGTGAGGCTAAATCCAAAGAAGTGTGTATTTGGAGTGTAATTAGGAAAACTTCTAGGATACATCATTTCTAAATGAGGCATTGAAGTGGACCCAACAAAAGTGAAAGCTATAATGGACATGCCTCTACTAACCAATATAAGTCAACTAAGGATGCTACAAGGGGGACTATAGTTTATCAGATGATTCATAGTGTAGTTAGCAGATAAAACACATCCTTTCCAACATCTACTCAGAAAAGGGGTACCATTTGTATGGACAGGTAAATGCCAAGAAGCTTTTCAACTAATCAAGGATTACCTACTCACACCACCAATGTTAATGCCACCTATAGAGGGACAAGCTTTGATACTCTACATTTCAACAACCACATCAGCACTAGGAGCCTTTCTTACACATAATGATAATGAGGGTCGTGAAAGGGAAGTATACTATATCAACCACACTTTGGTAGGTTGTGAGCTTAATTATAGTACCATTGAACATGCTTGTCTTGCAGTATTATTTGATACTCAAAAAATTAGGCACTACATGTTAAACCACCAAACAATGTTGGTCACAAAGATAGATCCTTTGAAATATCTCCTTAGTAAACCAACATTAACAGGATGATTAGCTAAATGGGAAATGGTACTTAGTGAATACAATATCTGATATGTAGAAAGAAAATCTATACAAGGACAAGTAATTGCTAACCAGCTGGCAGACACACCGATTAAGGTAGATCATCCTCTAGTTTCATATTTTCCTGATGAGTTCATCTTCACTCTTGACAGGGGAATGACATAGAAGTTATACTTTGATGGGTCCCACACAAATCATGGCTCAAGGGATGGTATATTGTTTATCACACTATAGGGTGACACTATTCCTAAGTCATTCAAGATTGATTTTCCATGCACCAATAATATAGTAGAGTATGAGGCTCTTGTAATAGGATTATGAATGGCAATCAAATGGAAGATTAAGCACCTACAAGTTTATCGTGATTCTCAGCTAGTAGTCTGACAAGTTAATGATGACTATGAAACCAAAGATGAAAAGTTCACCCCATACAAGTGGATGGCAGATAGTTTCAAACAATATTTTGAAAAGATCATCTTTCATCAGATACCTCGCATTCAAAACAAGGCAACAGACACCATGGAAACTATTGCTTCACTCTTGGAAATACCTAGCAATGTGCCTAAATTCAAGTTTTTGGTAGAACAACTTTTTGTCCCTGCCTTTGACATCCTAGATTCGGAGATGGTGTGTGAGATTGTTGGTCCCAATTCCTCATTGTACAAAGACATATATGACTACCTTCATGCCAAAATCCTACCCCATGACCTCTCGAACAACCAATGTAGGACATTTATCCATAAGTCAGCTAAGTATACCATCATTGGAGATACCCTTTATAGACATTCCCTAGCCAATACCCTATTGAGATGTCTCGATATTGAAGAAGCACAAGTGACCTTGCTTTGCGTACATGAGGGTATATGTGGATCCCACTCTAGCGGTCCTACCTTAGCTAAGAATATTATGATATTGGGCTACTATTGGCCTACAATGGAAAAGGACCCATATGTCTAAATTTCAAGAAATGTAAACAATGTCAGATTCATAGAGACTTGATACATGCACCAACATAGGAGCTCCGTCTAATAACGTCACCATGGCCCTTTTCCCAATGGGCACTCAACCTCATAGGTAAGATACATCCTACTCCTCCAATGGTCATAAATTCATCATTACTGTGACTGAGTACTTTACCAAGTGGATTGAAGCCATTCCTATGACCTACATTACCAACACATAGATTTCTAAGTTTATCCTTAACTTTATCATTTGTCGGTATGGTGTACCTCAATCCATAATCATAGATAATGGTCATCCATTTAAGAACCAAGAAATACATCACCTATATGAAGAATTCCATATCCAATGCCACTTTTCCACTCCATATTACCCACAAGGTAACGACTAAGCTGAGGCATCTAACAAAACAAGCATCAAAATCCTTAAAAAGACTGTCAATGATGTCGATCGTGATTAGAATTTACAACTTAACCCTGCCTTATGGGCTTACCAAACAAGCATTTGTACTCCCACTAGGGCCCCTCCATATTCCTTGGTATTCAATTCTAAAGCCATTTTTCCTACTGAGGTCGAGATTCCTTCCCTAAGGGTATCTTTGAAAGGGAATATTGATGATGGAGAGTACTTTGTGTCAAGACTACATGAGCTAGAGTTCCTGGACAAATGAAGACAAAAAGTGCTAGATCACCTCCAAGCATATCAAAATCATCTTCATTGCAGCTACAATAGGAATGTCTTGAATCAAAATTTTGACATTGGTGACTTGGTCTTAATGGAAAATCCAAAGAATCAAGTAGAAAGAGAAAAAATAGGAAAGTTTGAACCAAATTGGTTAGGACCCTACATTGTCACAGAAGCCTTTGGATCAAGAGAATATCAAATTTCTACACCTAAAGGGGAACCATTATCAACACCAATCAATAGCCTTCATCTGAACAAATTCTATGCATAGCTTCTTATAGCCTTGTCTTAGTCATCGAAAATACAAAAATACAAAAAAAAAAAAATCGTTACCATGGGGAAAACCTGGAAAACAGGTGTCTTTTTAAAATCAAAAAATCAAAAAGTCATGAAAATAGTAAAGAGAAATAAATTGTCCAATAGTGAAAACCAATTAGTGGTGCTTTGGATAAGTGTCATGCTGAAAACTTGGCAAACAGGCACCTTGTGTAGTTGACTCTGCTTCTTTGTCTACCATCATTTCCACTTGACTTTTCGGTCATATCACCTATCTTTCCTATTCACCACTTGCACATACCATTCATAATAAGTGGTTGTCCTTTCCATAACTTGGAATGATTGACATCGAACACACTTTTTATCCCCATAATAAATTGGTCTTATACTCGACTGAGGGAAGACACTTGACTTACATCATTTGGTTCTTACAATGGTTTTTTTGAGGGTGTAAAACCATTTAAAAAATCTAGAAACATCACAAAATGTCCAAAAAAAACCAAAAACATCACAAAATGTCCTGAAAAAATCCAAAAACATCATAAAACTTCAAAAAGACAAAAAAATCAAAACATGTTCAAAATTTAAGAATAGAGTCAGAATCAGTCATGTTAGTCAGTCTTTGTCATTGTTGAACTATGTTGCCTCTACGACTGGACATAGGCAAGGCCATATATTGATGTTCCCTCGAAGCATTAGGTTAGTCCTTTTAGGTTTGTTTGTATAAAATCATGACTCAATCCATTTGTCTATAAGACAAAGTCATTGGTCATGTCGAACTATGAGTCCTATGTGTGTATAATGTAGGAAAGACCATCAATTGATGAACACATGAGGCCACACTAGGTTAGTCCATTAGGGTTTGTGACATTCACTATCACACACTTCTCATATCTGTAAATAAATCAAATCCTTTTCAGTATGTCTTGTCGGTCAAAGTCTAGTCGAACTACGAGGTCTCTATGTGTATAACATAGGAAATTCCATCAATCGACGAGCCCTTGATGCTGCGCTAGGTCAGTCCTTTAGGGTTCATTGTGTCATAAATTATCATTCAAAACAAACAATTACTAGAACATTAAGAAAAGTCATAGATCAACAAGAAAAACAAGTCAACAATTTCATCAAGTCCAAATCAAACAAATTTCCAAAGCAATAACAAAAACAATCAACCTATGTCTTATATAGGATGTGTCCTTCCTGAAAATAGAAATGATCATTTATTCAAACAATCACCATTGCCTTATATAGGTGGTCACATGATCAAAACCAGACTCAACATCTTATATGGTATGTGTCATTCCTGAATCCAGGCTTTATCAAAATCACCTTATCAATCTCCTAGATAATTAAACAATAAACAGATCAAATTTTGGAAAGTATTTTTATTGGTTGTTGACATTATGGATTGTTTTGTCTTATCTTTTCATTTGGATTTGTCTTTGAGTTTGGTTACTATCTTTCTCGAGGATGTCCCATGAAGGATTTAGAGAAGCACCAATGTATTAGAACTCTTTTTCTTTAACTGTTATTTGTTGACTGTCTTTTGGCTTTATCTTTGAGTCACATTACTAGCTTCCTCGAGAATATCCCATGAAGGATTTAGAGTAGAAATGATGTCTCATGACTTGTATTTTATTTGTTTTTTGTATGTGGTTTTTCTTGACAAAAAGACTAGGGCATCTTCTCTCTTAGTATGAGTTAGGACATTCCTTGTCTACGACTGTCTATTTTTAGTAGGTGGACGACCTTGCACACCTTGGTCTAGGGTAAAATCACAAAGTTGTGTCACACTTTATAAAGGAAACAACCAATGTTGATCCAATTTTAAAACTTGAATCAATAAAAAGTGGCATATATGTTTTGAATTTTGAAATGATGTAAACTAGTAAAATATGTATTTTTTAGTATATTTTATGTTTGTATTTTAAAAAAAAAATTAATCATTTTAAACTAGTTTTTAATAAATTAAAGCTATAATTTAGTTGCTAATAAAATGCTGAAAAATGAAGTTGCATGGGACGTCAAACTTTTTATATTAATTTTTTTTTTTTCAAATTTTTTATGTGCATTTATAACTTGAAATTTTAGTGCATAGATATATGTTTTTCCAATTTTGATAAATATATATTTTTAAATAAATATTAAAATGTGCATGAATAAAAAACTAGTTGTTTTCATCAGACGTCAACTTTCATAATAAATATTTATTTAAAATGGAAAAAAAATTATACCATCTTAAAATAGTCGATTCTTTTATCTAGTGCATTATATTTTTTTCAATTTTTTTTAATTAGTTTTAGTATTTTTCCTTGGCATAGTAATCAACCTAATATTTTGTGCTAATAACCTACTTTTAGTAAAAATAAAAAATAAAAAATAATTAAACTATTAAAATAGATATATTTTTGAAAACTACACTTACGGATCTACAAAAGGGTATTTTAATATTTTTAAAAAGATGTTATTTACATTAGAAAAAGTTATCGAAACTTCAAGTTTTTCAAATAATTTTATTTTTTGGTAAATTGGACTCAAAGTGGTGCTCCATATATTTTTAGCCAACAATTTTAGTTGAAAAAGTTGTGGAAGTATCTAACTTAGCTAGAATGAATCTTACTAGATCATATATTTGACCAAAATTGATTTTTAGTTAGAAATACTTAAATTTAGTTGTGCCGATAAGTTGGCTGAATGTGTGACACAACTTTGTGCTTTTACCCTCTATCTCATATCATGGTGTTTGCTGTCCATTTGTATCAATTACTACCCAATGATGGTTTAATGCAAGGCCTATTGTGTTTCAAAAAAAACATTGAAGATTTATAATACTAACACCCATGTCTTTTATATTACTTTTCAACTTTTTTGCACTAACATTTCTTCTCTCGTGCATTATGATGGAGTCCTATGACACACAAGAAAAAAGCATCCTGCATATGCATTCATGTTAGAAACATCATTTAGACATTGTCATACATATATACATAGTCAACCATACATATATGTTGCATTTGAAAAGTACAAAAATATACAAATCCATCGCATCTAGGAATCCATAACATAACATGCATCCACCATCATAAATTGTATAGCATTCACATGGCATTGTAAATATATATATCACATTGCATCTCATAATCTTAAATGCATACATGACATGGATAGATACCATAAAATTAAATGCATATGTCATCATATAGAATCAACATAATATCATAAGTTGCATTAACATCATAAAGTAAATATTGGCATCCATAACACATGCATATCAAATAGAAGACTACATAATACTATATAGAATTTCATATCATATAGCTTGCTACCAAAAATGATATATATAGTGCTCAAAAAGTGTCACACTACAAGGTCATAATGTATCTCTCAAAATGGACCTTGTAGGCCCTATAATCAAAATACAATGTCTACAAATAAATATAACATGTCCCTAGTCAGAACTCCCACTACTCCCATGTGGAGAGTGAGGAGGTGACTAACAGGGAGGTGTCAATGATCCCTATGTAGAAGGGGGCCTATCATACGGCCCTATCCTGTGAGGTCTGATAACATCCTTAGTGCTTTGGGATCTGCAATGTGATTTGTAGTGTGACCTACTACATGAAATACTACTATGCACCTGCGAATAACTAGGAGCCCATCTCTCAAGAGGCACCTCTTGCGCATACAAATCTTTGTAGTATCTCTCTCTATTGCCAGCCCTAACCAACTCACGAGCAAAAGTTGTAGTTGATCTAGTGCAAGAGCTATAAACTCCACAAATCTCTACTTTGTCTCCTATCTTTGTGCCACCACCTAATCTCTCTCTAAGTAGGCACTATCCCTCTCCATTTTCATAGCTCTGACTTGCTCCTCCAAGGCCTCTACTCTAGCTTGTATGTCAGCTACTCACTGATTAATGGGACCCTCCTCTCACTATGGCCTCTCTCCCTCGTCAACATCCCACTCCTCAATAATCGTGTCTCAAACCTCCCTCTCTTGATCTCCCATCTCCTCCTTTGAAAAATCATCATCATCCTAATATATTTCCAATAGACCAAGGGCATCTATCTCCACCTCCTCCTCAATGGCCTCCTCTGCAACATGCTCCTCACCGACAACCTCCTCTATAGCATGCTCCTCACCAATGGCTTCCTCTCCTCTACCCATCTCCAACATAGGTACATCCTCTCCCTCCCCCTCCTCCTTGTGGACAAGTGATAGATCTCTACCTTAGCCTCTACCATCTCATCGACCCCATCGACCACCCCTCCCACCTCCTCTTTGATCATCACCTCCATCACCTCTATTAGCTCTACCACCTCTCCTACTACCACATCGACGCCATGGGCCTATCCCTCGATACTCTATAGGTGCTGGCTGGTTAGGATCTATCAAAGGCATATTCCTATGCTTTTCCTAGCAAACATGATACCTTATTTTCATCCCTAGATATGCCACTCCACCCCTCCAACCCCACTATACTGGATGTAAGGAATCTATGTCTACTTCCATTGTCACTATAGGAATCTGTGGCCCCCATAGAGGAACCTCTCTAGAAGATTGAGCAAACTCAACTATTCCCCTTGGCACATCCTCAACCTCACCAAATTATTAAAGAACTCTATCTAGCAGGTGTCTCTCAATAATATGATCCCTAGAAATAGTCCTCCCAATCAGATATCGTGTCTGTCAACATAAAGGAAAGTGTTGATGCTCATCACACCACTGTGTAGAATCCATGTAAGACCTCCATATAAATTGATCAAGAGTGTCAAAAGTATGCCTCCAGTATCTAGTATCCCCAAGATGATTCTAAGTGATGGTGCCAGCATATCGAAAAACATATGAAGACCTATCATATAGCTCAAATATAATAGGTGGGCAGGGAAAAACAATGTGCTCCCATGCCCAGATCATCAAAAGAGTAGTACCATGGTTCATAGACTGTGCCTCCCTATACACTATATCATACAAGTGGAAATATAACATCGCTAGTAGACATGGGCCCCATGCATATATGATATATCTCTCTAACATCCCTACCAGCATCTCACCCTAGCCCACAGGAAACCCATGTCCCTGGTAGAACAATCCCACCAATAAAATTACACAACAAAAAATCCAACCGTTCATAACTCTCTACTAGTACATGCCATCTAATCCTATAATGCCTGATCCTAAGTTTTCTGACGTCATCATGATGATAATAACAAGTGATCTTGCTATAACCCCTTTAGGAATCATAAAGGACTCTCTTGCCCCTGATCAACAATCGAAGAATCCTATAGACATCCTCTAAAGTAATAGTCACCTCTCCTATAGGAAAATGGAAAGAGGAAGTCTCTCAGTGCCATCGTTCACAAAGTGTGGTGAGCATCCCTCAGCTTGCTTGAATATTGGGCATAAAGGTCACATGATGCAATCCAAGATGCCATATCATTTGGCTCTCTCCACTCCACAATTGTTCTCGCAACTCGTATGTCAATGGCCTCAACTCCTGGGTGTATATCAGATCCAAAGCGACCTGCAAATGCATAATGAATACCTTGTGTCAGAAATACAAAACCAATTTTTACACCTAAAGATTTCAAATTTTTTTGATAGGAAAATGATTTTTTTATATAAAAAATGTGTTCCAAAATGGCACATTCATTGTTTTAACTAGAAAATGCATCATAGTAATTCAAATGAGTCATTTAACCATGCATATGCATTATAATAATGCACATGCGATGAGGGAGAAAACACACATGAGCAACCATGTAGATGCATCACAAAAATGCAAATGTGTTGAACAAAAAGCACAAGCAAACAACCATGCATATGCATAACATCAAATGTGGTGCACAATAGTACATGCAACATTGAAATAAACAAAAGCGACTTGGAACTACAAATGTGATGCAAAAGAAAACAAATGTGTTGATTCACCTACATGCAAAAATGAGTCTAAACTTGTTTTTACAAATGTGTCATATTGTGACCAGATGCATCACATACGAACGAATTTGCATCAAATGCGAAGTGATGCATTTGAAAAATAAAATTTAAACACCTAAAAATGAGTTAAAAATCAAATTTCAAGAGATGATTTTGGGGTACATACCGGGGGTCCTGCATTGGCTAGCCGTCTGAAAGTTCTAACTCGATAATCATGGTGCTCAGTGTATGGAACAAGTGACATCTTGGCTAAATTCTCTAGAGAAAAATCAAAGTTTTCTAAACTTGAGGGGTGCAAATGAATCTATTTTTCACCTAGATCCTATTTATACCTAGGGTTTTTCTCACACCTTGTGTACTGGGTGCACTATTTACCAAATTTAGATGACTATTTCAGCTCCCAAACTTTTCTAAAAGTGATTTATGTCACCACCATCATACTTCTAGCTATCAAATTATATAATTGGGACAATTTCCTTTTTTATTTTAATTTTTCAAAAATTCATCATTTTTCTCGAGGGGGCATACTCTTGCCTATTTCACACCGGGGCATGACTGGGGGATGTTATGTTTTTATTCTTTGACACAAATGCCTAAATGACATTATGTCAAAGAGGGGAAAACTATAGACACTGAAAATTGGTCTAGGCCTACGACTCTAATTTTCTTCATAATTATAATTAAATAATGTTAATTATTTGATTATTTTCTAAAATTCATGTATCCTCTATTAATTAAATAACTTTAATTATTTAATTAATTCATTTTTTACCTTTATTCAATCTTGATTAATTAAATAAATACTATTTATTTAACTATGTCACTAATTGAGTTTATCCTCTTTCTAAAATTAAGTAAATTGTTATTTAATTTACTCTCATCACATTTACAACTATAATTAAATACTCATTTAAAATTATTTAATTTATTCTTTAACCTTTTCTCTAGTCAATTAAATAAATCTTTATTTATTTAATTTAATCCTCAAATTTTGAATGTTGAATTAAATTATCATTTAATTCATAAAAAAGAATTATTCCTAGCACATTCTTCTGTAATTAGATAATCGCTTAGTTATCTAATTAGTCATTTATCACTTAAGTCAAGATTTAATTAAATCATTCAGTTATCTCTTGATTTAATATCTGATTATTTTTTACGAATAGGCTCTCTATCTTAATCAATCTGTTAGCTAGATTTATTACTATCTTCTATGTGCAAACTTCTATTAATTAAATAACTTTAATTATTTAATTAATTCATTCATGCATTCTAATAGACTATTTCTTCTATGCTAATATTTATCCTTTACATGCAAACTTTATTCTTTTGAGTTTGGAATAGTTTTAACTAAATATTAAATTATTATTTAATTTAATCTCCACCTTTTATGCTTTTTAACTCGCACTAATTCAACCCTAATTCGAATGCATGCCACATATTTCAATCTTAATTGTCAGTTTATCTTTCAATCTAGGCATGTTATTCAAAAACCATGTTTTCTATAAATTGGCTTTACCCTCATTATTATTACTCCTCGCGAAATCTTATGAATTTTGGAAGCAACTTACTTTAGAATCTTTGATTTTTTTCTAGTAACACTATCATGAGGCTATACTTGCACACTTAAGAGAAATCTAAGGGAAATTATCATACAATGGCAAAATGGAGAAGGGCAATCAAGGTTCTTCATGGAATTACAGACTTTTCATGAGATTGTTCTTGTATTTATGGTTTTCATTATTCCATTGTTCTTTTTTGTTATCATAGGTTTATATTTGAGTTTATTGCATTGTATTTCTTAATGTGGCTTGTTTTCCTGTGTTACACAAGCCTTAATTAATTTATATCACACAATAGAATAATAGTATTGAAAAAATAACTCTATATTTTTTAAGTATGAGGAGTTGGTGTTGGCCTTGATTTCAAAATATCTATGATGTTTCATTGATGATTTTTTGGTGGTTCTTTGATTAGTTTCAAGTTATGTTGTCATTAGTGAGTATTACTAGTGTCAATCTCTAGTGTTGATTTGATAAGCATGTGTATGGGTGAGTTGCTATGTTGTAGTTGGTTTGGTTGTGATGAGGAGGTTTTATAGATGATAAGATTGTGTTTGTGTTGCTATGTTTCCAAGTGCTTTTGAGAAAATTTGAATAAAAGAGGAAACAATGTGGTTAAGAGGTGTTCTAACATACAAAGTGGTGTTCTAGTTTTTCTCTGCATTTCTTTTGTGTTGAAGATCTTCTTGTGTGGTTTGGATATGTGTATCAGAGGAGTTTAGTGGTGTTATATCCATATTTTCTTATTCAATATCATTGTGCAGTGAAAGTTGTGTTCACCAGTGTGTGAAATTTGTATTCGAGTGATGTTTGGGAGAAATTATTTTTCTCTGCATTTCTCCATAGTTTGGTTTCTAGTCTTGCAGTTTTGGAAACATACTAATAAGGTTCATATCTATGTTTAGTTGAATTTGTTCATGGTTTGGTACTCTGCAAGTTGATATCTTGAGTTGAAATGTGTGGAAGATTATCTAAGTGTATTGGGTGTGTACATTCTTAAGGTGAAAGTTGTTGCCAGGGAATTTTCTAGATTTCATGGTGTTTGTGGAATATTCCAGACTGTGTTCAAGTGATATTATTTTCAGTGATTCACCTTTGAATCAAAGGAAGCGTGTAATTAAATATTTTATGGTGTTTACATGGATGCGACCAATCTTGGGTATTTACACTAATTGCATATTTTCTTCGATGTTCGTGGAAGTGTGGCATTACATGTATGAGTGGATTTAGGCCCAAGTTAACATGTGATGTGGTGCACCTTCATTCCTTTCCACCACAAGAATGTTTTGGTACTAACCTAATTTGATTTTACATGGTTGAGGTGTATAGCTAACCTTGGAGACTACTTCAAGGTTGAGGAAGGTATAAATAACTGTTGCTTTAATAGAGGATTTGTGAGTAGTGCATGTGATTCTAATTGCAGAGTTATGAAGCACAAATTTATAAAGTGCGATGTGAGATTTAATGAGTTAGACTACTAGAAGTAGTGATTATAAGGTGTCTATAGTCTTAAAAAATTCTACGAATGTGTCAGCGATGTTGTGGTGGACATTTTTGTTACATTGAGATGGATTTCTCATTGTAACAATCTTCTTTTCTTCTTTTCTATAATTTGGCAATGAATCCTTCTTTCTTTTGGGTAGTGAGCCCTCCAACACTAAGACTATTGTATTTTCTATTGAAATTAATTTATATTGTGAGATACTCCTCACTATGGTTTTTCCCTTCTTTGGCTTTCCACATAAATCTAGTGTTCTATTCTGCATGGCATTGATGTTTTTTACTTTATGTTATTTTATTTTATGCTAAATCATTAAATTTTATTAAAGTTGATGCATGAATCTAAATTTTAATGAGGTTTTTGATGTTTTAATGTGTAACTAATTCATCCACCTCTTTGTTGTCTTTCACATTCAACATATCTTTGAGGTGATGGATCAAATTTTACACAACTAGTTTACACATAGTATTATAAGCTTTAACTATTAACATATCCTTTACAATTCTCTAGACTTTAAATCTTAATTCCTTATAATTAATAACAAGCCTCTTGATCATTAACAAATAATTTGATGATTGTCAACTATCACAAAACAATCCTTAATGCTTCTTACTACACATATTTGATGGAGTCCTTAATAAAATCTACACCTTTCTCCTATAAACATATTGGCTTAAATAAATATCAGAAAGTTAATACAATAGTCAAATATAATTGTAGTTAGATTCATGAATTTAGAGATAATATGCATTCATCTAAATATTCTAACAAAAGTTATTTATTGATCCATATAATGTAGGAACATGTGTTACCAATTTATTATTAGAGTGTAGAGTACTTTTCTTGGATTCCAACCCAAGTTTCATGCCTACTTTTCCTCCTATACACCATTACAATTATTTTTTCAACTTCATAAGGATGTTATAGAGGTGTATGGCCTTTTAGAGGTCTTCAACCCATTTGATTTCTATAGTGATTCTAGAATCTATAGAACTTTGTAGCTAATTTCTAGAACCAATCCAAGAGAACCATGGAATCCACCACTTAGCCAATCTAGGAAAATTATGGCATCCACCCATTAGCCAATCTAGGAAAATTATGACATCCACCCATTATCCAATCTAAAGTTCTCAATATCACTAGATTGACCAACAGACATATGCACAAGAATGCATACGTATATACATACACATGTCTCTAAAAATTTGAGTCACAAATACATTCAACATAATTTGGGGGGCTACAACCACTCCAATAGTCCCTAACACAAATTAACAAGGAAATGCATTGATCACAACATAATACCTTGCTATACCAAATCAACACTATCCAACTTTAAAGAACATAGCAATCATCTTAAGAAGACCTTGATAATCAAGGAAACACCTCACTATGGAAAGATAGGCTATTCAACTTGTAATAGAGATATAAAATATCCCATCTCTATTAGGATTACCATCATTTGGGTTTTTTATTAACCAAAATTACCACTATGTTACTTTATGCATGAATGACCATGTAGCTACCATATTTGTAAATTGGTGACTATACAACTCCATTGAATCCTAAACAATGATCAACAATTTAGTCCAAAAAGTATTACTTGTGGATAAATAAAATTCATATTGTGCTACAATATATCATATTCATACATGATGATCCAAACATAGACACGAATACCATGAATTCACAAACACAGAATGGCATATTCACACAACAACCCTATTGAGAACTCTAGATTGAACATATATCATCACAATTTAATAACATCACTAATAACACACACAAAAATTCACATCTACAATATATTACTTCACCAATTTTAACCTAACCATATACCTCATCTAAACCTTCTTCAACTCTCCTAATCTCATATACTTTTAATTAATTTGTATCATGAATTGCAATCTCATATACTCTTCGCTAATTTGTGTGATGAATTGTAATTACAGTTAGGTATCAAAATTACTCCAAATTTTTAATATGTAGGTTTTATGAATATGTATCTACACTTTGAATACACATGTACTAGAGTAGATTCAAATCTTCCATTCGAGACAAGTGTGGAGGATGTTGGAAAATGTTTTATATTTTGGATTTACACCAACCAATCACATTTGGCTAAAATTTTATAAAGCCTTTTCAACCAAAAAATTTTGTTAATACCCTGGAACTAGGGCATTCCATGAGAAAAAAATTATTTGAGGCATTCTATCAAATGGTTCTCATGTCTTATGTATTCTTCTAAAATTTTACATACAAGCCTACCAAGGTAGTTGCAACTATAAAATCTAACAAAATTCCTCTACCCATTATCCTATGATGAATATCCATGCCATGTTCCAAAGCTCCCATTTTTGAAAATGTGGGAGGAATACTAGAAAAGGTTGCAAAGTTTGGCTTTATGACTATTAATTTCATTTAGTTGAAATTTTCTACTTCCTTTTCAACAAACACAGTTTGTGTATATCTTGTGATCGTAGCATTCCATGAGACCATATTTCTTTGAGGCATCTAGTCAAATAGTTTGTATGCCCTATCTAGGATTCCACATTTTTCATACATGTCTACTAGATGATTTCCTACTATAATATATGATAGTAATCCTACATCCATTATGGTTTAATGGATTTCCTTACCCTTTTCCAAAGCTTCCGCTTTGGCATAGGTCGAGAGTACATTGGAAAAAAATGTTTGAAGTGATTTTAACCACTATAGAATGAAAGAGGATGTTAAAATCCTCAATTTGTCTAGCATGGGCTATAAATTTGGTGTTATGGAAATTTAGCTAGCCCATGACTTGCTCATAACACATTCTGAAAGTGGTTATTCTCTAGTAGTCATAATGGAGAACAACACTCTCAATAGTTTTTATGGAAAGAACATAACTCTTAACAACTATTAGGAAACTTTCCAACTCTCATGAAGGCACTGTTGTCACATGAAATTAAACCCTACTAAACACAAGGTTCAACATTCCCATAACACAATGGAAACAACTTCAAGGTATGGGACCTTCAAGTGTATGAGGTTGAATCTCTAGAGAAGTTGGACTTCCTCTTTCAATCCAAGTGAAATGTTTTGGTACACCAATATGTAAATTTGTTTCTTCCCCAGATAATATTTCCCATTACATCAAAGAAGAGGATCCAAAAGAAACACATAGTTCTTTGTCTGGTGATTCTCAAGGGAAAACATGGAGGTTAGGGTTTGAAAAGGTTTTGGAAGGAAAGAAGATTCTCAAAACATCATCTATAAATAAAATAATTCATCATATAAGCATGAAACAAGATAATATCACTCAAACATGAAGGTAATGAAAGACTAGTCATACATAAAATACGAGATAACCAACAACAATGATCCTATTCATTAATGTAAATGCATATAGCCAATCTTTATAATTGCAAAGATGAAAAATGAAAGTTTTCTGAAGAAAAACCCTAGAGGAGTTAGAGGAAGAACCATTGAAATGAATATATTTCTTACCTTTATAGTTTAGGCATAACTTAGAACCACAAATTGAACCCTAAAACTAACTAGGGTTAACAATGAAGTATGTGCATGAAAGAAAGAATCCCTCCCATGAAAATTGTGATTAGGGCATGGATCTATTAAGAAAGTCAACAAACAAAAATAAATGAGTATGGGCACCCATAACATCCACTTGTAGAAGTCACGAGAGCAATAAATGTCATCCTTGAAGCCCTAGAATTGAAATAGGCCACTCAAAAAGTGATTCAAGCATTAACGACACTGCCTATAAAAAACATAAAATCTATTAAAAGGATAGGGCATTGATCCTAAAAGAAAACATTTTTCTATGCAATAAATGGTCTAAAGCTATGAAAATGATGACACCTTTTTTGAGGATTGGGCCTCAATTTTTCTTCATACATTAAGCACATCTTGGCATTAGATCGTTGAGAACTGGGCTTCGAGCATACCACTTACCATATACCAAAAGAAAAGAAGAGAGGAGGACAAAGGATCTAATCACAAAGTTTGAAAGGATAACCCTTTTTAGGATTCAAAGGTTAGGAAGGAGGCTTATGCCTTATTGTAGAGATGAAAAGGGTAAAAGGGAAGACCAAAGGCCAAAGTCGGAAAGGATCCATTAGTGATTGTAGAGAAGAGTTACCTCTTTCTAAAGAAAGCTAAGAGGTAAAGGAGAAGGCCAAAGCCTAAAGTCTGAAGGTATCCATCGGTGATCGGAGGTCTAAGGTACCTCTTACTAAGGAAAGATAAGAGGTAAAGGGGAAGGTCAATGCCTGATTTCAAAAAACTCAACATAGATAAATTTTTGAAAGGAGTGAAGGTGAGAAGGAAGAAAGGTGGAAGATAAAAGTCTGATGTTTGAAAGTCAAAAATGCAATTTTGGGGATCAAGGATTGGGAGGAAGAAATACTTCTTGAGATGAAGAGTAAAAATGATAAGAGGGAATCCCTACCCAGGATGTCTAACAAATCTAGATAGAAAAATATTGAAAAGTCTCTTTGAGATTTAAGTGGTTAGGGGTAAGACATGAAAATTACCAAAGGAATAAATACGAGTTAAAGGGTAATGTCGATGGTTGAAATCCAAAACACTTACAAGGAAAGCAAAGGAAAAGAAGGAGTGGGAGCAATGAAGAAGGCATGCTGGTATGAAGGGAAGTGAAAACCCGAAATCCCAAAACACTAGGACTTATCCAATTTTAGGACCCTTCAAGGAGAATTCATGCAAGATGGCCCATGAAGGTTCTCTCAAATTGGTTATCAATGATGGGTTGTCAAAGGTTGGCATGAAATTTCTACATGCACCAAATCTATATTCAATTTCTACTACATGCTCTACAAGTGGAGTTTCTCTTGCTATTCATGTAATAGTTGTAGTAGTGGATATAGCACCATGATTTACTGCCAACTTCTTAGGCTCTGTGTAATCAAGAGGAGGATTGAATTCCATCTCCCATTATGTGTTAAGGGAATTTATGGTAGATTCAAGTTTTGTGTCAACTATTTTTATACAATATGTGGTGTTGTAATCCATTCTGATAACTCCATTGAGCCTCATTGTTTCTTTCTCCACCATCACTAGTATGTATCCATCCAAACCTAGCCTTCCATGAGAAGTAGAAAAATATTAAAAAAATACATCAAAACATCTTTTTCCTTTAGTAGGTGATGAGAGTCTAGAATCTAGAGTGAATATTTCATAGACATAAGCCCGAAAGGAATATATTGAGCACTAGAAATCATTGTGTTGCTACTTGCGTGGGAGAGGTAGATTCAAAATTTAAATTCAATTTTAAACATCAATTTCATTATCAATGAGTGTGATAGTTGGATTGGGTGGAAGTTGCAATGATCATGACCGTTGAGAGTCAAAGGAGTGTAGTGGAAAAGAAAAGGGGAAATAGAAGAAAAAAAAAATAGAGAATATGACTTAATGGTGTAAGAGTGGGACCCAAAGCCATATAAGAATTGAAACCTTAGTGTGTTCTCTTTAAGTCCGACCCATGTTCACTACCTACATGATAATGGGAGATTTATATAACATAATGAAAGAGGTTTTTTTTAGATATTATAGTTAGAAATTCTCTGGTAGATGTGTATGTTAAATATGGAAGCATAAAAGAGGCATGCAAAGTGTATAATATAATGCCTCAAAAGAAAACTCATCTCATTTATGGTAATTATTTTAGGATATGCACATTTTGAATTAATGAAAGAATTTTGGAATTTATTTTTTCCTATGAGCATGCAATCATGAAAAATTACTAGATGATGATTTTCCACGCTTTAATCTCATGGGTCATTGATATATTTTGATCAATTTTTTGACGATGGCCCATCGGAATTTCAATGACTATTTGTCATTGTTATTGCGCCAGAATTTTGACGACATTTGAAACGTAGAAATTCTGGCCCGGCATCCGACAAACAGTCGTTGAAATTGTGACGGGCTATCGTCAAAAAATTGATCAAAATGTACTAGTGGGTAACTCTTATTTCATTATACTTATAGTCATTTATTATGTGTGTATGATCGATCTTCTAGAATGTCTTGGTTATCTTAATGACAATATAGACTTTATCATTAACATGCTAGTTAAACCTTAGTGGCTAGAGTGTGAAAAGATGAAAATGGTGTACTCTCTTTCACTTCTAGGGTTTTAGACCTAAAAGGAGAGAGATAATTTCTTACTCTTCACTCAAGAACAAAACCTTGAGATTTCAATGCAATGGAGATTGAAATATAGCAAAGGGACTATTTTAGAGATTGAATGATATCTAATTAGGGGTTCACCACCAAGTGTAAAGTTGGAAAAGATAATGAATTGCAAAACATAATGTGCTATACAAAATGACCTAGAAAGATGAACAAAATGTGGTAAAAATCTATGAGATTGGAAGTGTGCACCTCAAAGACTGAAGAAGGTAGAATGGACGTTTAGATCACTAAAAAATCTATTGTTGAAGTTGAATGGGACCCATTTTCCAAGCTAGGTGAATCAGTCCAGTTTCCAAGGAAATAGATTGGAGCAGGTTTTAGCCAAAAGGGTATTTGGATCTATAAAAATATTTATCAAGCCTGCATACTGGGACTCATTCGCCAATAGTGGTGAATCAGTCCACTTCTACTTTTATAGAAATTCTAAACTAGAATATGTGCCTCTTGGTCTATTTAGCTCCTTTTGTCTAGTTTCCAAATCCAAAACTACAAATTTCAACCTGTAGACCTTCTCCAAGCTTCTCCAAGGCTTGATGACAACTTTAAGGATTTTGAGGACTTGAGAACTTTTCTCCAACTTGGCTTCTTAGTAAATCTACAACCTAGCCTTGCAAATGACACACCAGAAGAGGGAAGGATGTTGTGGGGGTTAGTGAATAAAGATTTTCCTTGGTCAAACCCCTTGTTCATAATTAAACCTTGAAATGAAAGAAAATATGAAAGTAGAATGATGAATGAACAAAAGACAATGTTGCAACTCACCAAAACCTTGCAATTAAGTGCTACAAGTATGCTTGAAATGGATGCAATGGATGCAGTTCTTGATTCTTTCTTGAAGAAGGTAGATCTTGAATGCAATGCTTGCTTGGATCATGAACTCTACATCACAAATGTTAGCACAATAACAAACCTGAAGAATGCAATCTTTGACATGATGATTGATGCTTGAAGAATGCTCTAGAATACTTGATAATCTTCCCTTTAAATGCCTTGAATTCTCTTTTCAATGCTCTTTTGAATGCTTAATTATATATTGTAAACTCTTGAATGCAAGGATATGAATACTTGAATGTAGGTACTGACACAATAGTGTGTCTCACTTTTGGGACATGATGACTTTTTCCTGAAATAATTGTTTTTAGTAAAGCTAATCATTTAAGTCTTGAGAGGCTCCATCTAAAGTTTTTTAATTGAAGAGGGATAGACAATACCCCCTTAGATCAAACCCACTTGGATATAACCCCTCTAATGTTAAATCATACCCACAATGGAGTCTCCTTCGCACCTATCAAAATGTTGGAAAAAACCCACTTTTCCTTTGCGTTTTGAGGGATTAAATAATGTCATTTAAAATTCTATTTTGCAAGATTTTAGCCCTTGAAAAAATATTTGCAACAAGTATAGTTATGTTGTATGACACAAGTGTTACTTTCTAAAATTGTTGTTTTCTATTTAAAACTAGTTATTAAAGGAGATATTGAAAGATTCATGATTTATTTTTAAAAAAATGAAAAAAAAATATTTATAATCTACACACAAATTACCACAAATCACTAGTTCACATCATCTTCAAATTCTTAATGGTTTAGTTGTTATAGGTCTCAAAAGATGAAGATTCAGTTAAAAGTATTGATGTAAATGTCCATCTTGGGCAAAAAGTGAGACAGTATTGTGGTTTCACCCATGCTTAGGATGAAAATGAGTAAAGAACATTGTATTTATACTTAATTATGCAAGAATTCCTAAAATTACAACACTACAAGCCGACATCATTTCTAGGAGAATAAAATCTTACTAGAAATTGATTTAAATTTGAATTTTTGTCACATGGGACTCATTCGCCCAAGGTGGCGAATGAGTCCCATTACATATAATGAATGGGACAAAAAATGAAAAGTGTCTAGAAATGTGTGAAACCTGTATCAGGCCAAAAAGACCTAGGTGGGACTCATTCGCCTAAGGAGATGAATGAGTACTAGACACTAAACCTAGGCCACACAAGCTAAGAACACCTAAATTCTGATTGGTTATTGATTGGTGTTGGGATTATCCTTAAAAATATGCAATAAATAAGGCATGTGGATGAAAAATAGGGCCAATTAAAGCATAAGAAATCCCAACTATTAATGAAAAGCATAAAGGAATGTGAAAGTGTGTAACAACACTTTACAACACCTCAAATAAGGCAAGTTTAAGATTGATTATGATTAAAATTATGTTTATTATGCTTATTTAATTGATAAAACCCTAGAAAAGTGTGAAAGTGTGTTACAACACTTCACAACACTTTAGCAAGGCACCATTAAATTACATTAGTTCACAAGGGCTGAAGACCTAATGTGAATGTGTTATCAACATTACAACACTAAATCAAGGAAAAATTAAGCTAAAATCCACAAGGAGGACCCAAACAAGTGGAAAAATGTCGAAGGACCCATTTTTCAACACTACAAAGTGAAGTATAGGGGTGAGTTTGATGAGAGAATTAAATCTCTCTTAAAGGAGGGATCTACAAACTAGAGCGAGTGGCTAGGTCGACATGTATGCAAAATTTGGAAACAAAGAAAAAGAACATGATTTTTTTTGTAGAATGCATCAAAGAGATGTATTCTCATTTAGATATCATTGCAGCTACCCTGGTCAATGTGCAAAAAAGCAATGTGAAATAATAGGTTTTATAAGCTTTCAAGAAAGTGTGATTGGCAATAAAAGGTAGCATGGTGTTTATCAATATCAACTTAATGTTATAGGAAAAGAAAGCCATAAGATTTAGTACAAAGAAATGAAGAGATACTCATGCTTCAAAATAAGGGTCATGTAAAATTTGGAAAGAGGAATGATTATAATTATCAAGGAGATCCAAATTTGGGTTTAAGTTGAATTTAAATTGTAAAATAATTATCTAATGTTGTGATTGAAGAAAAGGGGAACTTTGACGAGATAAAAGATGAAGAAATCCTTAGGGAAGATGTGTGAGAGGTATAATATTCACAAAGAAATGCTTAGCAAATAATATTTGTGGGACCAAATAGGGATATGTGAGCCATATAATATTCACCAAGAAATACTTAGCAAAGAAGATTTGTGGGACCAAATAGGGATGAGATCAATGCCAAATTGTAACCGCCATGCCTTAAAGGAAGTGGAAATGGATTTAAAATTAAAAGGAAGGGACTCAAACGTCTCAATGAATGAAAATAAAAATTTAAGGCCTCAAATTAGAAATAATGTGCTTGATTTAAAAGCAAACATCCAATCCTATATCACCTGGAGAAGTGGCTAGTGTAGGAAATGAAGGAACTATACAAGGAGAAAGAAAACATTTGACGAACACCAATAAAGAAATTGGTAGGGAAGGTGCACCTACACAAATGTTAAATTATCTAAGAAATACAAAGTGAAAGAAAGAAGAAGCTATCAAGCTATTAGCAAACATTGGGATTTCAATTTAAATATTTCCAATCCTTTGTAGAAAAAGTTTCAAGTTACATATTAGAGAAATAATGATCCAAAGGAAACACTTTATGGATATTGAATGGGTAGAAAAATGAAGTTCTTAAATCATCCACGAATGCATAATTTCTATGTGAAGAAGATAATGGTTTTTGATGATCATAAAATGAGTATTTTTTAATATGAAAAATAATAATATAAGTATAAATTTATGCTGTTTATTTATTGATTTTCTTAGAAATATAATGAACCTCTATTAAATATGAAGATAAGATGGAATACCACTATAGGTTCTGAAATAAAGAAAATAGGTGTGCTACATTTTGAGAGATAAAACAGAAAATTTCCTTCAAGTTTCATTTAAGGAAGCCCTAGCTATCTCAATCCAAGGATGGGATGAGGTAAATATATCTACTAGAAGGGTGTCCTAGGCTGTTATTTAAGGCTAAAATGGGGTTCACCACCAATCTAGGGCCTGGAAAGAAAAGAAATGTAAATGGTATGCAAGACTTAATTAAATGACCTAGAAATGAACTTAAATCAGAATAGTAAAGTGAGAAAGTATAGAGGTGCACCTAGAAAATGAAGAGGCTTGAATAAGGGTATGAAATCCTAACAATATTGACTTTTAATGCACACCGGGTGTCATACACTAGTAGGGGCGATTTACTCCGAGTTTAGGGTTTCTAACAAAAACTGGAATCTGGAACTGGCAACTTAGGATCTATTGGAACTATCTAAAATTTGGTATATTGGGACTCATATGCCACTAGTGGCTATTTAGTCCTAGTATTAGGGTTGATCTAAAACTATGCTATCTTCTAGTGCTTTCTTGTAGCTTCTCTCCTGCCAAATCTCTAAGTTTGAAACATTGAATTGCAACTTGTAAGTAACTTTATGTGATCTTGCAAGTAAGGTGACAACTTTGTGACAACCTTGACAACTTTCTTCAATCTTGTAACTTACTATCTAAAGGATGTTCAAGTCTCAAAACATGTAAATCTGCAATCACACATGTAGAGAGATGAAACTTGTTGATTGTTAGGAAATAGGGGTTTTCCTTGGTCAAACCCCATTTAGGTAATTAAACCTTATGATGAAACAATGAAACATGAACAATAATACCTTGAATGATGTTTTTAAGTGTAAATATACAATCTAACATGAAGTTTCCATGAAGATTGTAGATCTTTATCTTGAATTAGATATTGAACAATGCTTAACTTGGATCTTGAATTCTATATCACAACTCTAGCTCAACAACCTACTTGATGGTTTATGTCTTTGACATGATGAAGAAATCTACCCTTGAATTCCTTATAAATTATCTTAAATAATCTATGATTCTCTTGTGATGTCTTAAGATGCTTGATGCTTGATTTCTTGGTCACTTGTAAACTTTCTAGCTAAAAATGAGTTAAATAGCCTTGTTCATATAGGAACTTCCATCTATCTTACCATTTATTAGATCTCAAATGCCAACAATCATCAAATTTGAATTCAAAAACTTGATTTCCCACTCAAAACCCTAAAAAGGGTCCAGATGGGACTCATACATCCAACGTAGCATATAGGTCCCATATGGATGGGACTCATACACCCAAGGTGGTGTATGGGTCCCAACAAGGCTTTTTGGGCATAGGAAATGTCAGGGGGTTAAGATATTGAATGTATTTATTGATTATGTCTAAATATCAATTGAAATAAGCCTCGTGTTGCATAATAAAGGATCTTAGGGGCCTATTTATGATTGTATGAAGGTCATAAATGTAATAGGACCCAAAACTTAATGTGAAGGTGTAAATAAATACACTTTACAACACTAAATTAAGGAAAAAATAGGTCTATTTAGCTTGAAAGGGTGCTAAACCTAATGTGAACATGTAAAACGCATTAGAATACTAGATCAAGGAAACATTAGGCTAATTTTAATGTTAATCATTCCTAAATTAAGTGTGAAAAGGGGATACTTTTTCCTACACTACAGGTTCATGGAAGGAGATGATTATTAACAACTACAATTACAGTTCATGTAATTGAAGGTCAAAATGCTTTTGAATTGTTATTATTTATTTCATTTCTTTATGTAATAATGTATGGGAACATTGGATCACTTGAGATTTTCATCCTTATGGAGAGCTATCATGTCCCCTTTTTAGGGAAAAAAATTGAAGGGTGGAATTTGGGAATCCTATTGTATTTCCTCACAAAACATCCTCCCAACTTGTAGTTTGGGATATAACATCTATAATAACACCCACACATCATATCCAAAGCCCATGGAAAAATGATCATATACTAGAAAGATATTTCCATTAGAAGATTTAAAGTCTAGACTCATTGTACTTAAGTAGAATTGCTTCTGATAATTCCTCCACATTGCTCCCTAGGAGCACATTTTGGCTTGTGGTTTGGAACATAGAATCAACGATGATACCTACACATCATATCATAATATCAAGGGAAATAGTTCTGGTACCAAAAGGATATTGTTATCAGAAGATGACTATGTTGAGCAACTGGCACCTACTTCAACATGCATAATGGATAAGACACCTCCAGATCATCAAGCATAAATTGTGAAGATTCAAAAAGATGGAAGGAGCTAGGGAATCATGTGGATAGGTTCATAGGGTGACTTTCTAATTCCAAAATAATCTACTTTTTCCTTAAGTTTGACCTAGTGTAGCATGTGAAATTTAAATTCTAGGCTTTGGCACCATTTTGACTTAGGGCTGACCTATTCTTTGAGCGAAATTGTTAGCATACAAATATAGGGATTCAATTCTTGTAATGGATTTCATATAATTATGTCATTATTCTATATTTAGTGGTAATTGTGTTCTACATCCTTATGTGGACAAAAACCCATAGGAGTTGTGATCATTGGATGAAAACCCAATAATCACTAGGATTAGAGGATGAAACCCATTTGATTCTTGTGGGAATTCTCATTAAAGGATTGCATATGAGCTTCAAGTAATCTACAAGGATGATAGTAATACTATTGTTCATCTAAGAGAGCAATGAATATCATTCTAAATGAGTCTTAGTGATTTGTATTTGATATATCATATATGTGGTTAGAATTATAAAGTTTATCATTATATCAAAGTGATATTTGTGTTCATATGTTCTATTCAATCTAAAACTTAGTCTTTTATTAGAATTTTATGCTAGGAATATTATAGTTGTATTAAAGCATGATTCTACTAGTCTATGAGGTTTTCTAATGAGTGATGTTGAGAAAAAGGGACATTAGGTACTAGAGGAGATAATTGAAAAAATTGGATCAAGAAGGAAACTCAAACCTACAAAAAATAAAGATGTTAGAAAATGAAGAAACACTTAAAGAAACAATTATAGAAATTCATGAGATTACAATATGGCTAAGGGATATACCAACAAGCCTAGAAGAACATTATCAACAATAGAGACATCTAGTTCCCTAGTGAATTTTGGAAGGATTTATCCCATCTAATAGGAACCAAGCTCACACCTAGTAGAAGCTATCATCTACAAATTGATGGGAAAACTACAATTGTAAGCAAGTGGATGGAAGGATACTTAAGGAAATATTCCACTAGTAAACATGTGGTTTGGATCAAATGGCTATACTTTAGGTATTATTGCTACAAAAAAACTCATTGCATTTCCATTGTCATGTCTCCATTCATAGCACTCTATGAATATGATGCATTAACGTTTGCAGAGTTAGTACTCATAGATAGTAGAGTTTTGGTAGCAAGATATTTGGTTAATCAAAGTCAAGATATTTTGAGAACTCTCAAGGATCAGCTGCAAGTCACCCAAAATAACAAAAGGATGTATGTAGATAGGAAATTCACAAAGGGATCATTTCAGGTGGGAGATATGTTATTTATTAGATTGCAGCCATATAGATAGTATTGGTAAGGGAATGCAATATTTGAACATCCCAATTTTCATTTCTTGAGCACAAACAATCTTGAGAGTGGAGGACTTGTCATGTCCCCTTTTTTAAGAAAAAAGTTCTAAAGAGTGAAATACAAGAATCCTATTACATTTCCTCATAGAACATCCTCTTAACTTGTACTTTGGGATATAACATCTGAAATAATACCCGCACGACATATCAAGAGATCGTGGAAAAAAATATATATATATTAGAAATATATCACCATCAAAATATCACTATGGGTGATCCCACAAAGCTAGTTTACAATTTCTAGGAGATTCTAATTTTTGGTAAAATCATATATTTTTAAAAAATATAACTATTTAAGACTTAAAATTTTCCAATTAAATCATTCCAATTGAAGATGGTTTGTTCAAACTACCTTAGATCAAATCCCCTTAGATAGAATCCTGCTAGTTTTAAACCATACTTATAACAGAGTCTCCTTTACACCTATCAAAATGTTGATAAAAAACCACTTTTGATTTACCTTTTAGGGGATCAAATGAATTCATTTAAAATTTATTTTTTGTAAGTATGTAGTACTTAATATAAGCTTCCCAAAAAGTATAATTTTAAATACATTTAATTTAATTATTATATTTATTTTTATTTCTTGTGAATGTAGGTTTTTCTAATCGAAAATCAAGTCTTCCTCTCGTTTCCGCACATGTGGAAAAATATGCATTATCAAAAAAAATTTAAAAAAATATGAGCACACCAAATATTGAAACTCTTGATCCAAGAAAAAAAAAAAATTGATACATGCAAAATGGTTACACACATTATACAATCGCTACTATGTTTGAATTGTAATTGGTTTGACTTTGAAACTTGATTAAAGAAAAATATTCAATAAAAACTATCTAACCAAGCGGGAAGTACTAGATATCGAAGCTAAGCAAATCTAAATACAAAAAGAATTAGAATTTTATCCTTCATGGAAAATAATTTTACTATACTATGAGGCCACTTTTAAAATGTTGTTTTCAAAAAAATTTTGTTTTCAAGGGAGATGGAAAAGAAGTGTAATCTCGATTCCAAAAATTTTGAAAAAAATATATTTAGAATCTATAGAAAAAATTTCATGAAACTCTAGTTTGCATCATCTTCAAATTCCTCATGGTTTAGCCGCTATAGGTGCTTGAAAGTGAAGATTTAGTTAAAAATAATAATTTCAGGGTCCAGTTTGGCCAAAAATTGTAAACCACTGTTGTGGGATCACCCAGATTTGAGACTCACTATACTAAAGAAAAATTGATTTTTTGAATTCCTCTATATTCATCTACAAGAGCATATTTTGGCTTGTGATTTGGAACATAGTATCTAAAAACAATTTTTTTGGCAACCTAATGCTATATGCTCCTTCAAGGGTTTTTCACCTAAACGGAGATAAGATTAGGGCCAAAATTTAGTGTTTACACTAAAAGAGGGATGTGAGAAAAATGTAATATTCCTAATTGAAGTAAACTAAATGCAAAAAACTTGAAGAATACTATTGATTATGTATGCAAAACTAAGAAATATGAAGTGTTGAAAAACACTGTGTTGTATGCAAACATGAACTAGAAACATGCATAAATGAAAACATAATTGAATGAGACTGAATGGGGTGCACCTAGAGATGGAATGCTACTGCTGGAAGATTCTATAATGTATCATAAATCATTATTGATGACCAGTGGGAATCATTCACCACTGATGGAAAATCAGTCCTTCTTCTAGTAAACTTTGTTGAAACTGGTTTCTGGGTGTCAAGAACTAAAATTTGATGAAATCACCTTTTCCAACCTAGCATTGGGACTCATTCCCCACTAATGGTGAATCAATCTGCACTTGTCTTCTTGTCGGGTTGACAAAACCAAATCTGTAGAATATAGGTTGAATGTTGTTTCCCAGCTTGAATTAAGATTTAGTTGACTTGTTGACCACTTTTCAACACCTATTTTTTTGAAAAATATTCCTACAAGACCTACAAAGACACATAAAAAGAGGGGGGAAATGTTTAAGGGTTAAAGTATAGGGATTTGCCTTTGTCAAATCTCACTTTGGTAATCAAACCCTTGATAAAGAAATGAAATGAAAACAAGAAAGGAATGATGAATAGACAACATGCAAGTGTCCTAAACTCACCACACCCTTGTTGTTGAAGTTTGAAGATATGCCAATGGCTACTCAAAGCTGCTTGAGTCAATGATGCTATTATGCTCATGTGCTTAGATGGATGCAAGGATGAATGCATACCTCAATGAATGGGGGTTAAAATGTACGGAAAAACACTTATTTATACACACTTATGCCCTAATTACCAAAAAATACATCACAGGCCGACATAAGGTCTTAATGAATAAAAATTTGAAGGAAATAAGAATTTATTTTGAATTTTGTGCCAAGAGGGACTCATTCGCGACCCATGGAAAATGAGTCCAACTTAAGGCATGCAAGTGGGTGTTGGGAATTAAGTCATATTTAATGTTGTTTGTCAGGTTTGTATTAAAACAAAAACTTAATTATGACCTCTAAGTGCATAAAGGGGCCAAATAAATCATAAGAAAGGTGTAATTAGTGATGACAAGCCTAGGAAAGTGTGAAAACTTGTTACAAGACTTTACAACACTTTAGAATAGGACTTGGTAAGTGATAAAAATGGAATATTTAGATGAATTATAATCAGAAGAGTCTAGAAAAGTGTACAAATGTGTTACAACACTTCTCAACGCCTTCACAAGACATCATAAAGTCTTAATAATTTGAATATTCGAGACCTAATGTGAATATATAAGTTACATTGCAACATTAAATCAAGGTGAAATCAAGCCAAATAAGCACAAGGAGGGAAAAAACTAGAAAAAATAAAAGGGTTACTTTTTTCTGTGTCCATAGTTAGCCCCCACTTTAGTGAGAGGATGAAATTGCTTCAAACTCACATAAAGTAGAGCAATACATCTCAGGAGGGATCTGAATGTACTAGTGATTTATAAGATGAGACAACAATGATCAAGAGGGATGTTCAAGATCCCATGGAAAATCAATCATAAGCACAAAGGAACACACATGAAAGTAATGAAAAAGAATGAAGCTTTGATCGTATGTCCAACTCATTGTGGATTAGATCTAGGTTGTTTGTTTGGAACAAGAAATGTGTACTCATTCTGGGGCAACGAAACTCATGGTTGTCTGTCAGGTGGGAAAGCCCAAGTACTCTGGGGCCACAAAACTTTTGGTTGTCCATGGGGTGAGAATTCCACAAGGTGGCTATGGGGAAGATTTGTGCCTCAGAATGGACTTTCTTGCTCAAACATACTAAATTTATACCTCCTAATAACTTTAATAAGGCACCACGAAGAAGAATTTCCTTTTGTGCTTCATGAGACAAGAAAAGCTTTGTATGCTTAGAACTCATGAACAAATGCAATGGTACCATAGGCATGGAAGTTGTGTTATGCAAGATGCCCATGTAAATGCAAAATGAAACATGCAAAAGGAATGTTCAAATGAGTCTTGTTTAGTTCATGTGAGGTCTTTAACTTATGGAACATTCTGTCTAATATCTCCAAGAGAGGACAAATCAAAGAATAGAATATTTGCAACTTAGGGGATATAGTGTGTCACATCAAGCCACTAAGAGGAATGTAATATGCTTAGATAGATCACACTTATGAAGGAAATCACACCGAATGTCATCCACAAAGTGATAAATGCATCGTATGAAGTAACAAGGATACACTAAGAACCAATAAAAATGCAAATGAATAATGCCAATGTATTCCCCCACTTTAAAGGAATTGCTACATGGATTACATGAGAAATTACTTTAAAAGTAGCAAATGAAAAATGAAAAAAAAAGAAACAAGAGACAGCTAGGGAACCGAAAAACTTGGAGGAAGCCCCTCTATGAGAGTAAAGTCATATGTTTTAAAGGAGTAAGGTTATGTCATGTAGAAGGAAAAGGAAGAAAAGAAAGAGGTTCCCCAAAGGAACACAAACACATAAGCGGTCCTATGGATTTAGGGTTAAGGCCCAATATTCATTACTACAATTTTTATTAAAAGCTTTCAGGTGTCATCATTCCCCAAAATACGAGTGGAAGAGAATAACACAAAGAGAGAAAAAACAAAAGAAAAAATAAAATCCATTTTGGGTCAACATGGAAGAGACATTGCTGTCTCAATGATTTGCATCATCCCCAAAAGGAAAACACAAGTGAAAAGAAAAGGAAAACCTTTTGGGTCAACATGAAGGGGAGACATTTTGGTCTCAATGCATTGCATCATCCCCAAAGGAAAACACAAAAAAAAGAAAAATAAAAGACCTTTTGGGTCAACATGGATGAGACATAAATGTCTCAACACCTTGCATCATCCCCAAAAGGAAATCACAAGACAAGAGAAAAGATAAAAGGTTTATGACATATAGAGATAGTGGAGGGAAAAATAGAAGTGCATGAAAAGAGGGAGAACATCAAACATCATGTTACAGGGGAACACGATATGTACATTCAATGACACCAAAGAAAAGAAAAGAAAAAGGAACATGTAAATGATTAGTAACGCATCAAAAAAATCATCCACCTCCCAATCTCAAATGGTATAAGTGGAAGACAAATAAAGTAGCTAAGGGACAAGGATAAATGAATTACTAGGACAAGGCTAACAACCTCTTGCCCCCACTAACTGTAAGGCAAGATTGAGACAAGATGGACGGTGGGAAGGATCATGCAATAGTGAGAATGGAAAATTCTACAAATATTGCATGATAAGGTTGGTGATAGGGTACTATGGGATGATAGGATAATAGTCAGTATCAGTGAAGTGATACTTATTTACTAATTCCTTCAATGTCCAAAATTCATCATTTCAATGTCCCAGAACATGATGGTATTTACAATAAGGTACATTGGAATATTTAGGATGGATTACTAACCTATTCATAGATGGAAATAAGATGAGACCTTTGTTTAAAAGCATTTGGAGTTTTTTTTTCCATTTAAGTGGTCGGTGGAGAAGAAACTTTAGTTTTTTTAGTTTGTAAGGTTGTTTGCGTTTACTAGATTCACCTTCTTCATGGATTGAAGGATGAAGAGGACCCACGGGGATCATAGTCTCCTTGTAATTATAATCATGTAAGGGTTGTTCACATGGAAGGAGAACATTCAAGTCAGGAGGGGAATTGAAGATCATCGTGCCATCATCTCAAAGTCTCCAATATTCAAAAGGATGCTTGTTGTTATGAGGGGGATCTTGATATCCTAATCTTGTGGTGTTCTCATTTGTTGTTTTTTTTTCTAAAAGTTGATGAATATTATGTTCAATTGTTGTGTCACATATTTGTTTGCTTAAGATAGTAAAACCTTTTTCGATAAGTTTCTTCAAGGTTGATTGGTGTGTTTGTAATTTTTTTATCATAAAATGGTTGAGGAGTTACTTTATTAGAGGAACTAGGTCCTTTATTTATTTCAAGATGTAGGTATCCAAATGTATCAGGAGGTGGGACAGTAAGAAGGTCTTGTGATTTCATGGATGGGTAAAAGGTTGTATTGGATTCAAGGTTGTCAAGGCACACATTTAAGAACATATTCATGCTAGGATCATCATCTTCTTGAATGATTTCAATAGCACGAGGAGGACATGCATGAGGAGTTGAAGGAGGATGAGGAAGCTCAAGGTCATTAGGATCAGTTCCAAAGGCACAATTTGACTTGTCTACTAAGGATTTTAATGATTTCCAAAAATTATTGAAGCAAAATGCCATGATGAAAGTTAGTGAAAGTAAACTAATATGCAAGAAAGAGGATAAAACAAAGAATCTGGAAAGTATGATAGAAGGTGATAGCAACAAACTGTAATGCATAAAATTCCCAAAAAATGCCAAAAAATGCAATTTAGAATGTGCAACTGGATTGATTCACCCAGGGTGGTGAATGAGTCTAGGGATGAGTTTTTTTGTGATTTTTCAAAAAAATTAAAGTGTTTTTTATGCTTTTCAGATGCAAAACTATGATGCAAATGTAAAATTTTAGCTTTTGTATTGTTTTGAAGTGCAAAAATGAAATCTATATGAGATATTCACTAATGCAATTTTGTAAATCCTAGGATGCTAAAAAAATGAAAAGGATAATTTGCAAAAGCTAATACAAGGACTCCTAGCATATAAATGTAGATGTAAATTAGAAAGATTATGTTGAATATGCAGGCTCACCAAAATTAAAACAATTTTTTTGGCAACCTAATGCTATATGCTCCTTCTAGGGTTTTTCACCTATAAGGAGATAAGATTAGGGCCAAATGCACTATTTACACTCAAAGAGGGATGTGATACAAATGTAATATGCCAAAATGAAGTAAAATAAATGCAAAGAACTAAAAAATACTATTGATTATGTATGCAAAACTAAGAAATATGAAGTGTTTGAAAACATTGTGTTGTATGAAAACATGAACTAGAAACATGCACAAGTGAAAATAGAATTGAATGAGACTGAATGGGGTGCACCTAGAGATGGAATGTTGATGTTGGAGGATTTTGGAATGTCTCATAAATCACTATTGATGACCAATGGGACTCATTCAACACTGATGGCGAATCAATCCTTCTTTTGGTAAACTTTGTTGAAATTGGTTTATGAGTGTCAGGAATTGAAATCTAAGGAAATAACCTTTTCTAGCCTAGCAGTGGGACTCATTTTCCACTAATGGCGAATCAGTCCTCCCACAAAAATATAAAAATTATGAAGTCAACTCTGTGTGTACATATCTGTACTTGTCTTCTTGTTAGGTTGATAGAACCAAATCTACAAAAAATAGGTTGAATATTATTTCCAAGCTTGAATTAGGGTTTAGTTGACTTGAATATCTTTCATGACTTGTTGACCACTTTTCAACACCTACTTCTTTGACAAATCTTCCTACAAGACCTGCAAACACACATGCAAAGAGGGGGAAAATTGTTAAGGGTTAATGTATAGGGATTTTCCTTGGTCAAATCCCACTTTGGTAATCAAACCCTTGATAAAAAAATGAAATGAAAACAAGAAAGGAATGATGAATAAACAACATGCAAGTGTCCCAAACTCACCAAACCCTTGTTGTTGAAGTCTGAAGATATGTCAATGTCTACTCCAAGATGCCTGATTCAATGATGCTATGATGCTCATGTGCTTAGATGGATGCAAGGATGATTGGAAGGATGAATGCATACTTCAATGAATGGGGCTTAAAATGGATGGAAAAAACACTTATTTATACACACTTATGCTCTAATTACTCAAAAATAAATCGCAGGCTGACATAAGGTCTTAATGAATAAAAACCCAAAGGAAATTAGAATTTATTTTGAATTTTGTGCCAAGAGGGACTCATTTTCCACCCATGGTGAATGGGTCCCACTCAAGGCATGCAAGTGGGTGTCAAGAATTAAGTCATATTTAATTTTCTTTGTTGTTTATATTAAAACACACTTAATTATGACCTGTAAGTGCATAAGGGCCAAATAAGGCACAAGAAAGGTGTAATTAGTGATAAAATCCTAGGAAGGTGTGAAAGCTTGTTACAATACTTTACAACACTTTAGAATAGGACTTGTAAGGGATTAATATAATGGAATATTTAGATGAATTATAATAAGAGTCTAGAAAGTATAGAAATGTGTATAAAAAATTCACAACACCTTCACAAGACATCATAAAGTCTTAATAATTTGAATATTCGAGACCTAGTGTGAATGTATAAGTTACATTACAACATTAAATCAAGGTAAAATCAAGCCAAATAAGCACAAGGAGGGAAAAAACTAGAAAAAGTAAAAGGGTTACTTTTTCCATGTCCATAGTATCTACAATGACACATACACATCATATCCCAATATCAAGGAAAATGGATCCAATACTAGAAAGATATTGCTATCAGAAGATGATTGTGTTGAGCAACTAGCACCTACTTGAATAAGCACAATGGTTAAGACACAACTAAATTATTGGGCATCAATTATGAAGTTTAAGGAAGATGGAAAGGTCCATGGAAGCATGTGGATAGGTCTGCAGGGTGGCATGCTAATTCCAAAATAATCTACTTTGGCCTTAAGGCCCACCTAGTGTAGCATGCACAAAGTTTAAATTATTGGCTTTGGCACCATTTTGGATCAAGGCCAACTTGTTCCTTGAGGGAAAGTGTTAGAATACAAATATAGAGATTAAATTCCTTTAATAGGTGTCATATTATTATATCTTTCTTCTATATTTAGGGACACTTATGTTCTAACTAATTCTATGGATGAAAAACCATAGGAGTTGTGATAATTGGATGGAAACCCAATGGTCACTAGGATAAGAGTATGAAACCCCTTTAGTTCTTAAGGTAATTACCATTCAGGGAATGCATTTGAGCTTCAAGGAATCTATAAGGAAGATAGTAATACCTTTGTTGATTTAGGGGAGCATTGTATATCATTTTAGATTAGTCTTGGTGAGTTGTATTTGATATATCATATAAGTGGTTAGAATTCTAATGTTATTAAAGTGATCTTTGTGTTCATATGTTGTTGAATTAAATTTGAAAATTAGTTTTGTATTAAAACTTTAAGATAGGAAGATTACAAGAGGCTTAGAATTGCTTATTATTTTCAAATGGAAAGATGTAAGTTTTATGTTCTCAACTATCTTGATGGTGAGATAGTTATAAGTCAAAATGGAACTAACAAAAATGGGTAGTATAATTTATGAGAAAGATGGGGTAGTGAATGTGGAGTTTATTACATCCTAAAGCTTCATATGATTGTGATCAATATCTTAATAGAGTATGAATAAAAAAAAAATTACAAAATTAAGACTTCCTTTGTATGTTTTCAAATTAATCATCTCATATATACCATTAACTATTAATTCAAGAATGTACCCCTTATAAATAAATATTAAAGTTTATTAAGTAGTTAGAATCTCAAGTCAATCTTGCATTTTGGGCCATATTCACAAGTATGAGGGATTATGTCTAAATAAATACATGTCATGTAGAACCCTTGGTAATGGTGTTGATCTTGAAGTACATGTTGTGATTAAAATGGGAAATAAAGGGTGGAAACTAAAATGGGAGCCTAGGTCCAACCATCAAATAGATTTAATATTCCCACAACTTGTTAAGTCAATTTATAGAGGTTGTAAAGTTTAAGGATAAGAAATTAGTCTTTTCTCGTAAGGATACAAATGATATGAATTTTGCAGATGTTGGAGTCATTAGTAATACCGAATTTGATAGTAAACAAATAAACATAAATTCAATAATTAGTGGGAATGCTAAATTAAGTTTCAAAAATGCTCAAGAAATTGGTGTTCTTATTGAGGAAAAATATGAATAGTGCTTAAATGTTCAGGGTGAATATAAATAATTTAATCAAAAGTTAGAACTTTTATTTCTCCCTACTAACCCCAAAGACTCTTTCAAAAAGAAGAATGAACACACCCCAAAAATTAATAAATTTCAAAGGAAAGGCGAGCTATGTCCTAGTTCCTACTACGTGATGAAGAGGATAAGTTTACACAATAGTGAGTGCTAGGAAATATTCAAAGAGTATCAAAAATAAAGAAGAAAAGTTGGAGACCTATATTGAAAAGATTAATGACTTGGTCTTTCTTCATAGTTATGTGTTACATGTTACCTTTTTTTGTAAGAAAAATTTACGTAATCTATTCTAAATAAAAGTTAGAGAAAGAACCTTATTTCTAGAAAAATGATGTAAATTTTTAAAAAATAAGGTTTATTATTTTCAAAACCAATGTATTTAAAAATGGTAGTTATAAGTAGTTATTGATGCAAGCCTATAAATACAAGGTTCTCTCCTTAGAAGACACATATATACTGAGAGGGGGGTGAAATAATATATCTCAAAATTAATCCAAAAAAACTTTATCAATCAAAGCTTATTATTTCCTTAAACAAATAAAGAATTCAAAGCATAAGTACACAACCAAAACACTAGATTTACGTGGAAAATAATATAAGGGAAAAACCACAATGAGAAAGCTACTTGGAGCTATTATCCAAAATCTAGCCTCACAAAATAAAAAAAAATTACAACAGGTTTTATGTGTTGCAACCCAAATGAAGCTACAACACCCTACAACTTAGATTTATGGCTTCAACCAAAGGAATTTTGCAACTTCCTACAAAATAAAACACTTACAGAAAGATTCTACAACCTCAACATACAAAACCTGATGAATTTTAGTGATCAACCAACACCAAAACACTCAACACATCTGTTGCATTTATCTCACTACTTTTGAAACTAATTCTCAACACATACACTTTCTTATGACACACTATTTCCTTCACCTCACTATCTTTAGCACTCACTCATACACTTATACCTTTGACTCACTATCTTAATTACACTTCATATAATTTTTTTGCACATTCACACATATTCTTCTACCTTCATCTCAAGTTTCATTTGGAAAATAACACATACCATACTCGAAAAAATCACATCAAACTTTTTCACATAGTTCATCTTACATTTATATCCTCTACAAGCTTCAAAAAATTTATCCTTGTTAACTAAGATGAAATGTGTAGACATGAAACATACAGTAGCAATAATAAGTTGGCTCCAAAAAAATTTATGGGAAGTGGAAATCAAATGTAGTCCAAGAAAAGAGATAAGAATGACCTATTTTATTTTATCATATATTCCCATATAGGTGAACACAACAAAAAGATGGTGCAACCAGCTCAATATGCCAAGTTGGCCCAACAAACACTTAACCTTCCATGCATTAACGCTAGACCACAAATAGTACTAGAGAGACTAGAGAACATCATCCAGATCACATTAAAAATAGTAAATTATATTCAAAAAAATTCTCATTCTCTCCTTTTATAGCTTCACACAACATTATGCTAGTGCAAGAAAACATACACTAGACCTAGCATCTCTTGCAAACCTAGAAAACACAATCCTAATATAGTACATTGAAAAATACTTGTGGTACACCTCAACACATAAAACTTGAAAATGAGAAAATATATAGAAAATTTTAGCTCATTCTCCAAAATACAATACCTCAACATCAACTATGGAGTAATATGGAGCATTCCTCTAAACCTTCTTGACTATAACAACACAATATCCACTTTGCTAACTCTAGAAATGTTTGCGTTAACTTCCATGTTCTAAATATAGGAACATACATACTTCAAACTTATATCTATCTAACTTCCAAACCATAGGGTCAAATCTACAAAATTAGAGGAATATTGAGCATTCTCTTGAGTTTCTTCAATGTAACCTCCTAATCTACTAACTTCATGAAACTCTTTCATGCTTTATTTCATTTCTTTATGCAATGTTTTACATCAAAGGATAGAGAATCTAATAATTCACAAAACTTTTTATGAACACACTAATTGCATTAGACACTACCACATTTTTGGCATCAAATATAACACCTTTAACAAGACAAGAAATGTAACAATCTCCATTCTATTGACATTTGGTGGTACTTTCAAAATCAATCGCTAATTTTGAATTTTGTGATCCCTGAGGTTTTGAAACTCCTTAATTGTATCTTCTTAGGGTTATAAATTGTGTATAGGTCTTAAACCCTCCTAAAACCTTGATTGTTCCATGCCTTCATCTTTTATTCTATACACTCATTGACTTGTTTTGCCTAGTTCTTGATTGGCCAAGTTATAACTTATGTCTTAGGTAGTCATTCTCCTTTTAACTAGTCTCCCTTTGCATCTTTACCTTTTCTCCTCAAGTTAGGGACTCCATTCAAACAGGCTTTATCATTGGTCCCTAGGTCGAGGGAAGAGCCCTAAGTGTTATTTATACTTCCAAATTTTAAGGCCGAATTTTGGGGAGTTACAATATCAATACGTAGGCTGGAAGCTTTTAATAATGGTGGTTGGATCTAAGTGATTCTTCAATATGATTGTCTCCCAAATTCCCCATTGGTTTTATTCTTAAAATATTCCAATGGTTGCTCCGCGGGTGTCAGCATGTTTTATTAGTCATAGCCCATTATCATGTGCAGGTAGTGAACATTAAGTCTTATGTGATCAATTGAGATGAAGTGGTTTCAAAGTGACCTTTTCCACTAACTAGGGAGACCCACCGCATCTCGCCTTCCTTCAAAGGAAGGTGAGGACATCTAGTATGGTGGGATACAACGGAGCAGGACCGTTGTATATTTCTTTGCTGCATCAGACTCTAGGGTGCCTCTACTCTAATATGTTTCTTTTCCCTTCACTGATGGTTATGTGTTTTGGATGATCAACGACCCAAATTCAATGAGGGGCAATCAACGGTGGTCATGTTTTAAAGCCTATGACGATCTCTATCTTATTATCTATCTCCATATCCGGGTATGTGCAAGATCAGGATGGGCCAAAAAGTGGCAATATGATGGGTATGTGGTTGATGACTTATTTTTTACCCAAAATTGATGAAACAAAAATTGTTTTTAAAGGATATTCTCAGCTTCCCACCAATATAAATTATTCTTACCTTTTGAATTTAATAAATAATTATTATTCATTTTCTATTTGAATTATGACTAAAGTCCCATTGATAGGTCAGATTGGAAAAAAATCTATAGTCAAACAATATCACATTTGTTGAATCCAAAAACATGCATCAAAGCATCTCTATGCTTCTCATAAATTATAGGATTAAAAAGAAAATTGAATTTCATGAAGCTAGGACCAAGTTATGGTCGCATATGATTTTTTTTATTTTTAAAGCTGTAATAAAAATTCATAATTGAATTTGCTTTTTACTGGGAAAAAATGCGCAAAAAAATATGCATCAACTAGACATGAGAGTCCCTACTTATGTCTAAAAATACATATTATATGCACATCATTTTATTGTGGTTAGTGGTCGAGGACACCTACTTCTTATTTTTTTCCATGAAAATTTGGCACTATTGCATCAAATTTCAAATTTCACCACAAATAGATTTTTTTTAAATAAACCTAGTAGTTTAGAAACTACATTCAATTTGCTACAGATTCGATTCTTACATATTTTTGAAATAATATAGATAACTTATTCAAATGTTTACATCAAATTTCCTAACTTTGATTTTTTTGAATTTTTTGCCACTTAAGGGCCTATTTTTTCCGTGATGATCCTACACATACCCATTTGACAGTCAGAATTCAAAATGTAATGGCTAGCTACCTCATTTTTTAGTAAAGAAAGAACAGTAATGGCACATCTACATTTTAGCTACCAGATAAATTCAAAATGACTCAAGATCAAATTTTGGTGCTTCTTCCATTCCAAATTGATTGCTGAACAACGCCATTTATTCCTTGATGTGTTGAAGAGATCAAGTTCTTTGTCAGGGTATGTTTTTCCTTACTTTGGTCACAAATTTCATGGAGTGCCATACATGCATTCATGAACACCATTATGTTGGGGTGTGCTCGAGGTGTTAGGGGCCCCTATAGCCTAGTTGTTGCTCTATTTTAGGGGAAAATTTTGGTGTTTGTAAACTGATTGGGGTTCTTCTTCCTATAACCCTAGTTAGAGCTAGGGTTAAGTATTTTTAATTCGAAACTGAGTTATGCCTGCACTATAAAGGAAAAAATTATTTTCTTTTTTTGGGTTCAAACTTCTTCTCTCCAACCCGAGGGTTTTGGTGTAGTGTTTCCCTTCCAGGATTCTATTTTCTAGAATTCTATGTCTTTGATTGAGTCAAGTTGAATAGGGTAAGGCCTTATAACATAGATCAGAAATGCTTTAAGCCATGCTCTATAATAACAACAATGACTGTAATACACATTATATTTTGTCTCAAATCTAAAGGTCAATCTATCATGTCCTCCAAATATTGTACACATTATCTTTTGAATCAAAGTAATCAAGGTTTATTTTTATTCTTCAAGCACATTCATTGTTTGAATTATTTATGTGCTTTCCTATCATTCAAGGAGTGGTGTAATTTATTGCATAGAGATAGTGGAGGTATTGTTGTCACAATATGGATTAATAAGTAATGTGATAGTGTTCTCCTTTTGTTGGTTTCCTATTGCAAGGTAGTAGCATTATGAGAAGCCATGGTTGGTCTATTGTAGGAGTTTATTTCATTCATGACTCTGGTATGTACAAGATCATGATGGGCCAAAAAGTGGCAATATGATGGGTATGTGGCTTACAACTATTTTTTTGCTCAAAATTGATGAAACAAAAAGGGTTTTTAAAGGAGATTCTCAAAATTCTACCAATATAAATTATGCTTTAATTTTAATTTAATAAGTAATTATTATTCATTTTCTATTCAAATTACAACTAAAGTCCTGATTGATAAGCTTGAAAAAATCTCCATAGCTTTCAAACAATATCACATTTTTTGAATCCAAAACATGTGTCATACATTCTATGCTTCACATACTATAGGATTAAAAAGGAAAAATAAATTTCATGAAGTTTTGAGTAAGTTAAGCTAGTTAGATATAATGAAGTTTTTATATTTTTTAAAAAGTTGTAATAAAAAATTCATAATTAATTATCTACTTGAAAAAAATTCCAAAAAAATATGCATCACATCGAGCATCAGTCCTCTACTTATATCTAAAATCTTATAAAAAAATATTATCATTTTATTGTGGTTAAAGGTCGTCAAGACACCTACACTTTATTTTTCCCTGAAATTTAAGTACCACTACATTGAAATTTCAAATTTTCACCAAATAGTTTTTTTAAACATAGTAGTTTAAAACTACATTTAATTTTCTACAGATTCTATTCTACATATTTTTGAAATAATATAGATAACTTATTCAATTTTTTATGTCAAGTTGACTAACTCTGATTTTTCTGAATTTTTTGCCACTTAAGGGCCTATTTTTTCCATGATGATCCTACACATACCCACTCTAAATGGATTAGGAACTAGTCAAGGATATTTACAAAGTTTGAAGCTTGGGAAGAATAAAATTCTTTAAATCCAGAACATTTCCCTGCTTTCTTAGTTTAGATTTTCTTTCATGTTTCTTGTTTGTACTTTCCACACAACTAGAAGTCAGTGATAATACAAAAGGTTGAGTAGATTATTTATCCAATAAAAGACCTTCCACCGTTGTAGTGTGATGATCTACTTTAATATATAGGGATACCCACCTTGGTTCTATAGAGCCTAAAGTGCAGAGGAGAAGCTTTCCAATCATCTCATATTCATTGGCCACTAACTTAGGGTCTATAAGCATAAGGAGTAGCTACCCTTTAGGAGAAACTATACCATCAGCTAGAAACACCAACTACATCAATGACAACACTTGTAACAAGCTTGTAACAATATCCCCCTTTGGTATTGATGGAAACACCAACCTGATATGCAATTTTCTCCCCCTTTGACATCAAGGGTGAAGGTATATTGGTGTTCAACTATTCCTCGAACAACAAACAAGCTATCCATGTCTGCACAAATGTTAACATCCTTCTACCTGCTCCATCTTGAGAGGTATCCATCATCAATCTATAGATAAAGATATATCTTGAATTTCTCCCCCTAGATAGATGCACCATCTATGCATCTTTTAAAATTTTCTTTGCAAAGATATCTATAAGGTTTTACTTTGTGGGAACATACTCCAATCTTACTTCTTGATCTGCAACCTTCTCTCTTAATGAGTGGTACCTGATAGATATATATACTTGGATGTAGAATGAATCACTAGATTTTTTGAAATATTGATGGAACTTATGTTGTCACACAAAATAGGAATGGGCTCATCATACATTACCTTGATATCCTTCAAAATTTTCTTCATCCATGAAACTTGGATGCAACATGATGCTACCACTATATACTCTACTTTTCTTGTTGAGAAGGACACCAAGTCTTGATTCGTACTAAACCAAGAGACCAATCTGTCTTCCAAAAAGAAAGCTTCACAACTATTAGTTAATCTATCATCAAAACTTTTAATCCAATCAACATCAATATATGCACTCAAAGAAAATTCATTACCTTTTTGATACCACAATCCATAATGTAGAGTTCTCTTCAAATATCTAAAAATACTGTTGATTACCTTTACATTAGTTTCTTTTGGATCAGCTTGAAAACTTGCAACCAAGTGGACATCTTGTATAATATCAATCCTTGATGCTATTAAGTATAGTAGGTCCCCAATCATAGACCTATACAAATTTTGATCAGCCCTCGGCGACTCATCATCTTTTCTCAAATGACAACCTATTACGATGGGAGTACTCACTGGTTTGCAATCTTTCATACCAAGCTTCTTAAACATTTCCTTGACATATTTTACTTGAGAGATGAAAATACCACCATTTGTATATGAAATTTAGAGTCCAAGAAAGAATTATAACTAACCTATCACAGACATTTCAAATTCATTTTGCATCTCTTCAACAAATTTCTTACATATTTCATTATTTTCACCAAATATTATATCATCAACATACACAAAAACTATTAGAATTATTTCATCCTCAATTTTAATATATATATTGCTATCTATGGTACCTTTCTTGAATCCTTTCTAGAATAAGTACTTTTCCAACCATGCATAACAAGCCCTAGGGGCTTGTTTTATACCACACAAATCCTTCTTATGTCTACACACTATGTTTGGATCCTCTGATAGCTAGAAAATCCATCAAGCTCCTCTATGTAAACTTCTTCTAAGTCACCATTCAAGAAGGAAGACTTCACATACATATGATGTACATTTAAGTCCTTTTGAACAAAAAATCCAAGAAAAATTCTAATTGATTGCATTATTGCCATCAGAGAAAATGTTTCCTCAAAGGAAATTCCTTCCATCCATGAGTAACATTTTCACACAATCCTTGCTTTCTTTCTCACTTCTTCTCCGTCTTCATTCATTTTTTTGAACTCCCATTTTGTCCCTATCACATTCTTTTTTGTAGGTCTTGGAACCAATTCCCAAGTCTAATTTTTCTCTATCTGATTTAGTTCTTTTTTCATTTATTTGAATCCATCCTTCATCCTTTCTAGCATCAACAAAGTTCTTAGGTTAAATATACTTGATATTAAAGATGAATATACTTGTTCATTTTTTTGTGAAAATCTTCTCCTAGTCTATACTCCATTATTCCCTCCAATTCTATGATCTTATGAATGATTATTTTGAACATACTTGGAAAGAGTCTTCCTTTTCTTAAATTTATTCTTCTTCTTCTTCTAAGAATTCAGATTCATTTATCCAACAATTTCCTTTCTCATGTGAGATTTGATGTGATTCTTCATAAAATATGACATTTTTTACTTCAGCTATATTCCTCAAAATTTTATTGTAGAACATGTAAGCTTTTCTCCTATTTTAGTACCCAAGAAATATTCCTTCATTAGATCTTGAATCAAATTTTCCAAAACCTTCTTCATTTCTTTTGATAGAACATCTGCTTCAATTTTTTTTAAAGTAATTGATAGTTATCGATCTCCCATTCCACAACTCATAAGGAGTCTTGGTGATGTATAATCTTAGTTGAACTTTTGTAAGAATTTAGATAGTATTATGTACTTCTTTCTAGTATATGGGTGTTTGTAGGATCATCATGGAAAAAACAAGCCCTTAAGTGGTGAAAATTTTAGAAAAATCAAAGTTAGGCAACTTGATGTAAAAATTTGAATAAGCTATTTATATTATTTCAAAAATATGTAAGAATAGAATCTATAGTAAATTGAATGTATTTTCTAAACTACTAGGTTTATTTTTTTTTTAAAATGTATTTGGTGAAAATTTGGATTTCAATGCAGAGTACTTAAATTTCGAAAAAATAAGAAGTAGGTGTCTCTTCTAACCACCTAACCACAATAAAATGATAATATTTTTATAATATTTTTGATATAAGTAGAGGACTCCATGTCCCAATGTGATGCATATTTTTGTAATTTTTTTTCATGTAAATAATTAATTATGATTTTTTATTACAAGTTTTAAAAATATAAAAACTTGTATGTCTGACCACCTTAACTTGGTCAAACTTCATGATTTTTTTTTTTTTTTTAATCCTATAGTATGTGAAGCATAGAATGTGACATGTTTTGGATTCAAAAAATGTGATACCATTTGAAAGCTATAGATGTTTTTCAATAGCCTATCAATCAGGACTTTAGTCATAATTCAAATAGAAAATAAATAATAATTATTTATTAAATTCAAAGTAAAGCATAATTTATATTGGTGGAAAGTTGAGAATCTCCTTTAAAACCCCTTTTTGTTTCATCAATTTTGGGTAAAAAAAAATTTGTCAGCCACATACCCATCAGATCGCCACTTTTTGGCCCATCATGATCCTACACATACCCATACATTAGACATCTTGGATTTATTCAACATTTTTGTAGTCATCTCTTGAATGGTTCTATTTTTCCTTTCCACTACTCCATTTTTTTGAGGAGTTTTAGTGGCAAACATATGCCTCTTTATCCCATGTTCTTCACAAAATTCCTCAAATTCATTTGATATAAATTCACCACGTCTACCAAACCTAAAACAATTGATTCTAGTGTTCATTTCTTTTTCAACCATTGATTTGAAAAACATAAACCTGTTGAAAGCATCTGATTTTTCTTTTAAGAATATAACTCATGTAATCTTAGAGAAATCATCAATGAGTAACATGGAATACATTTCACCTTGGAGACTCTTTTTCCTAGTAGTTCTACACAAATAAGTATGAATTAGTTACAAAGGACTTGTGGAAGAATGCTCCTTGGTCTTGAGCCTTATCCTTGTTTGCTTCCCAATTTGACATTGTTTACACATAATGATTTCAAGCTTGATAGTATTTGGAATATCTCACATTGCTTGCATGGAGTTGATCTTCAAAAGGTTATCAAAGTTAATGTGTCCCATTTTTTGTGCCATATCCAAAATTAATGCGTCCTAGCTCCTTCTGCCACCAATTTTATACAATTTTCTCTTGTGATTTCACATCCTTGATCATGAAATATAATATTATATCCTTTGTTTCACATCTAATATACATTGAGAATATTATACTTGAGAACTTAAATATAGAGAACATCTTCTATCTGTTATTTTTTTATGAATACTTATGGTTCCCTTTCCACATATCTTTGCTAATGAATTGTCTCCAAAATTGACTGATCCACCATTCCATTTAATAAGATTGATGAATTTTCTTTTGTAACCTATCATGTGACTTGAAAAACCACTATCAATTACTTAGATATTTAATTTCCCTAGAGCATGAAATCCTATTTGGAAAACCATTGAATTTTCAACCTCATTATTTTTTTCCTTGACTTCCTTAGTAACATCTACTTTTTAAATTTTTTATTTTGGAAAATCACTTCAGCAATATTTTATATATGTCCCACATTGTTGTATATTTCACATATCATATTGGCATCCACTAGAAGAAAGATAATTTGTACTTACAAATTTCTTCTGTTCATTTCAAATTTATAATCTTTAGCCTTGTGACCATACTTATTGCAAATAAAACAATAACCAAAAATTACATGATTGAACCTATTTTTAGAGAAACTTCTTGCTTGATCAGATCTTCCTTGAGGTATAATATCTATTTCCAAATTTCTATACATTACTTTCTCCAATTTCTTTTTCAGTAAAAGGATTTCATTCTCAATCTTTTCACATTATATTATCTTAGATTCAATCAAGTTCTTTTTTTCTTTGTTCTCTTTTCTAGCACATTCCAAGTCTTAAAGAGAAAAAATAAGTTCACTTTCATAATAAACTTCACCTTCTACGTCATCCAAAATTTTGTTTGAACTATCAGAGATCATAGTTTCCATGAATAGGGATTATCCTCTATCATCATCTGATGAGTAGTGGTCTCCTTCTAAGGAGCTATATTCTTCTTTGGAGAGGAGGTTCCTCCTAAAATTGTTCCTCTTGAAACCCTTGTTGCTATTTTTTATTTTCTCCAAAAGGAAACTTAGAAGCATAATGACCAAATTTTCCACAATTAAAACATTTGAAAGGTAATTTACCTTTATACTTGCTTGATCCTTTCTTTAGCTTTCTCACAAAGTTTGTTTCTTCTTCCTCGGATTCACTATGTGAACTAGATGTCTCTTCTTTCTTCACAACTTTGAAAGTAGCCTTTCTTTTTTGTGTACCATGGACTTTATTTCTCATCTCATAGGTGGTGAAGGATCTAAACAACTCTTCCATGGTAAGCTTGGTCAGATCTTTGGATTCTTCAATTGTTTTGAAAGTATGAAGGTGTTTTCATTGATGTCAACAAGCTAGTGTTGTCATTTATCTCATCTATGTGTTGAGGAATGTTGTTGCATGATGAAGATGTCGAGGATATTGAGAAAAATATGAAAAAGAGGGAAATAGTTTGTTGAACTTTGTTGCATGTATAATTTTGATATTGAGGAAATGTTGTGAGTACATGTCGCTATCTTTATATTGTAGTGTCTAGAGATGTGTTGGAATGAATTAATTCCCTAAAATGGTGTCTTTGGTGCTTGGTTTCCAAGTGATTTTGAGAAAATTATTTGATAAATAGAGGAAATAGTGTTGTGCAAGTGTTCAAAACATGCTCTAGGATGTGCTATGTGTTTCTTCTATGTTGATTCTATGCTTGTGTGGATTCGATATGTTTTTCAAGCTTGTCATTAGTTGCTATATCCCGATTTTGGGTTTTTGGATTGTTGTGTAGAGTGAGATATGTTCACTAGTGTGTCAGCTAGGTTTTTAATGGTGTTTGTTGTGATTTGGGAGAAATGTATTTTCTTTGTATTTCTCCATAGTTTGGTTTTAGGTTGTGTAGATCTAGGAAGTTGCATATAATGTTTATATCTTTCATAATTCATTGTTGCTCTTGATTTGGTGTAGTACATTGTGTGTATAAGGTTAACTCAATGTTCTGGGTTGAAGTATTTATACGATGCGAGTTTGGATGAATTCTTTGTTGGATCTCAGGTGGTTGATGGATTGTTCTAGATCATGTAAAACATATTTGTGTGGTCCATGTGTCATCTTGATCAAATGGGAAATGTGTACTTAATAGTTTTATGGTGTTTATAATGGGTAACACCTACCTAGTGTTAACACTACATGTGAAGCCTTTAAAATTTTATGAAAGCATGTTGAGGTGTGTTAGGAAAAACTTGGGTCCTAACTAAGGGTTTATATGGGTTTCCTTCATTCTTATCCACCATGATAATTTTTGGGTTCTAACCTAATTTTAAATTGTAAATGTAAACAATGTTATGCTGACCTTGGAGAAGGCTTTCAAGGTTAAGGATGATATAAATAAGAGTGGTATTGTTAGAAGATATCAAGATAGATATGAGTGATGGATGTGATGCAAATTATAGAATTATAGATGTGAATTTGAGTAGAGCAGTGTGAACTTTAGACTGTTGGACTTTTGAAGGTAGTGAGTTGAAGAAATATGCTATATTGCAAACAAGGCTATTAAAGTGTTGTAGTAATTGTGGTGGATTCCTTGTTGCATTGAGATAGTGTTCTTTATGTAACATTTCTCTTCTATCTTCTTTTCATATTATAATCAATGAGCTTTGGTTGTGATCCCTACTGGATAGTGTGTCCTATTTTAGTAGTGAGACCTTTTATCAATTTTTCAATTACTTATATTGTGAGTTAATCCTCATTGTGGTTTTCCCCTCATTGGGTTTTCCATGTAAATATGGTGTTCTCTTTTGTATGTTTTTTTTTAATTTTTGTTATCTGCATTTCATGATTAATCAATTTAAAAAAATAAAGGTTTAATGAATTCTTGTGGATATGATTAGTGTTAAGTGTTTTTATGTTTTAATTTGATACAACTAATTCATCCCCCTCTCATTTTTCTTGTTCATTCAACATTTTGTATCAAAGAAAGGTTCCTTGGAGAAGGGCTTAGCCACTTGAGGTATACTGGGGATCGAAAAAAGTTATATTTTTTGTAGATTTGATGGAACATACTAAGTATTTTGGAAGAAAAATATGGAAGGATATATAGTATCACATGGGTATGAGATTGAAAAAGAAATAAAGACTCAATATGTTGCACCTACAAATAGTCCATGCACAAGTGATGAGATCAAGGTGCATGAGGTAAATTCTAAGGCAAGATTTATTCTTGTGAATAGTCTTTCAAATTTTGAATTGGTAAAAGTTATGAATTTGAAGACTAATAAAGAAGTTTGGGACAAGCTAGATATCATTTATGAAGGAGATGCTAAGGGTAAATAAGAAAAGTTGTAGAATCTAAAAGCACAATTTGAGAACCTCTAAATTTTTGAAGATGAAACAATTACAATCTACATGTAGAGGGTTAATGAGTTGGTAAGTACTATGAGAAGTCTTGATGTGCAAGTCAAAGAACCTAGGGTGGTAAAGAAAGTTCTTAGATCTCATCCTGATTCTTATAGTGAAAAGTTATCTACTATTGAGGAAGTTGAAAATTTTAATACTTATTCCATAGATTGATTGCTTAGTACACTAACTTCATTTGAAATGAGAAAACTTGGTTTAAAAAATGGTACAAAACTGGAGTCTGCTTTCAAATATAGAAAATTAGAAAAAGATAAAGATTCGAATGGAGAATATCTTAATGATGTGGAAGCTAACTTTGTAAGAAGGATGAAAAATGGTACAAGTAAGTACAAAGGTAAACTACCTTCAAAATGTTTTAGTTGTGGAAATATATGTCATTATTCTTCAAGATGTCCAAACGAAGCAACATGAACAATAAAAATAAGGATAAAAAAGGAAAGATGATTAAAAGAAGTTAATATGTTAGAGAAGATGTTGGTATTTCTAATGATGAATCTGATTATGGAGATTTTGATGATTCAAATGAATAATATTTTTTAGCTTTAAAGATGAATATACTTCTACTAACTCTAAAAGTTGTGTGAAGGAAAGTGTTCCAAAGAAGAAGGATAAGGTTGTTAAATAGGATAAGAACTACTAGGTTGTAGATAGTGGCTACTCTAATCACATGGCTAGAGAAAAAAGTAAGTTTGTTAAACTTGAAAAGTATGATGGAGGATTAGTTAAATTTGGAGATAAATCAAGAGATAAGATTTGTGGAATAGGTTCAATCATTTTTTATGGCATGCATAATACTAAAGATGTTTACTATGTTAAAGGCTTAATGCATAATATTTTGAGTGTTGGACAAATGTGTAGAAAAGGATATAATCTTGTGTTTAAGGATGATAGATGTGAGATCAAAAAAGGATCTAAAGTTGTGATTGCTCTTGGTAAGAGGAAAGATGGAAATATCTATCAGCTCAAGGGTGATAATGGTCATCGCTTTATGTCTTAGATTAATGATAGTTAGTTATGAAATTGGAGGATGTGTCACATGAATTTTGAAAATTTAGTTAGAATCAGTTTAGTTCATGTAGTGAGAGACCTACCAAGAATTACAAAGCCTATTAATACCATTTGCAAAAATATCAGTTTGGAAAGAAAATAAGGAGTTGTTTCAAAGGAAAGGAACAATTTTCTACTAGACTACTAGAATTAATACATATAGATCTTTGTGGTCCTACAAGGTTGAAAAGTCTTCAAGTTGACAAGTATTTCATGCTTTTGATTGATCATTACTATAGAATGACATGGGTTACTTTTATTAGAGAGAAATATAATTCTCTAGATAGATTCAAAGCATTTAAAGCTATGGTTGAAAATAAAATGGATTTGAAAATCAAATTTTTAAGTCCTAAAAGAGGTGGATAATTCACTTACAATGAGTTTAACATGTTTTGTGAAGTTCATCGAATAAAGAGGAACTTTTTTTCCCATAGAACTCCTCAGCAGAATGGAGTGGTTGAAAGGAAAAACAAGACTATTTTAGAAGCTACTAGGAATATGATGATAGAAGAAAACCTACCAAAAGTCTACTAGAGAGAAGAAATTCATACTACTATTTACATATCTAACATATTTCAAGCTAAAGCTAACAACACAAAGACTCCCAATGAGTTTTGGTATGGAAGGATTCCTACTATCAAATACTTTAGAGTATTTGGAAGCAAATGTTATATCAAAAGAGATGAAGAAAACTTAGGAAAGTTTGACACAAGGTCTGATGAAGGTATCTTCCTTGGATATTCTACTAAAATCAAAGCTTATAGTGTTGAATACCCAAGATACTGAGAGGGGGGGTGAATCAATATCTTCTTAAATTTATTGAACAAACACCATCAAATCACTCTAATGCATATAATAATAAAGATAAGAAAGAGAATTAATAGAACATGAAGGAACACAACAGATGAACACTAGGATTTCTATTTTGAAAAATAAAAATGGGAAAAACCATGGTGAGGGCTAGCTCATGATATAGTATAACCGGTTTTAAGATATTACAAAAAGGGTGGTTCACTACCAGAACTCATTGTCCAAAATGGGAGGCTCACTACCTACACAAGATACAATAACAAAATGGCTTACAGCTAGAAAATGAACTGATAAAGTTACACCTAACAAGTGTTGATTTAGTTTCTTTGATGCTCAATAAAATGACTTAACACAGTTCATCATCTTTGCATACTTGTATTCTTCTTTGTCTCAACTTCACACATCTCAAATCACCAAAAAACACAAAACTGTTCAATATATATACCTAATTCATACATAAGCATCAATTAGGTCGGCCTAATTAGATGCAACCCTTATTCACCAAAAAGATAGTTTTCAACTTCAAGCATGTACAAAATATTTCCAAAAATAATTCAAGTATGTAGCACACTAAAAAATGTTGGCATGGACCTAAGATAGGTCATACATACATCTGCACCACAAAATTAATCCATTACAACATCAACAATAGATTAGGTCGGCTAGAGATATACCTAATAGAAAAATGCAACAACAGAATGATGCCAACTCACCTTACAATCCCTTGAGAACACAAGATTCTAAACATACAAGCTTCCAACATCCATCGACCTTTTCCAAAAATAGAAAGAAAAGATATTTATTAGCAGAGGATTGTGGACCAAAATATCAAAGGATAATAACTGCATACCGATTCAGAATATAAGATAAAACTTGAACTTGAACTTGCGGTTGCAACTCATATAACATGGTGACATCAATGACAACAAAAAAGCTATATAATAGGATGTTCTTCATTCTTCCAGCAATCTCCCCCTTTTTCATTGATGGCAATATGTGCCAAAATAATATACAAACCTCCTATGTACAATACACTATTTCCCTTTCCTCTTCACAACATTTTCTCCCCCTACAGACCTCTTATGACATTTTCTCCTCCTTCAACATCAAGGAAAAAGGGCAGTCCAAAAAGTATGAAAACTAAATAACATTACCCAATGGATGGCAAGCCTTGAAGCCCCTTAAGAATACTTTTCCAAGCTGCCTTACCATTCTCCCAACTCTTCTTAGCAACAATCAACATTATGTTCATAGATTCCAATTCCATTAGACTTTCTTCTACATAATCTAGAGTACTAGGGGTCAAATTAATCTTCTCAAGTTTCTTTGCATTCACCAAAGAATTGGCAACCAGAGTGTACTCCAATCTCACCAAGTAACCTAGCTGACCGAATCTTCCAATGATATCCTCCTGCTTTTGTAGAATAAATAATTTATCTCTGTGAGTAGAGATAGCATTCTAGGTAATTTTTTATTTATCTTTGGATGCACTATAGGTACTGGAGATAGCAGTCAATTAGGATTCAATGGATTCTATGTGATCTTTAATACTTTGAGTGGCATGTCCGACCACTTTATGCAATAAGAAAATATAGTATTTTATTTACATTCACAAGCCTACACAACATCTAGATTCTTTTCAACATTAGTGTGTGCCAGAGCACACTTATCATGAAGTGCCAAAATCCTTTTCTCTACAATTTTATCCTCAACCTCTTTCCTTGTCTTCTCACCTATTCTTAAGGCATACTCCTTAATGAAGTGCAATAGAAGTTTTAGATTCTCTACCAGAGTGAGAGATGTATCCATTGTTGTACCAGGTGTGGCCTCCTGCAAAGCTTTAAGAGCATCATAAATAAGATTTGTCCCCTCCTATTGTGTTTCTATAATTTCTCTTCTTCTGAATGCATGTAATGCATCCCCTAACACTAACTTGTGAACATGCAAAATCTTATCCAAGTCCACACTTCCTTGAATCATAAGGAGATATAGAATTTTTCAGAGGAATCATTGGCTAGAACCTGATCTTCTTGGATAACAAGCCTTTGAAAACATCATTATCGAAGGAGGATTCTCTAGGGGACCTTTGAGATTCTACAACCTATCTTTGATATTTTTCATTCTTCCCAGTATATTCCCCATTTTTCTCTTCTTCCTCTACTCTTTCTTCTTCCTCTACTCCTACCTTTTCTTCTTCCTCTATTTTCTCTTCTTCTCCTTCAACTTTGTCTCTATTTCCTTCTTCATCATTCCCTCCATCTTCATCTTTATCTTTTTCTCCTTTAGCTTTATCTTTTTCACCTTCATCTTTATCCTTTTCTTCTTCAACATGCTCTAGAGGGACAACATCATGGTTCTCTGGCTCAACTTCTTCAACATTTTGTTTCTCCATTTCCAGAGTATCATTTGCAACACCTGTATCTAGAGGGATATCTCTATCATTTGTACCAGAAGGAATTTCTTCCTTTACCTCTACAAAAACTTATTCTCCTGATTTAGGTATAGAACCAGATGGGAGTGCACCAAACATGTTATATTTCTTAGTCATTCCCCTGATGGATTATGTAGTTTCTTTCCTTATTTTCTTTATTTGTTTCTTATGCTTTGTCATCAAAGTATTCACTCTTTTCTTCATCTAGAGCATCTTTGAACATACCTTCTTCAAGCTTTCCAAGTCATTCAAGATCAGAGAGGACCCAAGTTTCTCATAAGCTTCATTTTTTATCTTTTCTTCTAATTCAACAACATCTGATCTCCTTTTCATCAAGGCTTCCCACAATTTCTTAGGCACTTTTTTCTTTAAATAATCCCAACTAACTTCCAAAGTGATCACATAATAATTAAAATTTTCTTGTCCTCTCTACCTACTTGAGTATAATACTCTGTTGTAGGCTTCAATATATCTTCAAAATGTATCAAGGTATTAACTAATGCCTCTAATCTAAAATGGGAACTAGGTCTTACCATAGAATCCTTTTGTTCTTCCTAGTTCAGAGAAGCTTCTTCTGACACTTTTTCTTTCTTTGATTCCAATTTGGTATGCACATGAACACCAAAATCTTGTTCTTCATCTTCTTCAGAGGATGATACATAATGAAATATCGTAGAACCAACACTAGCTTCCTATGAAGCACCTTCACCGGACGATATGCTTCATCTCTTCTTTCTTACCAATTTTACTATAAAGTCTTCCTCCTCTTCCTCTTGCTCTTTTAGCGATGCTAAGATTATTCTCCCTTGCGACCTTTTCTTTCTTTCCTCCCTTGACTGGTACTACCAGAGGAGTCTCTTTCCTTTTACCAGATCTTGTATTGGGTTTGGAAGGAGCTAAGCCTTTACCTTTACTAGAAGCACTGGGCTAAACTTTTACTGCAGGAGCTATAGATGGTTTTGAAGGATCACTCCTACCGAATCTCCTTGGTTCTAATGATTCTCCCACCATCTCCTCTCCCATGGACCTTCCTTTTGAAATATTCTCATCGGTCAAGCTAGAATTTCTAATCATTTCATTCACCTTCTTTCTTATTATAGGCTTCCTATGCTTCAAGTGAACTTCCATATTTTTTTTGCATAAGTGCCAACTCTAGGTTCACTAGTATTTTTAGGACTTTTCAAAAAAACTTGCACATAACCTCCAACTTCATCCTCTATAATCTCATAACCCAATGGTTGTATCTAGACAGTCTGATGTTCAACAACTTCAGTCATGCATTCATCAGAAGAGACATGAGAAATGATATCAGTTTGTATTTCTCAAAAACTTTCTTTGGAATTCTTTCTCTTTCATTCATGTTTCTCTTGAACATAGCAAAGAATGTTATCAGACCATTATCTTGAGCCTGTAAGTCAACCAAATTATGCATATAGTCAAATATTTGATGTGAAACTGGTCTGGATGTGTCCCAAAACACCACATCAACTCTTTCGAGAAGTCTTGTAAGGAAATAAAATAGCAAACAAACAATCAAGGAGACAAATTTAAAAGAATTTTTCTTCTCCCTTGTCATCTTCAAATTTTCAAACAACTGTTGCTAGAGAAGTTCACACAAATCATAATCTACACCATTAGCTACCATGTCATAGCTAGTGTAAATTGTTGTAGTAGATATTGAATTCTCCCTATTAGTAAAGTAGATCTTGTGTCCGATCATTATTGCAACATACTTCACAACAGGATCAGTAATAGGATTTGTAGCAAGATCCCTTCTATCGTATGTAGCTCCGGTGAGTTCCATCCCTACTTCATTCTTCACAGACTTCCACATTGGTACCGGTCTAGTGTCACAGAGTCTGGTAACTGCTTTGATTGCTTCCTTAGTTATAAGGTGAGGTCTGTCAGTCCACAAGAACTTAAATCATGCATTCTGTTGAGGGTTGGTTTAACATATTTATCATCAACAGTGGAGTTGAAGTTGGGAAAGTAATTCCATCAATCCAATTTCTTCACAAAAATGTTTGAGTACTCGGGTTTTACCAAGAAACCATCCCTAGCAAGCTCATTCTACCATAATTCTATCATTTTTTTGTGATTGTATTCCTCATTCTTAACTCAAATATAAATGCTAGTGTCTTAAGTAAGCACGACTCCATGAGGAATCGATGAGAAGGAACCCAAAGGGTCATCTTCAAAAACCTTCATACACTATTTCTTATAGGATGGTCTATATTTTTCTGACACATTGATGACTATAGAAGATTCCATTTTCACAAGTCAAGCTCAAATGATTTCAAAAAGATGATTCTCACAAACTCACAACAGCACATAAAAGCAAAATACATTTTTCCTTCGTGAAAAACTAGAACTAGGGTTTGCACAACTCACTATTCAAACCACCTGAAGAATGCTCCAAATCACTCTCCACTTTCTTCAAATGCATACGTGATAAAAATTCCTTACACATTCAATTTATAGATCAACAGTCTACCCTAATTCATATTAAATGCAGAAAATTTCAAAAATATGATAAAAAGCCTTCTTCAATGCATAAAAAAACCCTATTTGCTCCACAAATGATCATGCATGCAATTTTTCTTCTAGTTCCTTTTGCATAACCTATGCCTATTCATTCCTTACAACATAAATTCATGCCAAATACTGACATGCCAAATATCTAGGGGTTTCAAACATTTTTTTGTTAATGCTCCCCCTAAAACCATGTTAGATCTAGTTCCTGGAGGAATTGTTTGCACCGAATGGGGGCACAAATGCATCTAATGTTTTTGGCTCTTCTTTCTTTTTCCATATCTTGTTCATTTCTTGCTTAACCTGATTCTTTTCAATTGTCTTCATAGGTTCATTCTTCTTTACCGAATCAATTTTCTTTCCCTTTTTACTTCTGCAAAATTTTGAAATGTGTCCAGGTTTGTTGCAGTTGTAGCAGACATTATTTTGATTTGTTTGACCTATTTTAATCCTTGACCTACACTAATTTGTTCTTTCCAAAACTTATTGCATGTATAGCACTAGCCAACAAAAGATTGATTCACTCTACCTCCATTAAACCAATTCATCATCTGAGTTTTGCATTCACTAGCTCTATGTCCAACTTTCTTGCATGCAAAACATTGTCCGAAGAAGGGACTAGAATACTGGTTCATTCTACTTCTACACTCTTTTTCCTTATCACCAAATTTATTACATGAAAAGAAAACACCATTGAAATATGGATACCTTTGAGCATTTGGTTGTCTAATAGGTGGTCTTCTAGGAAAGTTCCTTGGATTCCTTGTTTAATTCCTTTTTTTGAGTCTTTTGATTGTCCACTGTATTTGAGGTCTGCACAGCCTTATATTCCCAAACCACCTTTGTATTTAGAGGGTTTCTTTCATGCAATCAACTCATCAAGCTTGGTGGAGCTTGTCTTGAAATTATCTTCACAATTTTTTTCTTTCTCCAAATCTTCTTTCAGGTTTATTGCATCTTGTCCAAGTCTTGTAGGTTCATCAAACTTGCTTTGCACCACTGTATTCAGACAATCTTCAATTTTCTTCTTTTCCTCCACTTGCAACTTCAATCTGGAAACCTTTTCATTTTCTTGTTTCAATTGCTCACTCACTTCTCTATTTCTTTCTTTGAATTTCTTCAATTTCTCTTTCAATTTTTGGATGCATTCATTTTCCTCATCAAGATTTTCTTTCAAATCTTTGTTTTCATTTTCAGCCTTGTCAAGATATTCAAGAGCAACTTAGAGTTCTTTATCATCCATTTGTTGAATCTTCAAGATCCTCCTCAAGTTGTTAGACTTCTTAAGAGGAACCAAGATGTGATACCAATTGTTGAATACACAAAATACTTTAAGAGGGGGTTGAATTAGTATCTTCTTAAGGGCGGGTGCATGAAGTTGGGTACCAATTTTCTGGCCACTTTTGAAAAAAAATTTACAAAACGTGCTCACATTATAATGCGCTCACGTTAAAAAAAAAGAAAAAAGTGAAATTATTTGCCTTGGAATACCAACCCAAAGGTTGGAGGGCATTCCCAACAAGGCCAAAGAATTTTTTTTTGCAAATTCTACAAATTTTCACATAATCGGGTCCATGCTCACCATCAAGATTGCATCTAGTTAAATATCGACAAAATCAAAAACATGGGTAATGTTAGGTTCTCTCTTAGCTATCCAACGATGTGTTTTTTTTCACTTTTTGACAATGTTAAGCCTTTCATACATAATTTCATTTGTTTGTATGTCTTTTTTTTTCCAAAAAGCAGTGTTTGGTATTTTTTTTGTTATAAATTAACCGTTCATCAAAATTTCAAATAAATTACATTTTTAGAAACTAGAATCCATTCTACAAATTTTTAAAAAAAGAAAAAAACTCAATTATTTTCAAAAAAATTTAGTGGGAGCACGGCCAAAATTTTTCTTTTCAGGAAGTGCCCACTTAGAAAATTAGTAAAAAATCAAACATTCATTAAAAAATTATCAGAAAAATTGTGCATCAACTAGATGTTGTTAGCTAACATTTGACTGTAGCGATTTTAAAAATACTTAAAAAAAGTTGATCATGCTCAGGTCATACAAGAGTTGCTATGTTATGTTTTCTGACAAAAGCAACACCAATTTGTGTACATCCCTCTTTTGAACCACTTAATCTCAACCATTTTCAAAATAAATTAGTAGTTTAGAAAGTAGACTCGGAGCACTTTGATCCTTGTTTTTGTTCCATCTCAAAATTTTGAGTGTAACTATCCTCAATTTCACGTCGAAGGTCAGCATTTCCTGATTTCAAAAAACAGTGGCCACTTAAGCCCCCTTTTTGGGAACCATCTTGGTACACTTACCCTTAAACTTATTGAAAAAACACCATCCAATTACTCCAATGCATATAATAGTAAAGATAAGCAAGAGAATTAATAGAACATGAAGGTACACAACACATGAACACCAAGAAATTTATGTGGAAAACCCAAAATGGGAAAAACCATAGTGAGAGTTAGCTCACAAAATAGTATAACTAGTTATAAGATATTACAAAATGGGGGCTCACTACTAGGACTCACTATCCAAAATGGGAGGCTCACTGCCTACACAAGATACAATAACAAAATGGATTACAACTAGAAAATGAACTGATAAAGTTACACCTAACAAGTACTGATTCAATTCCTTTGATGTTCAATAAACTGATTTAAGACACTTCATCATCTTCACATACTTGTCTTCTTCTTTGTGTCAACATCGTACCTCTCAAATCACCAATAAACACAAATATTTTCAATATGTATACCTGATTCATTCACAAGCATCAATTAGGTCAGCATAATTAGATGCAGCCCTTATTCACCAAAAAGATAACTGTCAACTTCAAGCATGTACAAAATATTTCCAAAAATAATTCAAGAATGTAGCACACTACAACATGTCAGCATGGACCTAAGATAGGTCAAACATACATCCGGACCACAAAATTAATCCATTACAATATCAACAATACATTAGGTCAGCCAAAGATAGACCTAATAGCAAAATGCAACAACAAAATGATGCCAACTCACCATACGATCACCTAAGCACATGAGATTCTAAACATACAAGCTTCCAACATCCATAAACTATTTCCCAAAACCACAAGAAAAGATATTTATTAGTAGAGGATTGCAAACCAAAATATCAGAGGATAATAATTGTATACTGGTTCAAATATCGGTTCAGAATACTGGATCAAACTTGAACTTGAACTTGCAGTTGCAACTCATGATATAGCATGGTGACATCAATGATAACACAAAAGTCGTATAATAGGATGTTCTTCTTCATTCTTCGAACATATAGATGTTACAACAAAAGGATAAGAAATATTATTGAAAGTGTAAATGTTAAGGCTGATGAAAATTTATATGGATGGATGTGTTAGATGAACCTACTTTTAGAGAAGAAGAAGAAAAAAAATATGAGGAAAAATAAGTGCATAATGAAGAGGAACACGCTCTAGAAAAGACCCCTAATACGCCTAATACCCCTAAGTATGTGCAAAAGAACCATTCTGAAGAATATATAATTAAAGATAAGAGGAACAAAGTATTGAAAAGAAGTAGATTTGGTCAAATTGAGGTAAATTTGTGTTTACTCTCTAAAGTTGAACCTAAAATAGTGAGTGAGGCATGCAAATATGAACATTGGATGAAGGAAATGGAAGAAGAACTTATGAAAATTGAGAATAGACTGTCAAACAAGAACATAATTGGAACTAAATGGGTATTTAGAAACAAATTGAATGAGAATGGAGAAGTTCTAAGAAATAAATCAAGGCTTGTGTGTAAGGGTTACTCACAAGTAGAAGGAATAGACTTTGAGGAAACATTCACTCCTATGGCTATGATGGAAGCAATCAAGATGTTTTGGGCATTTTCAACATACAAGGAATTTAAATTTTATCAAATGGATGTGAAGTCTACTTTCTTGAATGGTGAATTGGAAGAAGAGGTTTACATGGAGGGTAGGTGTAGGATCAGGATGGCCCAAAAAGTGGCGATATGATGGGTATGTGTAGGGTATGTCGCTAATGACTTTTTTTTACCCAAAATTGATGAAACGAAAAGGATTTGTAAAGGAGATTCTCAGCTTTCCACCAATATAAATTGTGCTTTACTTTCAATTTAATAAATAATTATTATTCATTTTCTATTTGAATTACAACTAAAGTCCTGATTGATAGGATGATTCGAAAACATCTATAGCTTTCAAACAGTATCAGATTTTTTGAATCTAAAACATGCATCACATTCCATGCTTTGCATAAAATATGATTAAAACAAAAAAAAAGAATTTCATGAAGTTTTGACCAAGTTAAGGTGGTCATAAATATGAGTTTTTTATATTTTTTAAAAGTTGTAATAAAAAAATCATAATTATTTATTTATCTGGAAAAAAACTATAAAAAAATATGCATCACATCAGGAGATGAGTCCTCTAGTTATATCTAAAATTTTATTAAAAAATATTATCATTTTATTGTGGTTAGGGTGGTCAGACAAACACCTACTTCTTATTTTCACCATATAGATTTTTCGTTTTAAATAAACCTAGTAGTTTAGAAACTACATTCAATTTGCTACAGATTATATTATTACATATTTTTGAAATAATATAGATAACTTATTCAAAGTTTTATGTCAAGTTGCCTAACTCTAATTTTTTCTGAATTTTTTGCCACTTAAGGGATTTCTTTTTCCATGATGATCCTGCACATACCCTGGAACAACTAGAGGTATTTCGGCTATTAGATCAACCAAATATGGTTTGAAAATTGAAAAAAGTATTGTATAAATTGAAGCAAGCTCTTAGAGATTGGTATGCAAGATTAGACATATATTTGATACAACAAGGATTCAGTAAAGGTAACATAGATAGTAATCTTTACTCGAAAATTGAGGAAGAAAAATATTGATAGTGGTTGTCTATGTGAATGATATTATGTTTGGATGCAATGAATCTATGTGCAAGAAGTTTATAGAAGAGATGTAGAAAGAGTTTGAAATGTTAATGTTTGGGGAGATAAATTTCTTCCTTGGGCTACAAATCAATCAAATAGATAAAGGTATATTGATTTCACAAACAAAGTATGTCAAAGATATGCTAAAGAAGTTTGGAATGGAAGACTCAAAAACAATATGTACTCATATGGTGATTGGTTACAAATTGATCAAGGATGATGAATCACCTAAAGTTGATCGAAGCAAATACAAATCTAAGATTGGTGGACTATTACATCTAACTGCTACTAGACTAGATATCATGCATGTAGTTTGTGTTGTGGCTAAATTTCAAGAAGACCCTAAAGAGACACTTGTTGCAACAATGATGAGGATATTCAAATATTTAAAAGGAACTCCGGATTATGGATTATGGTATCCAAAGAATATTGATTTCACGTTACATGTATACGCAGATGTAGATTGGATTGGATGTGTTGATGATAGGAAAAGTACAAGTGGTGGTGCATTCTTTCTTGGATGCAGATTGGTGGCATGGCTGAGCAAGAAATAAGATTCGGTTTCTTTATCCACTACACAGGTTTAGTATATTGTAGCAACATCTTACCTCACAGAAGTATTATAGATGAGATAGACATTTAAGGATATCAAAGTAATGTATGATGATACTATTTCTATCTTTTGTGACAATACAGGTGCAATTAACATTTCAAAGAATCTAATGACGCATTCAAGGACAAAGAATATATCAATCAAGTATCACTTTTTTGAGAGAGAAGGTTACGAAGAATGAGGTGAAGCTTGAATATGTACCTACAAAGGATCAAATTGCTAACATATTTAGTAAGGCTCTTCCTAAGAATACTTTTGAGTATCTTTGGGAGAAGTTAAGGGTTATTTCCCCTCTGTCTTTGAACTAGATTCATATGGAGATGCATCAATCTAGTGGATCTATGGTTTCATCTATTTTCTAGATTGATGTTGGCAGCTACCTCTCAGGGGGAGTAGGTAGTGTCACTATTGAAGTAAGGAAATTTTTCATTGTACAAGTATCTTGATTCAATGTTAAAGGGGGAGAACAATGCAAAACACTTTATTCTTTTCCATTGAGGTCAAAGGGGAAGAAAAAATCATGTGAAAAAATTTGTCCATAGAGGGGGAGAGAAAGTAAAACAAAATCATGTGAATGTGTGTTCAAAATTGTTGTATTACCTTTGATAGTTTTACACATCATATGTAGCCATCAATAAAAAAGGGGGAGATTTTTGCAAGTATCAAGGTGTTTTCATTGATTTCAACAACTTGGTGATGTCATTGATGTTGACTATGTGTTGAGGAAGATTATTGTATGATGACAATTTCGATGATATTGAGAAAATTGAGAAAAAGAGGGAAACAATTTATTGCAATTTGTTGCATGTACAATTGAGATATTGAGGAAGTGTTGGGAGTACATGGATCTATATTTATGTTGTAGTGTCTCAAGATCTGGTGAAATGAAGTAATGAACTGAGATGGTGTCTTCGGTACTTGGTTTCCAAGTGCTTTTGAGAAAATTTGATAAATAGAGAAAATAATGTTGAGCAATTATTTAGAACATGCTTTGGGATATGCTCTGCATTTCTTCTATGTTGATTCTATTCCTGTGTAGATTTGATATGTTGTTCAAGGGTTTCAATAGTTTTTTATCCATAGTTTAGGTTTTTGGATTACTATGTAGAGTGAGATATGTTCACCAGTGTGTGAACTAGGTTTTTAGTGGTGTTTGTTGTGGTCTTGGAGAAATGTATTTTCTCTAAATTTCTCCACAGTTTGGTTTTACGTTGCGCAGATCTAGGAAGTTTCTTATAATGTTTGTAACTTTCAAAATTCAAGGTTTCTCTTGATTTGGTAAAGTACAATGTGTGTTCCATGCATTCATGTGTGTATAAGGTTAATTGGATGTTCTGGGTTGAAGTATTTCTATGATGCAAGTTTAGATGAATTCTTTATTAGATCTCAGGTCGTTCATGGATTATTCTAGATCATGTAAAAGATACTTTTGTGCTTTGTGTGTCATCTTGACCAAATGGGAAGCATGCACTTAATATTTTTATGGTGTTTAGCATTGCTAATAGTTGACCTGCTATTAACACTACATGTGAAGCCTTTCGAAGTTTGTGAAATCATGTTAAGGTGTGTTAGGAAAAATTTGGGTCCTAACTAAGGGTTTATATGGGTCTCCTTATTTTCTATGCACCACACAAATGTTTGGGTGCCGACCTAATTTGAAATTTTAAAGGTAAAGGATGTGTTTTCGACCTTGGAGAAGGTTTTCAAGGTTGAAGATGATATTAATAAGAGTGGTGTTACTGGAAGATCTCAAGATAGATGAATTTGATGCGAATTGTAGAAGTATAGATGTGGATTTGAGAAGAGAAGTGTGGACTTAAAGGTGCTAGACTTCTAAAGGTAGTGATCTTAAGGCATCCACAATCTTTCAAACAAGGCTATGAAAGTGTTCAAGTAATTGTGGTGGATTCCTTGTTGCATTGAGATAGTGTTCTTTTTGTAACATTTATCTTCTATCTTCTTTTCATATTCTAAGTGTGTGAACCTAGATTCTAATACCTGAAAAACACAACAAACAAACATATTAGAAGATTGAAATACAAGTTAAGACCAAGATTCCCCATAAAATCCATTTGACTATGCTCAAAATAGGAATAAAACAAGAACACAATGAAAGAAGATGAAAAACAAACTAAATCCGATTAAGAACATGCAAACTCTTGATCTGATGGGGAGGTTGGTGCCAATTTGATGTGGAAATTGGCCCTTTCCCAACTCCTATGCAAGATTTTTTGATTGATGATGAAGAGTGATCCACTTTGATGAAGATTGATGAAAGCTCCAAGCCAAAAATCTGCATAACCTAGCTATAAAACTAAATGAGATGGATGAAGATTGCTATGAGTTTGAGTATAATAACTTTGCTCAAATTGTGGATGATCAAATGAGGATATGAGCTCTTTATTTATAGAATGACAAGATGGATGAATGTCCAAATTTGAGCAATGTGGGACTATCATTCATCCAATGGCATGATGCCACTTCTCAATCTATAAATGGATCAAGGATGTGCAAAATTTGAGAATTGTGACAATAAATGCATATTTTTGAATTTCAAATTTGTTGAAATGAATTGCAAGAGGGAAGGGAAAATGCAATAAATTCCACTTGGCTCAAGGAAAAGGACATGTAAGATGAAGTTATTGCCTTGTTGGATGTACATGTTGACTTAGAATTTTTGAATTCAAATTTGGAGAATATTCCAAAAGATTCCTTGTGAGGAAAATAGAGATTTAATAAATGAATTGAATCTATTTTCATGTGCAACTTGCAAAATCTAGAGGATGGGACATGATAAGAGATTAAATTAATAAAGGGTCAATTAATTTAATAGGATATTAGATGATTTGACCTATTTGACTCAAATTTATGGATTTATTTAAATCAAATAAGAGAGGAATATAATAGGAGAATAATTAAATAAGGGTTTTGATTTATGTAATTAAAAGAGATGGTGTTAGATTAATTCAAATAATGTTTTAATTTATTTTATTTAATAGACTTTAGAGATTTAATCAAATAAAATAAATTATTTAATTAAATAGGGATAATTAGATCAGATGTGATTGATTTAATTAACAAAAGAGAGAGAGAGAATTAATTAAATAACCAGTTTATTTAATTAAGGGAGGAATATTGATGAATTTAATCAAATAAGGAGACTTGATTAAATGGTTAGACTGAGGGATGATTCAGGATGAAATGATGTTAGTAATTAGGATCAAAGTGTGATATCAATCTGTATATTTTTTATGTCTACATTTTGCCCCTCTTTGAAGCGATGCACTTGTTGCGTTGGTTCAAAGAATAACCTTTCCCTGATCAAAAGTCAAAATATCTCTAATTTTTTGGATGCCGCACTATTGCCCCAGTGAAAAGAATTATGCCAGTATACTGCCCCCTTGAGAGATCGGGCGAAGAGGTTTGATTTGAGGGTCGATCTCTCGAAAAAGAGGTTCAAGATCAGTTCAACTCAAATATTTGATGTAGATAGATTTCATGATGTAGACAGTCATTAGCCATGGGTAGCCTCATGCCTATTTTGATATATTACACCCACTTGATCTTGATTTGTACCATGACAATTATATTATTGATGATATATATAAGTTGATGATGGTTTTGATGAGATGCGATGTGTACTATTTATTTATGCATGGATGATTCTATTTTTATATGCTGTGCAATGATGTTTATGATGTGTTTATGGATGTTTTTATATCCGATGATGTATGCATTATGATTATGACTAATAGATCTATATTATGCCGCCTTATGATATGCTGATATATTTATGTGATGTGCAATGATGTTGTCTATATGATGATCTATTTATGTTGATGAAAATGATGATGTGAAATGGTTATGAAATGAAAATGAATGTTATATGATGATTGATATAATGCAATGCGATGCAATGCAATGAAATTGATGCACCTATCTATGAAGAATGCTTATAATAACCTATTTATATGATGACTGCAATGCATGTGTTTCCTATATGGTATGTTTATGCAATATGCTAATGATTTGTGGATGCAGGATCGATGATGATGATGATGGTGGTGATCAATTGTCATAGTACCTTGTTAGCGCGATAAGAAAGAAGAGAAGAAATCATTTCAACAAAACGCAAGATGATGCAAATGCAAATGATGATGATGATGATTACTTGTCGAGGAATTGGGATTTTCAAAGGACCAAATTTCTTATGTTTGATAACACACATGGTACGATGCATCAAGGTATAGAAAACCAAGATAGCGTTGTACCTAGTGTGATGGACTTTGACTTGACAAGCAGATAGGAGCATTCTTGCTCACACTTGGCATAAGGAAACCTTGCTAGGATGTACTTCAGAAGTTTCAAACACCTCAGACCAAAACATGGAAAGGTAAACCTATCCATGCAATAGTCAACAAGTTGCACTAGGCCTCCTCCCTACATACCTAACAAAGCAAGTATTCACCGAGATTATGTTACAAGAACGTCCAACAAGCATAACAGACAGAAGATAATGATCATTGCCCCATTACTATTTCTCTAAATCCTCTTTTGGGATATCATCGAGAAGTCCTCAGAATGAGTGCAATAAGATAAGTCAAAAGATAAAAGACAAAGTAAACAAACAAGCTGATGTTCTTCAATACCGCTAACCAAAGGAGGATGTGTTTTCTAAGGATAAGAACCGAAACTCATTGCAAAAAGATAATGCCCATTGTAGGAAGGATTCATCCTAGGACATGTTAGTGGATGGCGGCACATCATTTCGTCTATCTAAAGCATTCTAAAAGATCTTTGATATGGGACAAAATGAATGATGAGTTACCGATGCAAAGAGATGACCAACTTGTTTATGCACTAGCTTAGACCTAAGACTTGACGATTTTGAGTTTTCACTGGTTGACCTGCTAGACTTTCCTCTGATTGTCTTACCAAGATTGAGGATGACAATTTTTTATTGAGTGTTGTTATTGCAAGTGCAAGTGAGATGAGATGGATGTATTTTTTCAAATATTTGGATGTTTTTGGCATTTTGCAATGTTTTGAGGCTATTTTTTGGTATATTTTGGAGATTTTCAAATGTTTTTATTTTTTTATTTTCCAATGTTTTGGGGTTTTCTAAGATTTTGACCAAGAGAATAACCTAAAGATCTATCCTAGGGGCTTCGGGGGTTGATCAATAGATTAGCCTTGCCTACGTTATACACGCAGAGACCACGTAGTTCGACTGATGACTTGATCAATTTATAGATGAAGATATACATGATGAAATGTCAATTTATTATGATGGACTCCTATAGGACTGACCTAAGTGTCTCGAGGGATGATCAAAGATCAACCTTGCCTACATTCAAGCTCAGAGATGACATAGTTCGACAAGACGACTTTGTTTTTGACTTTTTGACTGAATTTTTGATTTGTTTTTGGGTTTTTTGATATGTTTTGAATGTTTTGGATTTTTTGATGTTTTGATGTTTTTGGATGTTTTTGATGTTTGATGTTTTTGGATTTTTTTGATATTTAAGAATTTAAGAATATACACGAATTTGATCCAATGAGAACGTGCCCCTAGCGTGGTGCAATAGACTACTCCAATAAAGGCAGGACAAAGTGACCTTGGGGATGAGCCGAGTAGTACTAGGAAGGATCATGATACAAAAACAGGACCAAGCTATGGTGCGGATGCGAGTGGATGAATGATGGATGGAGACATGGAATGTGATCGATGATGGAAGCACAATGGATGGATGATGCATGACAAGCCGTAAAGATCCTGGTGGATGGAAAGTGCTTATTTATGCAAGGCGCCTGTTTGCCAGGATTTCACCAAGGTACTTGCCCAAAGTGCCACCAAAGTCGTTTTCACTAGAGGACGATTTTTTTCTTTACTATTTCTAATCCTTTTTCTGAATTTTCTTTTATTTTTTTCTTTTTTGATTTTTTTGTTGTTACCAAGAAGCCTGTTTGCCAGGTTTTCGCCGAAGTAACCATTTTTTTAGGACATTTTCTATTTTTTTGGATTTTTTGGTTCTATACCTTGGAAGATTTAGGTATAAAACTTTTTGAGATGAGAGCTATTCATGGGCTCTTGAAGAGGTTCCCCTTCGGGTTTTGATAACTGATATGCCCCTGATTTGTAACGTGGTGTTATGACAAAGGGTCCCAACCAATTGGGTTCAAACTTTCCTTTGTTGCTTGGGTTTGGGACATTCTTTTGATTCTCCTTCAATACCAATTCTCTGACTTCGAATGTCCTGCTTTTGATTTTCTTATTGTAGCTCCTTTTGAGTCTATTCTGATAGACTTGCAAGTGATTTAAAGCATCTATATGTCTCTCATCTAGTAGCTCTAGCTCATTTAGTCCTGAAACCTTGTACTCTTCATCCGTGATGAGGTTTTGCAGTGATATCTTGAGGGATGGGAGCTTGATCTCAATGGGGAGTACAACTTTTGATCCGTAGACCAAGGTGAAGGGGGTGGCACCAGTGGGTGTGTGGATATTGGTTCAATATGCCCAGAGGGCAGGATTAAGCTGTAGGTGTCAGTCATGACCTGCATCATTGACTATTTTCTTGAGGATTTTCAAGATGGTTTTGTTTGTAGCTTCTGCTTGGCCATTTCCTTGGGGATAGTATGGGGTGGAGAAGCGATGTTGGATTTTGAATTTCTCGCATAAGTCACAGACCTCCTAATTTTTGAATGGTGTTCCATTATCTTAGATAATGGCTTGTGGAACACCATAGTGGAAAATGAGATAGTTCAGAATGAACTTTGAAATCTGCTTCCCAGTTATGTATGTCATGGGTATGGCTTCCACCCACTTAGTAAAGTACTTTGTTGTTGTTATGATGAATTTGTGGCCGTTAGATGAAGTGGGCATGATTTTTCCAATGAGATCAAGTCCCCACTGCGAAAAGGGCCATGGTGTGACAATAGGATGAAGCTCTTGAGCTGGAGCATGGATGAGGTCCCCGCGCTGATGACATTGTAGACACTTTCTGACATAATCATGTGCTTCTCTTTCCATTGTGGGCCAATAATACCCCATCCTCAGCAGTTTCTTACCTATGGTCATTCCACTCAAGTGTGAACCACAGATACCGTTATGAACTTCAGTTAGAGCGGTTAATGCCTCCTCAGCATTTAAGCAGTGCAGTAGGGTTCCTTCTATGCTCCTATGATATAGGGTATCTCATAGGATGATGAATCTAGATGCCTTTTTGACAAAGGTTTGTTTTAGGTTTGATGGTAAGTCGACAACTATGACTCCCATTCAAAGGTATGTGTAAATGTCATGGTACCAAGGATCACTAGGACCAATGATTTCGCACACGAATTCTGATTTTGGTACCTCGAATGTGGGCATGAGAAGCTACTCTATCAAGAATTCATATTTTGGAACATTGTTGGGGATGTCCAGTAGGGACCCAATTGTTTCCATGGCGTCTGTTGCTCTGTTGTTGGCTCTAGGTATCTACTCAAATTTAATTTTGATGAAGGATTCTTTGAGAGTCTCCACCAATTTCTTGTATGGAGTGAGCTTGTCGTCCTTGGTCTAGTATTCATCGTTCACTTGATTTATGATCAATTGGGAGTCTCCATATACTTTGAGAGCTATGATGTTCTATTGCATTGCTATTCTGAGACTTATGGTTAAAGCCTCATATTCCACAATGTTATTAGTGCAAGGAAATGCCAGTTTGTAAGACCTTGGTATGCAATCCCCTTGTGGGGTGATGAAGAAGACACCAACTCCTGATCCATGCTGTGTGTATGAGCCATCGAAGTATAGTTTCCAGTGGTCAGCAACATTGAGGTTAAAAAAAAAATCATCTAGAAACTCTGAAACAAGAGGATTCTCAGAATAGATAGGTGCTTCTGCTAGTTGGTCTACGATGACTTGTCCCTTGATTGCTTTTCTCTCCACATATTCAATGTCCTATTCCGACAGTATCATGACCCATTTTTCCATTCTTCCTATGAGCATTTCCTTTGATAGTAGATATTTGAGAGGATCAATTTTGGCGATGAGTTTTATTTTATGTGCCAACATGTAATGTCTAAATTTTTGTGATGCAAACACTACTGCGAGACATGCTTTCTCGATGAATGAATAGTTTAGCTCATGACCAACCATTGTCTTGCTAATGTAATAGATAGCCCTCTCTATTCCATTTTCATCATGTTGAGCTAGGAGAGCTCCAAGGGTTGCTAATGTTGTTGACACATATAGAATCAATGGCTTTCTTGGGATGGGTGGCATTAAGACTCGTGGTCTCAATAGATATTCCTTGATTTTGTTGAATGCCTCTTCACACTTGGTATCCCATTTGTACGCTACTACCTTGTGGAATAGGTGAGAGTATGGGTTCTGTTTGTCCACCAGTTGTGCTATGAATCTTCTAATGGATTGGAGTCTTCCTTGTAGACCTCTCAGTTGATTTAGTGTTTTTGGTGCCTCCATCTCGAGGATTTCTTTTACTTTTGTTGGGTCCACCTTGATGCCTCTCATTGACACTATATATCCTAGCAATTTTCCCAATTGTACGTGGAAGACACACTTCTTTGGACTTTGTCTAACTTTGTACTCCTCCAGTCTATCAAAGATGGCACCTAAGGTTGCTATGTGGTCTTTTCTCTTTCTTGACTTAGCTAAAATGTTGTCAACATAGTCTTCAACCATCTTATGGATCATGTCGTGGAATATCAATTTCATGGCCCTTTGATATGTTGCTCCTACGTTCTTTAAGCCAAATGGCATCATGTTCCAACAATAGGTCCCCCATGGACAAGTGAAAGTTGTCTTATGTTGGTCCTCTTTAGCTATCATAATCTGATTATATCCTGAAAATTTGTCCATTAGTGACAACATCTCATGTCCCGCTGTCATGTCTACTATCATGTCAATGTTAGGAAGTGGGAAGCCATCTTTTGGAAATTCCTTGTTCAAATCTCTAAAGTCTGTGCAGATTATGTTGTGCTTGTTGGACATTCTTGTAAAATAACTTGGTGAATACTTGCTTTGTTCCTAGCAAGATTTATGTATGTCAAGTGTGAACAAGAATACTCCTATCTGCTTGTTGATTCAAAGTCCATCGCACTAGGTACAACGCCATCCTAGTTCTTTATACCTTGATGCATCATATCTACATGTGTAATCAAACATAAGCTAAGTAGGGTTGTGCAGTTTTTGCACACATGCCCCGCTGAAAGCGGGGACCCTCTTTTGCTTTGGTTTTGGTGTCTTGGCCCTTTCATTTTGTGGATTTGAATTTCCTTGGCATGAGCTTAAAATATTCATTTATCTTGCCTAAGTGTTCTCCCCAAGTTACACTTTGAAAATCTTAAGTTCTGGACGAAATCCAGGTTTTTGCACTGGTTCGGGATTTTTTGGTCTATCCAGATTTTCCGGATTTCATCCAAACTCTGACAACACAATTTTAACACTGTTGCTCGAGATTTTTTGGGCTTCACAAAATTCTGCCTGTGCCGTATTTTTCCAGATTTTGTTGTACGAATTGCATTCAGTCGATCTTTGGGAGATTTTCTTGCCATTATGCTTTATTATTGGCGTCTTGTTGTGCTGTGGTATTTGGTCTTGTGGTGCTTTGGCATTTTAGTTTTGCTTGGAGTTCAAATTTATGTGTCTAGAGCTTGCTCTGTGCGTTCATGGTTAAAATTTAGGGTTTCGACTTTGGAGCCATCGCCAATACCGTTCGATTTTCCCTTGGGTGAATTCTAAGTCCTGATCCATTAATAAGTGTTTTTGCATTTGAACTTGGGTCCTAAAATTTGTGATCTTTGATCAATTTGAGTGAAATTGTGTGAAGGGCTACAAAATCTGAGTTTTCCCTCAATTTCGAGATTTTCCTGTTCCTTCGGATTTTCCCAATTTTCTTGACTGCTGCATTTTCTCAAAAATCTGGTGTTTTGCCTACTTCGTGGATTTCCTCTCCCTCCATATTTTCCCGAAATCCCATTACCCCTTCATTTTCTAGATTTTTTTGACTGTTGTTTGTTTTCACCAAAATCCGCCTGGTCTGGATTTTCCTAAAAAATCCCTTTTGGCCTGGATTCCAGGAGGGGTGAAAATCCCAAATTGTGTAGAAATTTTGCATTAACGATTTTTTATGGGATTTATATTTTTTGTTGGATTTATTTAAATATATTATTGATGCTGGTTTTTGCTAAGTGTAGGTTGGGTTTAATTTGATTGGACGAGGATTTAAGGCATTTATTAATTCACCTGTGGCGGACCTGGAGAGTATTTTCCTCAAGATACTAGATAAATTAAGACAGGGATGAAGGGGCCAGTTAATGATCGACTTGCATTGGGAATTGTGCTTCACATGCATTGGATCAAGTTATTTTTTCAATCCCAGGCCGACCTGGATGAGTCCCATGTATTTAATGCATATCTTATCTTATTTCAAATTTCTCTTGGCCAAGCTGTCTGGGCTATTTTAAGGGGATTGTGCTTCACATGCATTGGATCAAGTTATTTTTTCAATCCCAGGCCGACCTGGATGAGTCCCATGTATTTAATGCATATCTTATCTTATTTCAAATTTCTCTTGGCCGACCTGGAGAGTATTTTCCTCAAGATACTAGATAAATTAAGACAGGGATGAAGGGGCCAGTTAATGATCGACTTGCATTGGGAATTGTGCTTCACATGCATTGGATCAAGTTATTTTTTCAATCCCAGGCCGACCTGGATGAGTCCCATGTATTTAATGCATATCTTATCTTATTTCAAATTTCTCTTGGCCAAGCTGTCTGGGCTATTTTATTATTGTAAAATCTATATTGGGCCGACATGTTCTGGGGTTTTCTATAAATATGGCATCTCACCTCATTTTTAAGGGGGGATTATTAGTAGAAGTTGCTAGAGATAGTTCTTAGAAGCAATTTGGGTAGTACAGTCAGAATTAGGGTTAGGATTTAGTCGATTCTAGAGCAAGTGTTGTAACAGAACATTGGAATTGTTGTTGAAATCTGGTGATTCAATACAATTACATATATTGTGATTTTCTGGTGATCTATTTTGTGTTGACTTAACTTGCATGGTTCTTATGATTCTATCTTTCAAATTTCTCATGGTTATTAGATTTAGATTTAGATCTGATTCAATGATGTTCATTATATAATGTTTGAAGTGTCTACAGCAATCCCTGGTCCATACTTTTTGCAGCTAGCTAATTGTTAGTTGCTTTGGAAAGTTAGTCTGGACCGTATATTCATTGTGCCTAGTTCGATTGTGGAGATTTGTTCATTTCAATTGCAATTCGGTTGTCTTGGATGAATGTTCATGATCTGAAAATCTTAATACCTTAGGAGATTGCACTGTTTCTGTGAGATTGTAGATTTATCTTGGTTAAGAAGGAATTATTTTATGAGGGATTGGTCCATTTCAAGTATTTCATCATTAGCATTGTTAATCATAGAAGTAGTCTTAATTTAGGAATCTCTCTGAAACCCTAACCTTTTGTTATTTCTTTATTATTTGGATTAGATTTTGGATGTAATATCATTACATTGCCAAATCTGATAAATTGAGATTCAATATTTTTGCTTGTAGTAAGATCCCATTGTGATTACCAGCATTTTCACATTTATCATGAGTTGTTTATGCATTTTCAAGACCTAACATTAGAGACCTTTGGGTTATCTCTTGAGGCTTGCTAATAGAGATTTACCTTTCAAGAGAGATAGGATATTATATTATGTCTAAGTTGTTGCTATGCATAAAACATCATCAACAAGTAGCCCTTTTAAAATCGCAATCCTTGATAAGCGAATCATTCTCTATCATTATCACCATCTCTAATAAATTCTTGTCAATACATGGACTTGTTGGATCCTCTTGTCATCACTTGATTTCTTTTTTTCCACACTAACATCACATCATAAATAGTTAATCATCATCACCAATGCATCCATCATGCATCCATCCTACATCCACAAATTGTTAGCATGCCACATATCATTCATATCATACATAATAGGAAACATCGATCATTTCACATGCATTGCATTTGCATCATCATCATAATATAGATCTATTAGTCTAAGCATCTGCATAAATCATTTGTTGCATAATCATAGCATATCACATCATCCATCTCATCCATCATCACATCATATCATCATTTAAGTTGTTTAAGATAATATAGATTTGTTATTCTAAGCATCTTAAAACCATCTCATTTGCATCATCATCCATAACCATTCATTTTGAACCTCTTTATCATGGGATTGACCCTCAAATTGAATCTTTTTGCTCAATCTCTCGAGGGGGCAATGTACCAATGTACTTCTTTTCCGCTAGGGCATCCAAAAAATTAGATTTTTTTTGAATTTTGATCTTGGTAAGTTTATTATTTGAACCAACACAACAAGTACATTTCTTCAAAGAGGGGCAATAAATAATTGATTTTATTTGATTAAATCTCTAAAGTCTATTAAATTAAATAAATTAAAACATTATTTGAATTAATCTAACACCATCTCTTTTAATTAAATAAATCAAAACCCTTATTTAATTATTCTCTTATCATATTCCTCTCTTATTTGATTTAAATAAATCCATAAATTTGAGTCAAATAGGTCACATAATCTAATCTCCTATTAAAGTAATTGACCCTTGATTAATTTAATCTCTTATCATGTCCCATCCTTTAGATTTTGCAAGTTGCACATGAAAATAGATTTAATTCATTTATTAAATCTCTATTTTCCTCACAAGGCATCTTTTGGAATATTCTCCAAATCTGAATTCAAAAATTCCAAGTCAACATGTACATCCAACAAGGCAATAACTTCATCTTAAATGTCCTTTTCCTTGAGCCAAGTGGAATTTATTGCATTTTCCCTTCCCTCTTGCAAGTCATTTCAACAAATTTGAAATTCAAAAATATGCATTTATTGGCACGATTCTCAAATTTTGCACATCCTTCATCCATTCATAGATTGACGAGTGGCATCATGCCATTGGATGAATGTTAGTCCCACATTGCTCAAATTTGGACATTCATCCATCTTGTCATTCTATAAATAAAGAGCTCATATCCTCATTTGATCATCCACAATTTGAGCAAACTTATTATACTCAAATTCATAGCAATCTTCATCCATCTCATTGAGTTTTATAGCTAGGTTATGTAGATTTTTGGCTTGGAGCTTTCATCAATCTTCATCATCAATAAAAAAAATTCCATAGGAGTTGGGAAAGGGCCAATTTTCACATCAAATTGGCACCAACTCCCCCATAAGATCAAGAGTTTGCATGTTCTTAATAGGATTTAGTTTTTTTTTCATCTTTTTTCATTGTGTTCTTGTTTTATTCCTGTTTTGAGCATAGTTAAATGGATTTTATGGGGAATCTTTGTCTTAACTTGCATTTCAATCTTCTAATATGTTTGTTTGTTGTGTTTTGCAGGTATTGGGATCTAGGTTCACACATTTGGCACCAAATGTAACTCCAAATATCTGCAATTTTTATTTCTATTCCATGTCTATCATCATGAAGTTAGTTAAAAGAAAGCAAACCAAAAGGTATTCTTTATGAAATAATAACTTATGCTCTACAAAAATAACAAAACAAACTAGTTGAAATCCTAAGGAGCATAGTGAGTAATCTATTCCATAGTGGATTGGTGTCACTTGTGAGAAGTGACCCTTTCCCAAACCTTGATAATGTCAATGATGAGGATGCAATGTGTTGAAGATGGACAAAATCAGCTCTCACTTGAAGAGAGTGACTTTGCATAGGATTTGTGGATCAAGATGTGGAGCTGAAAATGCTAAGATTGTGGAGTTGTGGAGTTGTGGAGGCTTTGAACAATGGATATGATCTCTATTTAAATATTCTCAAGTTGAAAGAATGCTTATGAGAGAGCAATGTGGGATCAAAAAGAAGCCAATGAAAAGAGGCCACTTGTCAACTTGTGATAGGTTGGAGGTTGAGCACATTTTGGTCAATGTGCCAAAGAGAGGGAGATTTCAAATTTGAATTTGAGAGTAAATGTTGAGTTTGACTTGTGCAAGGGACATGTAAGAGCTCATTAATTTCTTTGTTGGATGTACATGTCCACTTGATTTTGAATTCAAACTTGAGGGAATATTCCTCAAAGATGCCATGTTGATGGAAATTGATTTATTGGTGCAAGTGGGAAAAGCTAGAGGATGTGATGGGTGATTAGATTAAGTTAATCAGGGTTAGATTAACTTAATGATGATTAGATGCTTTGACCCCTTTGACTTGAATATTTTGATTTATTTAAATCAAAAAGGGATGAAATGTGATTTCGGACTTAATTAAATAAAGGATTGATTTATTTAATCAAGAAGGGTGATGTTAGGATCAAATTGATTTATTTAATTTAAACTGATGAGTTTAGGAGATTGATAAATAAACTTGATTTAGTTTCTGAATGGATGAATATGACCTAATCGAATGCATTATTCCAATTTTGTGTGTCTACACTAAGTAGTGAGCTTTAGTTGTGATCCCTATTGGATAGTGTTTCATATTATGGTAGTGAGCTCTTGTACTAGTTTTGAAATTACTTATATTGTGAGAAAATCCTCACTATGGTTTTTCCCTCATTGGGTTTCCACATAAATCTAGTGTTCTCTTGTGTATGGTGTTCTTGTTTCAATTTTTGTTATCTACATTTCATGATTAATCACTTTAACAAAATAAAGGTTTATTGAATGCTTTCCAGTCTAATTACTATTAAGGGTTTTGATGTTTTAATTTGATACAACTAATTCACCCCTTCTCTTAGTTGTCTTGTTGATTCAACAAATGGTAGAGAACTTTGAGTCAAACCAGTGAGGAAGAGTTCTCAGAACATTCTTCACAACCATTAAATCAATTATATATTCACGAAGTCCTCTGATTCCATTGACAACTTCATCTACCTAGAACAGATAGGTAGAAATTTTCCTCTTCTTTCATCTTTAGATTCTTAAACAATTTTCTACAAGCACTAGTAGAATTTGGAAAATAAATTACTAGGTGACTAAAACTTTGTTGTGCAACATAGTAAGATGACTAAATTCTACTCAGTTTTTGCAACACAACTATAAATGACTAAATAAATGAATTTTAATCATTGGGTAAAAAATGACTAATCACACAAATAAAAATGACTAAATAATTAGTCACACAAATTAAAATTAGAAAATATGATATTAAAGTGGATAATTAAAAAGAAACCAAATTGAGGAAGTGGATTGTATTATAATATAATATAATATTTATATTATAATATAATATTTATATTATAATATCATATAATATTATATTATAATATAAATATAATATTATATTTTAATATAAATATAATATTATAATATATTTCAAAGTAGGAGATTTAACTTTGAAATCCTCTTAATTAGCAATGAAAATCAAATGGAAACAAAAGTGGGCAAAAGAGCCTTATTTGGAACCCTAAAAAAATGTGAAGGAAAAATAGCTTAGCGGCTATGGCAAAGCAAGGGAAGGGTTGCGCCAGTTTGGAGGAGCTGAAACCAATAGCGAAAGGGAAAGCATAATAAAACAACAACATAAGGTAAAGGATTTCGTAACATTAAAACCTAAATGTGCTCATATGTAATTAGAATCTTGGCCATAATTTTCATTTTAATAAACATTCTCTAAAACCCTCATCAAAACCTTATTTTCGGGCTACAGCTCGCCAAATTGGAGAAGTGAGGTCAATACCAGTGAGGAAGAGTTTGGAGGAGCTGAAACCAATAGCGACGGGGGCTCTCTCTAAAATGGTGGACTCTAAACTACACAAGGATGAATGTGCCTCTTAAGAGCCCACCCCAAAAGAAGGATGTCGTAATGTTAAAACCTAAATGTGCTTATTAGGATATTGACCATTATTTTCATTTCATAAACCTCTTTATTTCTAAATTCTTACCTCCTATTCAATATTGAATTATGTATTACTGATTATATTATGGTGCTTGTGATTAATCTACTCTTTTATTTTCCTTACTATTACAGGTGACCGATTTACTAAAATACTTGTTAGTCCTTACTACATGGCTCCTAAGGTTTTAAAGCATAATTATGGACCAGAGGTGGATGTCTGGAGTGCAGGGGTTATTCTTAACATTTTACTAGATGTGGAGTGCCACCATTCTGGGCTAGTATGTCTTTGTAAAAAAAATGCTACACTAGGTCAATGGATATTTTGAAATGCAACATAGGGTTGACAAAAATATCCTATCAAAATAGCCATAGGCCCTATGTTTGAATGGTTTTCTTTGTCAAAATATCTATAGATTGGATGTTTCTTTGCTTTAGAACACATCCCTCTAACACGAGTGATTATTGAAAGGCACTACTTTCTTTTGATTTATTTTTGCATTTCTAATTAAACTTTTTGAGGTTGTTTTAAGATATTGTTGATAGGATTACTCTTGTTTTTCATTAATATTAAGGAATTACTTGTGTTGACTGCAAAAATGGAGCAAGGGGTTGCACAAGCCATCATTTTTTCTCATTTAGGGGTATGTGCAGGATCATCATGGGAAAAATAGGCCCTTAAGTGGTGAAAATTTTAGAAAAATCACAGTTAGGAAACTTGACATAAAAATTTGAATAAGTTATCTATATTATTTAAAAAATATGTAAAAATAGAATCTACAGAAAATTGAATGTATTTTCTAAACTACTAGGTTTATTTAAAAAAAAAAATCTATTTGGTGAAAATTTGAAATTTCAATGCAGTAGTACTTAAATTTCAGGGAAAAAATAAGAAGTAGGTGTCTGTCTAACCTCCCTAACAACAATAAAATGATAATATTTTTTTATAATATTTTAGATATAAGTAGAGGACACATGTTCCAATGTGATGAATATTTTTTTGTAATTTTTTTCCAAGTAAATAATTAATTGTGAATTTTTTTTTACAACTTTTAAAAAATATAAAAATTCATATGTTTGACCACCTTAACTTGGCCAAAACTTCATGAAATTCATTTTTTTTCTTTTTAATCCTATAGTATGTGAAGCATAGAATGAGACACATGTTTCAGATTAAAAAATGTGATACAATTTGAAAGCTATAGATGTTTTTCAATCAACCTATCAATCAGGACTTTAGTCATAATTCAAATAGAAAATGAATAATAATTATTTATTAAATTCAAAGTAAAAAATATTTTATATTGGTAGAAAGCTGAGAATTTCCTTTAAAAACCCTTTTCATTTCATCAATTTTGGGTTAAAAAAGTCGTTAGCCACATACCCTACACATACCCATCATATCGCCACTTTTTGGGCCATCATGATCCTGCACATACCCTTAGATTTCAAAAGAGATCCATGGCCAAATATTTCTAATCAGGAAAAAATTATTGTCAAATAGATGCTACAACCATATTCTAAGCTACGGTTAATAGTTGAACAAGTGCTTGGTATATAATATTTTGGTTGCCTAAAATGATTACAACAATGTTTAATCACTTTAATGTTTATTGCAAAATAGAATGTTTGATTGTATTGGTTTATTCTAGAGGCTTTCAACAAAAAATAATTGACATGATGTTTGATTGACTTAAGCACTACTTGTTTTTCATATTTCAAAGATTCATAAATCTTTAAAAAATATTAATAAATTTTGAGTTTTTTTATTGTGGACAGGTACAGAACAAGGAGAAAATGCAAAACCAATGCCTTCTAGATGCATTTAAAACCCACCCCATGTGCAACAATGGCATCATTGAAGACATGCATTCACACTGATGGATTTTCAGCTTTAGTTTTAGCTTTTTTCAGTTTTAAAAGCATAATAATTTAGCAGTTTGCATACTGCAAAAAGATTATATCTTCAAAACTCTATATATAGAGTAATTTGTAACATATTTTATATACAATTTGAATATACTTGATTTTTTTCCAACATTGTTGTTTCAATCCTTTGAGGAGATGTGCTGAAGTTTTATGATTGTTTCAATTTAATTTTTCTAGTATAACATAAGAGCATTAATTTTTTATAGATTTCAATCACAATATAATTTCAATGACAACTTCTCTTAGTTCACATCTGAAAGTATTAGTTCATAAATGACTAAATAAATGACTAAAAAATGACAAAATAAAATGACTACCATGACTAAATAAATGACCAGTTAACAACAATCAATGACTAAATATGCTACCAAATTGATTAATCAAAGGAATTAATAAATGACTAAAATTGGTTTAGTTGTGAATTTGGTCATGTTATAAATGACTAGCAATAAACTAGTAATGACCTCACATGACCAAGCTAATGGTCATGTGACCAATTTTTAGTATTTTTTCTAGTCATTTATTACTATTTTTCTACTAGTGAAGATTACAATTCTACTTCCTTCACACTATCATTTCCTTCATAGAGATTTTTGAGTTTATCCCATAACTCCTTGGTTGTCTTGCACTACACTAATTTGAAAAAAACTC
>VDFB02379711.1:232087862-232123165 GCA_007258455.2 Sequoia sempervirens | reverse complement strand
CAAAAATTAAAAAAAAACATACAAAAGAGAACACCATATTTACATGGAAAACCCAATGAGGGGAAAACCACAATGAGGATTAACTCACAATATAAGTAATTGAAAAATTGATAAAAGGTCTCACTACTAAAATAGGACACACTATCCAGTAGGGATCACAACCAAAGCTCATTGATTATAATATGAAAAGAAGATAGAAGAGAAATGTTACATAAAGAACACTATCTCAATGCAACAAGGAATCCACCACAATTACTACAACACTTTAATAGCCTTGTTTGCAATATAGCATATTTCTTCAACTCACTACCTTCAAAAGTCCAACAGTCTAAAGTTCACACTGCTCTACTCAAATTCACATCTATAATTCTATAATTTGCATCACATCCATCACTCATATCTATCTTGATATCTTCTAACAATACCACTCTTATTTATATCATCCTTAACCTTGAAAGCCTTCTCCAAGGTCAGCATAACATTGTTTACATTTACAATTTAAAATTAGGTTAGAACCCAAAAATTATCATGGTGGATAAGAATGAAGGAAACCCATATAAACCCTTAGTTAGGACCCAAGTTTTTCCTAACACACCTCAACATGCTTTCATAAAATTTTAAAGGCTTCACATGTAGTGTTAACACTAGGTAGGTGTTACCCATTATAAACACCATAAAACTATTAAGTACACATTTCCCATTTGATCAAGATGACACATGGACCACACAAATATGTTTTACATGATCTAGAACAATCCATCAACCACCTGAGATCCAACAAAGAATTCATCCAAACTCGCATCGTATAAATACTTCAACCCAGAACATTGAGTTAACCTTATACACACAATGTACTACACCAAATCAAGAGCAACAATGAATTATGAAAGATATAAACATTATATGCAACTTCCTAGATCTACACAACCTAAAACCAAACTATGGAGAAATACAAAGAAAATACATTTCTCCCAAATCACAACAAACACCATTAAAAACCTAGCTGACACACTAGTGAACATATCTCACTCTACACAACAATCCAAAAACCCAAAATCGGGATATAGCAACTAATGACAAGCTTGAAAAACATATCGAATCCACACAAGCATAGAATCAACATAGAAGAAACACATAGCACATCCTAGAGCATGTTTTGAACACTTGCACAACACTATTTCCTCTATTTATCAAATAATTTTCTCAAAATCACTTGGAAACCAAGCACCAAAGACACCATTTTAGGGAATTAATTCATTCCAACACATCTCTAGACACTACAATATAAAGATAGCGACATGTACTCACAACATTTCCTCAATATCAAAATTATACATGCAACAAAGTTCAACAAACTATTTCCCTCTTTTTCATATTTTTCTCAATATCCTCGACATCTTCATCATGCAACAACATTCCTCAACACATAGATGAGATAAATGACAACACTAGCTTGTTGACATCAATGAAAACACCTTCATACTTTCAAAACAATTGAAGAATCCAAAGATCTGACCAAGCTTACCATGGAAGAGTTGTTTAGATCCTTCACCACCTATGAGATGAGAAATAAAGTCCATGGTACACAAAAAAGAAAGGCTACTTTCAAAGTTGTGAAGAAAGAAGAGACATCTAGTTCACATAGTGAATCCGAGGAAGAAGAAACAAACTTTGTGAGAAAGCTAAAGAAAGGATCAAGCAAGTATAAAGGTAAATTACCTTTCAAATGTTTTAATTGTGGAAAATTTGGTCATTATGCTTCTAAGTTTCCTTTTGGAGAAAATAAAAAATAGCAACAAGGGTTTCAAGAGGAACAATTTTAGGAGGAACCTCCTCTCCAAAGAAGAATATAGCTCCTTAGAAGGAGACCACTACTCATCAGATGATGATAGAGGATAATCCCTATTCATGGAAACTATGATCTCTGATAGTTCAAACAAAATTTTGGATGACGTAGAAGGTGAAGTTTATTATGAAAGTGAACTTATTTTTTCTCTTTAAGACTTGGAATGTGCTAGAAAAGAGAACAAAGAAAAAAAGAACTTGATTGAATCTAAGATAATATAATGTGAAAAGATTGAGAATGAAATCCTTTTACTGAAAAAGAAATTGGAGAAAGTAATGTATAGAAATTTGGAAATAGATATTATACCTCAAGGAAGATCTGATCAAGCAAGAAGTTTCTCTAAAAATAGGTTCAATCATGTAATTTTTGGTTATTGTTTTATTTGCAATAAGTATGGTCACAAGGCTAAAGATTATAAATTTGAAATGAACAGAAGAAATTTGTAAGTACAAATTATCTTTCTTCTAGTGGATGCCAATATGATATGTGAAATATACAACAATGTGGGACATATATAAAATATTGCTGAAGTGATTTTCCAAAATAAAAAATTTAAAAAGTAGATGTTACTAAGGAAGTCAAGGAAAAAAATAATGAGGTTGAAAATTCAATGGTTTTCCAAATAGGATTTCATGCTCTAGGGAAATTAAATATCTAAGTAATTGATAGTGGTTTTTCAAGTCACATGATAGGTTACAAAAGAAAATTCATCAATCTTATTAAATGGAATGGTGGATCAGTCAATTTTGGAGACAATTCATTAGCAAAGATATGTGGAAAGGGAACCATAAGTATTCATAAAAAAATAACAGATAGAAGATGTTCTCTATATTTAAGTTCTCAAGTATAATATTCTCAATGTATATTAGATGTGAAACAAAGGATATAATATTATATTTCATGATCAAGGATGTGAAATCACAAGAGAAAATTGTATAAAATTGGTGGCAGAAGGAGCTAGGACGCATTAATTTTGGATATGGCACAAAAAATGGGACACATTAACTTTGATAACCTTTTGAAGATCAACTCCATGCAAGCAATGTGAGATATTCCAAATACTATCAAGCTTGAAATCATTATGTGTAAACAATGTCAAATTGGGAAGCAAACAAGGATAAGGCTCAAGACCAAGGAGCATTCTTCCACAAGTCCTTTGTAACTAATTCATACTTATTTGTGTAGAACTACTAGGAAAAAGAGTCTCCAAGGTGAAATGTATTCCATGTTACTCATTGATGATTTCTCTAAGATTACATGAGTTATATTCTTAAAAGAAAAATCAGATGCTTTCAACAGGTTTATGTTTTTCAAATCAATGGTTGAAAAAGAAATGAACACTAGAATCAATTGTTTTAGGTTTGGTAGACGTGGTGAATTTATATCAAATGAATTTGAGGAATTTTGTGAAGAACATGGGATAAAGAGGCATATGTTTGCCACTAAAACTCCTCAAAAAAATGGAGTAGTGGAAAGGAAAAATAGAACCATTCAAGAGATGACTACAAAAATGTTGAATAAATCCAAGATGTCTAATGTATGGGTATGTGTAGGATCATGATGGGCCAAAAAGTGGCGATCTGATGGGTATGTGGCTGACAAATTTTTTTTTACCCAAAATTGATGAAAAAGGGTTTAAAGGAGATTCTCGACTTTCCGCAATATAAATTATGCTTTGCTGATTTAATAAATAATTATTATTGTTTTCTATTTGAATTATGAATTAAGTCCTAATTGATAGGCTAATTGAAAATATCTATAGCTTCCAAATAGTAACACATTTTTTGAATCCAAAACATGTGTCACATTGTATGCTTCACATACTATAGAATTAAGAAAAAAATTGAATTTCATGAAGTTTTGACCAAGTTAAGGTGGTTAGACATATGAGTTTTTATATTTTTTAAAAGGTTGTAATAAAAATTTCATAATTAATTATTTACATGGAAAAAAATTACAAAAAAATAGCCATCACATCGGGGCATGAGTCCTCTACTTATATCAAAAATATTATAAAATTATTATCATTTTATTGTGGTTGGTGGAGTCCCGAATGAGACACCTACTTCTTATTTTCACGAATTTAAGTACTCTGCATTGAAATTAAATTTTCACCAAATAGATTTTCAAATAAACCTAGTAGTTTAGAAAATACATTCAATTTACTATAGATTCTATTCTTACATATTTTTGAAATAATATAAATAGCTTATTCAAATTTTTACATCAAGTTGCCTAACTTTGATTTTTCTAAAATTTTCACCACTTAAGGGCTTGTTTTTTCCATGATGATCCTACAAACACCCATATACTAGAAAGAAGTACATAATACTATCTAAATTCTTACAAAAGTTCAACTAAGATTATACATCACCAAGACTCCTTATGAGTTGTGGAATGGGAGATCGATAACTATCAATTACTTTAAAAAAAATTGAAGCAGATGTTCTATCAAAAGAAATGAAGAAGGTTTTGGAAAATTTGATTCAAGATCTAATGAAGGAATATTTCTTGGGTACTAAAATAGGAGAAAAGCTTACATGTTCTACAATAAAATTTTGAGGAATATAGCTGAAGTAAAAAATGTCATATTTTATGAAGAATCACATCAAATCTCACATGAGAAAGGAAATTGTTGGATAAATGAATCTGAATTCTTAGAAGAAGAAGAAGAATAAATTTAAGAAAAGGAAGACTCTTTCCAAGTATGTTCAAAATAATCATTCATAAGATCATAGAATTGGAGGGAATAATGGAGTATAGACTAGGAGAAGATTTTCACAAAAAAATGAACAAGTATATTCATCTTTAATATCAAGTATATTTAACCTAAGAACTTTGTTGATGCTAGAAAGGATGAAGGATGGATTCAAATAAATGAAAAAAGAACTAAATCAGATAGAGAAAAATTAGACTTGGGAATTGGTTCCAAGACCTACAAAAAAGAATGTGATAGGGACAAAATGGGAGTTCAAAAAAATGAATGAAGACGGAGAAGAAGTGAGAAAGAAAGCAAGGATTGTGTGAAAATGTTACTCATGGATGGAAGGAATTTCCTTTGAGGAAACATTTTCTCTGATGGCAATAATGCAATCAATTAGAATTTTTCTTGGATTTTTTGTTCAAAAGGACTTAAATGTACATCATATGTATGTGAAGTCTTCCTTCTTGAATGGTGACTTAGAAGAAGTTTACATAGAGGAGCTTGATGGATTTTCTAGCTATCAGAGGATCCAAACATAGTGTGTAGACATAAGAAGGATTTGTGTGGTATAAAACAAGCCCCTAGGGCTTGTTATGCATGGTTGGAAAAGTACTTATTCTAGAAAGGATTCAAGAAAGGTACCATAGATAGCAATATATATATTAAAATTGAGGATGAAATAATTCTAATAGTTTTTGTGTATGTTGATGATATAATATTTGGTGAAAATAATGAAATATGTAAGAAATTTGTTGAAGAGATGCAAAATGAATTTGAAATGTCTGTGATAGGTTAGTTATAATTCTTTCTTGGACTCTAAATTTCATATACAAATGGTGGTATTTTCATCTCTCAAGTAAAATATGTCAAGGAAATGTTTAAGAAGCTTGGTATGAAAGATTGCAAACCAGTGAGTACTCCCATCGTAATAGGTTGTCATTTGAGAAAAGATGATGAGTCGCCGAGGGCTGATCAAAATTTGTATAGGTCTATGATTGGGGACCTACTATACTTAATAGCATCAAGGATTGATATTATACAAGATGTCCACTTGGTTGCAAGTTTTCAAGCTGATCCAAAAGAAACTAATGTAAAGGTAATCAACAGTATTTTTAGATATTTGAAGAGAACTCTACATTATGGATTGTGGTATCAAAAAGGTAATGAATTTTCTTTGAGTGCATATATTGATGTTGATTGGATTAAAAGTTTTGATGATAGATTAACTAATAGTTGTGAAGCTTTCTTTTTGGAAGACAGATTGGTCTCTTGGTTTAGTACGAATCAAGACTTGGTGTCCTTCTCAACAAGAAAAGTAGAGTATATAGTGGTAGCATCATGTTGCATCCAAGTTTCATGGATGAAGAAAATTTTGAAGGATATCAAGGTAATGTATGATGAGCCCATTCCTATTTTGTGTGACAACATAAGTTCCATCAATATTTCAAAAAATCTAGTGATTCATTCTACATCCAAGTATATATATCTATCAGGTACCACTCATTAAGAGAGAAGGTTGCAGATCAAGAAGTAAGATTGGAGTATGTTCCCACAAAGTAAAACCTTATAGATATCTTTGCAAAGAAAATTTTAAAAGATGCATAGATGGTGCATCTATCTAGGGGGAGAAATTCAAGATATATCTTTATCTATAGATTGATGATGGATACCTCTCAAGATGGAGCAGGTAGAAGGATGTTAACATTTGTGCAGACATGGATAGCTTGTTTGTTGTTCGAGGAATAGTTGAACACCAATATACCTTCACCCTTGATGTCAAAGGGGGAGAAAATTGCATATCAGGTTGGTGTTTCCATCAATACCAAAGGGGGATATTGTTACAAGCTTGTTACAAGTGTTGTCATTGATGTAGTTGGTGTTTCTAGCTGATGGTATAGTTTCTCCTAAAGGGTAGCTACTCCTTATGCTTATAGACCCTAAGTTAGTGGCCAATGAATATGAGATGATTGGAAAGCTTCTCCTCTGCACTTTAGGCTCTATAGAACCAAGGTGGGTATCCCTATATATTAAAGTAGATCATCACACTACAACGGTGGAAGGTCTTTTATTGGATAAATAATCTACTCAACCTTTTGTATTATCACTGACTTCTAGTTGTGTGGAAAGTACAAACAAGAAACATGAAAGAAAATCTAAACTAAGAAAGCAGGGAAATGTTCTGGATTTAAAGAATTTTATTCTTCCCAAGCTTCAAACTTTGTAAATATCCTTGACTAGTTCCTAATCCATTTAGAGTGGGTATGTGTAGGATCATCATGGAAAAAATAGGCCCTTAAGTGGCAAAAAATTCAGAAAAATCAGAGTTAGTCAACTTGACATAAAATATTGAATAAGTTATCTATATTATTTCAAAAATATGTTAGAATAGAATCTGTAGAAAATTAAATGTAGTTTCTAAACTATTATGTTTGTTTAAAAAAAAAACTATTTGGTGAAAATTTGAAATTTCAATGTAGTGGTACTTAAATTTCAGGGAAAAAATAAGAAGTAGGTGTTTGTTTGACTACCCTAACCACAATAAAATGATAATATTTTTTTATAAGATTTTAGATATAAGTAGAGGACTGATGCCTCAATGTGATGCATATTTTTTTGTAATTTTTTTCTAAGTAGATAATAAATTATGAGTTTTTTATTACAACTTTTAAAAAAATATAAAAACTCGTATGTCTAACCAGCTTAACTTAGTCAAAACTTCATGAAATTCAATTTTTCTTTTTTTAATCCTATAGTATGCGAAGCATAGAATGTGACACGTGTTTTGGATTAAAAAAATGTGATATTGTTTGAAAGCTATAGATTTTTTCAATCAGCTTATCAATCAGAACTTTAGTTGTAATTTGAATAGAAAATGAATAATAATTACTTATTAAATTCAAATTAAAGCATAATTTATATTGGAAGAATTTTGAGAATCTCCTTTAAAAACCCTTTTTGTTTCATCAATTTTGAGCAAAAAAATAGTCGTAAGCCACATACCCATCATATTGCCACTTTTTGGCCCATCATGATCCTACACATACCCGAGTCACAAATGAAATAAAATCCTACAATACACCAACCATGGATTCTCATAACCCTACTACCTTGCAATAGGAAACCAACAAAAGGACAACACCATCACATTACTTATTAATCCATATTGCGACAACAATACCTCCACTATCTCTATGCAATAAATTACACCACTCCTTGAATAATAGGAAAGCACATAAATAATTCAAACAATGAATGTGCTTGAAGAATAAAAATAAACCTTGATTACTTTGATTCAAAAGATAATGTGTACAATATTTGGAGGACATGATAGATTGACCTTTAGATTTGAGACAAAATATAATGTGTATTATAGTCATTGTTGTTATTACAGAGCATGGCTTAAAGCATTGCTTATCTATGTTATAAGGCCTTACCCTATTCAACTTGACTCAATCAAAGACATAGAATTCTAGAAAATAGAATCTTGGAAGGGAAACACTACACCAAAACCCTCGGGTTGGAGAGAAGAAGTTTGAACCCAAAAAAAAAAAACAATTTTTTCCTTTATAGTGCAGGCATAACTTAGTTTTGAATTAAAAATACTTAACCCTAGCTCTAACTAGGGTTATAGGAAGAAGAACCCCAATCAGTTTACAAACACCAAAATTTTCCCCTAAAATAGAGCAACAACTAGGCTATAGGGGCCCCTAACACCTCGAGCACACCCCAACATAATGGTGTTCATGAATGCATGTATGGCACTCCATGAAATTTGTGACCAAAGTAAGGAAAAACATACCCTGACAAAGAACTTGATCTCTTCAACACATCAAGGAATAAATGGTGTTGTTCAGCAATCAATTTGGGATGGAAGAAGCACCAAAATTTGATCTTGAGTCATTTTGAATTTATCTAGTAGCTAAAATGTAGATGTGCCATTACTATTCTTTCTTTACTACAAAATGAGGTAGCTAGCCATTATACTTTGAATTCTGACTGTCAAATGGGTATGTGTAAGATCATCATGGAAAAAATAGGCCCTTAAGTGGCAAAAAATTCAAAAAAATTAGAGTTAGGAAATTTGATATAAACATTTGAATAATTTATCTATATTATTTCAAAAATATGTAAGAATAGAATCTGTAGCAAATTGAATGTAGTTTCTAAACTACTAGGTTTATTTTAAAAAAATCTATTTGGTGAAAATTTGAAATTTCAATGCAATAGTACTTAAATTTCATGGAAAAATAAAGTAGGTGTCATCACCACCTAACCACAATAAAATGATAATATTTTTATATAATATTTTAGACATAAGAGGACTCATGTCTAGATGTGATGCATATTTTTTGTAATTTTTTCCCATAAATAATTAATTATGAATTTTTTTATTAACTTTTAAAAATAAAAACTCGTATGTGACCCCTTAACTTGGTCAAAACTTCATGAAATTATTTTTTTCTTTTTTCAATCCTATAGTATGAGAAGCATAGAATGTGATGAATGTTTTGGATTCAAAAAATGTGATACTGTTTGAAAGCTATAGATTTTTTTCAATCAACCTATGAATCAAGACTTTAGTCATAATTCAAATAGAAAATGAATAATAATTATTTATTAAATTCAAAGTAAAGAATAATTCATATTGGTGGAACGCTGAGAATCTCCTTTAAAAAAAAAATCATTTCATCAATGTTGGGTAAAAAAAAAGTCGTCAGCCACATACCCTACAAATATCCATTATATCGCCACTTTTTGGCCCATCATGATCTTGCACATACCTAGATATGAGATAGATGACCAAGATGAGATCATTCATAGGCTTTAAAACATGACCATTGATCGCCCTCATTAAATTTGGGTCGTTGATCACCCAAAGACTGCATAACCATCATTGAAGGGAAAGAAACATATCAGAGTGAGGCACCCTAGAGTCCCCTTGATGCATCAAAATATACACTGGTCCTAACCCATGTTGAATCCCACCATGCTAGATGTCTCCTCCCTACTTCCCCTTTGAAAGACAAGAGATGCTGGTGGGTCCCCCACTGGTTAGTAGGGAAAGGTCACCCGAACCACTTCATCTCAACCGTTGATCACATAAGACTTAATGTTCACTACCTTCACATGATAATGGGCCCCGCTGACTAATAAAACATGTGGCACCCACCTGACAACCAATTGGAATATTTTAAAGAATATTAAAACCCAATGGGGGAGTGGGGAACAATCATGACCAAATCACTTAGATCCAACCACCCATATTAAAAGCTTCAACCTGCATGTGCAAATGTTAGCAACTTAAAATTAGGCCTCGGCTAGGTAAATAACACTCATGAAAAATACTTCCTCAACCTAGGGATAATGATAAAATATTTGAATGGAGCCATGACCAAAAAGGTAAGGTGAAGGAGCTAGTTAAAGAATGACTACCTAAGACATAAGTTATAACTTGGCCAATCAAGAACTAGGCAAAACAAGTCAATGAGTGTATATAATAAAAGACCAAGGCATGGAACAAATAGGGTTTTAGGAGGGTTTAAGACCTAATTTATAACTCAAAGAAGATACAATTAAGGAGTTTCAAAACCTCAGGGATCAAAAAATTCAAAATTAGCGATCGATTTTGAAAGTACCACCAAATGTCAATAGAATGGAGATTGTTACATTTCTTGTCTTGTTAAAGGTGTTATATTTGATGCCAAAAATGTGGTAGTGTCTAATGCAATTAGTGTGTTCATCAAAATTTTTGTGAATTATTAGATTATCTATCCTTTGATGTAAAACATTGCATAAAGAAATGAAATAAAGCATGAAAGAGTTTCATGCAGTTAGTAGCTTAGGAGGTTACACTGAAGAAGCTCAGGAGAATGCTCAATATTCCTCTAATTTTGAAGATTTGACCCTGTGGTTTGGAAGTTAGATAGATATAGGTTTGAAGTGTGTATGTTCCTATATTTAGAACATGGAAGTTAACGCAAACATTTCTAGAGTTAGCAAAGTGGATATTGTGTTGTTATAGTCAAGAAGGTTTAGAGGAATGCTCCATATTACTCCATAGTTGATGTTGAGGTATTGTATTTTGGAGAATGAGCTAAAATTTTCTATATATTTTCTCATTTTCAAGTTTTATGTGTTGAGGTGTACCACAAGTATTTTTCAATGTACTATATTAGGATTGTGTTTTCTAGGTTTACAAGAGATGCTAGGTCTAGTGTATGTTTTCTTGCACTAGCATAATGTTGTTTGAAGCTATAAAAGGAGAGAATGAGAATTTTTTTGAATATAATTTACTATTTTTAATGTGATCTAGATGATGTTCTCTAGTCTCTCTAGTACTATTTGTGGTCTAGTGTTAATGCATGGAAGGTTAAGTGTTTGTTGGGCCAACTTGGCATATTGAGTTGGTTGCACCATTTTTTTGTTGTGTTCACCTATATGGGAATATGTGATAAAATAAAATAGGTCATTCTTATCTCTTTTCTTGGACTACATTTGATTTCCACTTCCCATAAATTTTTTTAGAGCCAACTTATTATTGCTATTGTATGTTTCATGTCTACACATTTCAGCTTAGTTGACGAGGAGAAATTTTTTGAAGCTTGTAGAGGATATAAATGTAAGATGAACTATGTGATAAAGTTTGATGTGATGTTTTCGAGTATGGTATGTGTTATTTTCCAAATGAAACTTGAGATGAAGGCAGAAGAATGTGTGAATGTGCAAAAAAAGTATATGAAGTGTGATTAAGCTACTGAGTCAAAGGTAGAAGTGTATGAGTGAGTGCTAAAGATAGTGAGGTGAAGGAAATAGTGTGTCATAAGAAAGTGTATGTGTTGAGAATGAGTGTCAAAAGTAGTGAGCTAAATGTAACAGATGTGTTGAGTGTTTTGGTGTTGGTTGATCACTAAAATTCATCAGGTTTTGTATGTTGAGGTTGTAGAATCTTTCTGTAAATGTTTTATTTTGTAGGAAGTTGTAAAATTCCTTTGGTTGAAGCCATAAATCTATGTTGTAGGGTGTTGTAGCTTCATTTGGGTTGCAACCCATAAAACCTGTTGTAATTTTTTTTTATTTTGTGAGGATAGATTTTGGATAATAGCTCCAAGTAGCTTTCTCATCGTGGTTTTTCCCTTGTATGATTTTCCACATAAATCTAGTGTTTTGGTTGTGTACTTATGCTTTGAATTCTTTATTTGTTTAAGGAAATAATACGCTTTGATTGATAAAGTTTTATTGGATTAATTTTGGGATATATTATTTCACCCCCCTCTCAGTATATATGTGTCTTCTAAGGAGAGAACCTTGTACTTATAGGCTTGCATCAATAACTACTTATAACTACCATTTTTAAATACATTGGTTTTGAAAATAATAAACCTTATTTTTAAAAAAATTACATAATTTTTCTAGAAATAAGGTTCTTTCTCTAACTTTTATTTAGAATAGATTACGTAAGTCATTTTTACAAAAAAAGGTAACATGTAACACATAACTATGAAGAAAGACCAAGTCATTAATATTTTCAATATAGATCTCCAACTTTTCTTCTTTATTTTTGATACTCTTTGAACATTTCCTAGCACTCAATATTGTCTAAACTTATCCTCTTCATCACGTAGTAGGAACTAGGACATAGCTCGCCTTTCCTTTGAAATTTATTAATTTTTGGGGTGTGTTCATTCTTCTTTTAGAAAGAGTCTTTGGGGTTATTAGGGAGCAATAAAAGTTCTAACATTTGACTAAATTATTTATATTCACCCTGAACATTTCAGCACTATTCATATTTTTCCTCAACAAGAACACCAATTTCTTGAGCATTTTTGAAACTTAATTTAGCATTCCCACTAATTATTGAATTTATGTTAATTTGTTTACAATCAAATTCGGTATTACTAATGACTCCAACATATCCAAAATTCATATCATTTGTGTCCTTATGAGAAAAGACTAATTTCTTATCCTTAAACTTTACAACCTCTATAAATTGACCTAACAAGTTGTGGGAATATTAAATCTATTTCATGGTTGGACCTAGGCTCCCATTTTAGTTTCCACCCTTTATTTCCCATTTTAATCACAACATGTACTTCAAGATCAACACCATTACCAAGGGTTCCACATGACATGTATTTATTTAGACATAATCCCTCATACTTGTGAATATGGACCAAAATGCAAGATTGACTTGAGATTCTAACTACTCAATAAACTTTATTATTTATTTCTATAAGGGGTACATTCTTGAATTAATAGTTAATGGTATATATGAGATGATTAATTTGAAAAAATACAAAGGAAATCTTAATTTTGTGAATTTTTTTTTATTCATACTCTATGAAGATATTGATCACAATCATATGAAGCTTTAGGATGTAATAAACTCCACATTCACTACCCCATCTTTCTCATAAATTATGCTACCCTTTTTTGTTAGTTCCATTTTGACTTATAACTATCTCACCCTCAAGATAGTTGAGAACATAAAACTTACATCTCTCCATTTGAAAATAATAAGCAATTCTAAGCCTCTTGTAATCTTCCTATCTTAAAGTTTTAACACAAAACTAATTTGCAAATTTAATTCAACAACATATGAACACAAAGATCACTTTGATAACATTATAATTCTAACCACTTATATGATATATCAAATACAACTCACTAAGACTAATCTAAAATGATATACAATGCTCCCCTAAATCAAAAAAGGTACTACTATCTTCCTTATAGATTGCTTGAAGCTCAAATGCAATCCCTGAATGGTAATTCCCTTAAGAACTAAAGGGGTTTCATACTCTTATCCTAGTGACCATTGGGTTTCCATCTAATTATCACAACTCCTATGGTTTTTCATCCATAGAATTAGTTGGAACATAAGTGTCCCTAAATATAGAAGAAAGATATAATAATATGACACCTATTAAAGGAATTTAATCTCTATATTTGTATTCTAACACTTTCCCTCAAGGAACAAGTTGGCCACGATCCAAAATGGTGCCAAATCCAATAATTTAAACTTCGTACATGCTACACTAGGTCGGCCTTAAGGCCAAAGTAGATTATTTTGGAATTAGCATCCCACCCTACAGACCTATCCACATGCTTCAATGGACCTTTCCATCTACCTTAAAATTCATAATTGATGCCCCATAATGAGACAAGATGGATGGTGGTGAACCTACATTTGGCCCTAATCTTATCTCCTTTTAGGTGAAAAACCCTAGAAGGAGCATATAGCATTAGGTTGCCAAAAAAATTGTTTTAATTTTGGTGAACCTGCATATTCAAAATAATCTTTCTAATTTACATCTACATTTATATGCTAGGACTCCTGGTATTAGCTTTTGCATTAGCCTTTTCATTTTTTTAGCATCCTAGGATTTACAAAATTGCATTAGTGAATATCTCATATAGATTTCATTTTTGCACTTCAAAACAATACAAAAGCTAAAATTTTACATTTGCATCATAGTTTTGCATCTGAAAAGCATAAAAACCACTTTAAATTTTCTAAAAAATCACAAAAAAACTCATCCCTAGACTCATTCACCACCCTAGGCGAATCAGTCTAGTTGCACATTCTAAATTGCATTTTCTGGCATTTTTTGGGAATTTTATGCATTACAGTTTGTTGCTATCACCTTCTATCATACTTTCCAGATTCTTTGTTTTATCCTCTTTCTTGCATATTAGTTTACTTTCACTAACTTTCATTGTGGCCTTTTGCTTCAATAATTTTTAGATATCATTAAAATCCTTAGTAGACAAGTCAAATTGTGCCTTTGGAACTGATCCTAATGACCTTGAGCTTCCTCATCCTTCTTCAACTCCTCAGCCATGTCCTCCTCATGCTGTTGAAATCATTCAAGAAGATGATGATCCTAGCATGAATAAGTTCTTAAATGTGTGCCTTGACAACCTTGAATCCAATACAACCTTTTACCCATCCATGAAATTGCAAGACCTTCTTATTGTCCCACCTTCTGATACATTTGGATACCTACATCTTGAAACAAATGAAGGACCTAGTTCCTCTAACGAAGTAACTCCTCAACCATTTTATGATAGAAAAATTACAAACACACCAATCAACCTTGAAGAAACTTATCCAAAAAGGTTTTACTATCTTAAGCAAACAAAGATGTGACACAATAATTGAACATAATATTCATCAACTTTTAGAAAAAAAAGCAACAAATGAGAACACCACAAGATTAGGATATCAAGATCCCCCTCATCACAACAAGCGTCCTTTTGAATATTTGAGACTTTGAGATGATGGCATGGTGATCTTCAATTCCCCTCCTGACTTGAATGTTCTCCTTCCATGTGAACAACCCTTGCATGATTATAATTACAAGGAGACTATGATCCCCATGGGTCATGTTCATCCTTCAATCCATGAAGAAGGTGAATCTAGTAAATGCAAACAACCTTACAAACTAAAAAAACTAAAGTTTCCTCTCCACCCACCACTTCAATGGAAACGAAAACTCCAATTGATTTTAAACAAAGGTCTCATCTTATTGCCACCTATGAATAGGTTAGTAATCCATCCTAAATATTCCAATGTACCTTATTGTAAATACCATCATGTTTTGGGACATTGAACTAATTAATTTCAGACATTGAAGGAAATAGTAAATAAGTATCACTTCACTGATACTGACTATTATCCTATCATCCCATAGTACCCTATCACCAACCTTATCATGCAATATTTGTAGAATTTTCCATTCTCACTATTGCATGATCCTTCCCACCATCCATCTTGTCTCATTCTTGCCTTACAGTTAGTGGGGGCAAGAGGTTGTTAGCCTTGTCCTAGTAATGCATTTGTCCTTGTCCCTTGGCTACTTTATTCATCTTCCACTTATACCATTTGAGATTGGGAGATGGATGATTTTTTTTATGCATGACTTACATTTGCATTACTAGCCATTTACATGTTCCTTTTTCTTTTCTTTTCTTTGGTGTCATTGAATGTACGTATCGTGTTCCCCTGTAACATGATGTTTGATGTTCTCCCTCTTTTCATGCACTTCTTCTATTTTTCCCTCCATTATTCCATATGTCATACTTTATCTTTTCTTTTTCACTTTTGTTTTGTGTTTTCCTTTTGGGGATGATGCAAAGTGTTGAGACCACAATGTCTCTTCCATGTTGACTCAAAAGGTCTTTTCTTTTTCTCTTTTTTTTGTGTTTTCCTTTTGGGGATGATGCAATGCATTGAGACCAAAATGTCTCCTTCATATTGACCCAAAAGGTTTTCCTTTTCTTTTCACTTGTGTTTTCCTTTTGGGGATGATGCAAATCATTGAGACTGCAATGTCTCTTCCATGTTGACCCAAAATGGATTTTATTTTTTCTTTTGTTTTTTCTCTCTTTGTGTTATTCTTCCAATTCTGTGTATTTTGGGAATGATGACAATTCCGAGCTATTTAATAAAAAAATTGCAGCAATGAACATACTAACCCCAAATCCATAGACCCCTTATGTGTTTGGTGTGTTCCTTTTGGGGGAAACCCCTCTTTCTTTTGTTCCTTTTCCTTCAGATGACAAAACCTTACTCAAAAACATATGACTTAGCATAGAGGCTTTCCAAGTTGGTTCTCATGTCTTGTTTCTTTTTTTCATTTTTCATTTGCTACTTTAAAGTAATTTCTCACAGAACGATGTGTAGCAATTCCTTTAAAGTGGGGGAATACATTGGAATTATTCATTTGCATTTTTATTGGTTCTTAGTGTATCCTTGTTACTTCATACGATGCATTTATCACTTTGTGGATGACATTCGGTGTGATTTCCTTCATAAGTGTGATCTATCTAAGCATATTACATTCCTCTTAGTGGCTTGATGTGACACACTATATCCCCTAAGTTGCAAATATTCTATTCTTTGATTTGTCCTCTCTTGGAGATATTAGACAGAATGTTCCATAAGTTAAAGACCTCACATGAACTAAACAAGACTCATTTGAACATTCCTTTTGCATGTTTCATTTTGCATTTACATGGGCATCTTGCATAACACAACTTCCATGCCTATGGTACCATTGCATTTGTTCATGAGTTCTAAGCATACAAAGCTTTTCTTGTCTCATGAAGCACAAAAGGAAATTCTTCTTCGTGGTGCCTTATTAAAGTTATTAGGAGGTATAAATTTAGTATGTTTGAGCAAGAAAGTCCATTCTGAGGCACAAATCTTCCCCATAGCCACCTTGTGGAATTCTCACCCCATGGACAACCAAAAGTTTTGTGGCCCCAGAGTGAGTATACTTGGGCTTTCCCACCTGACAGACAACCATGAGTTTCGTTGCCCCAGAATGAGTACACATTTCTTGTTCCAAACAAACAACCTAGATCTAATCCACAATGAGTTGGACATACGATCAAAGCTTCATTCTTTTTCATTACTTTCATGTGTGTTCCTTTGTGCTTATGATTGATTTTCCATGGGATCTTGAACATCCCTCTTGATCATTGTTGTCTCATCTTATAAATCACTAGTACATTCAGATCCCTCCTGAGATGTATTGCTCTACTTTATGTGAGTTTGAAGCAATTTCATCCTCTCACTAAAGTGGGGGCTAACTATGGACACAGAAAAAAGTAACCCTTTTATTTTTTCTAGTTTTTTCCCTCCTTGTGCTTATTTGGCTTGATTTCACCTTGATTTAATGTTGCAATGTAACTTATATATTCACATTAGGTCTCGAATATTCAAATTATTAAGACTTTATGATGTCTTGTGAAGGCGTTGAGAAGTGTTGTAACACATTTGTACACTTTTCTAGACTCTTCTGATTATAATTCATCTAAATATTCCATTTTTATCACTTACCAAGTCCTATTCTAAAGTGTTGTAAAGTCTTGTAACAAGTTTTCACACTTTCCTAGGCTTGTCATCACTAATTACACCTTTCTTATGATTTATTTGGCCCCTTTATGCACTTAGAGGTCATAATTAAGTTTTTGTTTTAATACAAACCTGACAAACAACATTAAATATGACTTAATTCCCAACACCCACTTGCATGCCTTAAGTTGGACTCATTTTCCATGGGTCGCGAATGAGTCCCTCTTGGCACAAAATTCAAAATAAATTCTTATTTCCTTCAAATTTTTATTCATTAAGACCTTATGTCGGCCTGTGATGTATTTTTTGGTAATTAGGGCATAAGTGTGTATAAATAAGTGTTTTTCCGTACATTTTAACCCCCATTCATTGAGGTATGCATTCATCCTTGCATCCATCTAAGCACATGAGCATAATAGCATCATTGACTCAAGCAGCTTTGAGTAGCCATTGGCATATCTTCAAACTTCAACAACAAGGGTGTGGTGAGTTTAGGACACTTGCATGTTGTCTATTCATCATTCCTTTCTTGTTTTCATTTCATTTCTTTATCAAGGGTTTGATTACCAAAGTGAGATTTGACAAAGGCAAATCCCTATACTTTAACCCTTAAACATTTCCCCCCTCTTTTTATGTGTCTTTGTAGGTCTTGTAGGAATATTTTTCAAAAAAATAGGTGTTGAAAAGTGGTCAACAAGTCAACTAAATCTTAATTCAAGCTGGGAAACAACATTCAACCTATATTCTACAGATTTGGTTTTGTCAACCCGACAAGAAGACAAGTGCAGATTGATTCACCATTAGTGGGGAATGAGTCCCAATGCTAGGTTGGAAAAGGTGATTTCATCAAATTTTAGTTCTTGACACCCAGAAACCAGTTTCAACAAAGTTTACTAGAAGAAGGACTGATTTTCCATCAGTGGTGAATGATTCCCACTGGTCATCAATAATGATTTATGATACATTATAGAATCTTCCAGCAGTAGCATTCCATCTCTAGGTGCACCCCATTCAGTCTCATTCAATTATGTTTTCATTTATGCATGTTTCTAGTTCATGTTTGCATACAACACAGTGTTTTTCAACACTTCATATTTCTTAGTTTTGCATACATAATCAATAGTATTCTTCAAGTTTTTTGCATTTAGTTTACTTCAATTAGGAATATTACATTTTTCTCACATCCCTCTTTTAGTGTAAACACTAAATTTTGGCCCTAATCTTATCTCCGTTTAGGTGAAAAACCCTTGAAGGAGCATATAGCATTAGGTTGCCAAAAAAATTGTTTTTAGATACTATGTTCCAAATCACAAGCCAAAATATGCTCTTGTAGATGAATATAGAGGAATTCAAAAAATCAATTTTTCTTTAGTATAGTGAGTCTCAAATCTGGGTGATCCCACAACAGTGGTTTACAATTTTTGGCCAAACTGGACCCTGAAATTATTATTTTTAACTAAATCTTCACTTTCAAGCACCTATAGCGGCTAAACCATGAGGAATTTGAAGATGATGCAAACTAGAGTTTCATGAAATTTTTTCTATAGATTCTAAATATATTTTTTTCAAAATTTTTGGAATCAGGTTGCACTTCTTTTTCCATCTCCCTTGAAAACTAGTTTTTTTTCATAAAACAACATTTTAAAAAGTGACACTCACCGTATAATGCACAAATTTTTTTCCATGAAGGATAAAATTCTAATTCTTTTGAATTAAATTTGTAACTTTGATATCTAGTGCTTCCACTTTGTTAGATAGTTTTTTATTGAATATTTTTTCTTTAATCAAGTTTCAAAGTCAAACCAATTACAATTCAAACATAGCACGATTGTATAACGTGTAACCATTTTTGTATGTATCAATTTTTAATTTTTTTGTTGGATCAAGGATTTCAATATCTAGCGCTAATATTTTTCAATTTTTTTGATAATCTACTATTTTTCCACATGTGCAGAATAGAGAGCTTGATTTTTGGTGAAAAACCTACATTCACAAGAAATAAAAAATAAATATAATAATTAAATTAAATTTATTTAAAATTATACTTTTTGGGAAGCTTATAATAAGTACTACATACTTACAAAAAATAAATTTTAAATGAATTCATTTGATCCCCTAAAAGGTAAATCAAAGGTGGTTTTTTATCAACATTTTGATAGGTGTAAAGGAGACTCTGTTATAAGTATGGTTTAAAACTAGCAGGATTATATCTAAGGGGATTTGATCTAAGGTAATTTGAACAAACCATCTTCAATTGGAATGATTTAATTGAAAAAAATTTAGGCTTAAATCGTTATATTTTCTAAAAATATATGATTTTAGCAAAAATCAGAATCTCCTAGAAATTGTAAACTAGCTTTGTGGGATCACCCATAGTGATATTTTGATGGTGGTATATTTATAATATATATTATTATTTTCCATGGGCTCTTGATATGTTGTGTGGGTATTATTTCAGATGTTATATCCCAAAGTACAAGTTAAGAGGATGTTCTGTGAGGAAATGCAATAGGATTCTTGTATTTCACTCTTTAGAACTTTTTTTCTTAAAAAAGGGGACATGACAAGTCCTCCACTCTCAAGATTGTTTGTGCTCAAGAAATGAAAATTGGGATGTTCAAATATTTCATTCCCTTACCAAGACTATCTATATGGCTGCAATCTGATAAATAACATATCTCCCACCTGAAATGATCCCTTTGTGAATTTCCTATCTACATACATCATTTTGTTATTTTGGGTGACTTTCAAATGATCCTTGAGAGTTCTCAAAATATATTGACTTTGATTAACCAAATATCTTGCTACCAGAACTCTACTATCTATGAGTACTAACTCTGCAAACGTTAATGCATCATATTCATAGAGTGCTATGAATGGAGACATGACAATGGAAATGCAATGAGTTTTTTGTAGCAATAATATCTAAAGTATAGCCATTTGATCCAAACCACATGTTCACTAGTGGAATATTTCCTTAAGTATCCTTCCATCCACTTGTTTACAATTGGAGTTTTCCCATCAATTTGCAGATGATAGCTTCTACTAGGTGTGAGCTTGGTTCCTATTAGATGGGATAAATCCTTCCAAAATTCACTAAGGAACCAGATGTCTCTATTTTTGATAATGTTCTTCTAGGCTTGTTGGTATATCCCTTAGCCATCTTGTAATCTCATGAATTTCTATAATTGTTTCTTTAAGTATTTCTTCATTTTCTAACATCTTTATTTTTTGTAGGTTTGAGTTTCCTTCTTGATCCAATTTTTTCAATTCTCTCCTCTAGTACCTAATGTCCCTTTTTCTCAACATCACTCATTAGGAAAACCTCACAGACTAGTAGAATCATGCTCTAATACAACTATAATATTCCTAGCATAAAATTCTAACAAAAGACTAAGTTTTAGATTGAATAGAACATATGAACACAAATATCACTTTGATATAATGATAAACTTTATAATTCTAACCAAATATATGATATATTTGTTGGTATGTGGTGACTGATCATGCTATACTATATAGCCCATGGTATACTATACACCCCAGCCCCTATCCTTACCAGGGTCCAATTTTGTAGAACCCAAAAAATCTGGAAGCTTCTAAGCTTGATAAAAGGGGTTCGGATGGGTATTTTCAGGATGATGAAAAACGCGATTATTTGCAAGATTGTAATAAGTTTTACACTGGATAATAAAAGTATTGGATGGCTGTGATTTGGTGGATGTAGCCCGGATTGGGTGAACCATGTTAAAAATCTATGTTATGATTTATTTTGTGTGTGTCTTAGTTTCTCTGTTTATTAATTAAATATGCATTTAATTGTTAGATATCTGCCATCTCTAACCCTAACAAGTGGTATCAGAGTAGGTTGTGTTTTGATTATCATCTGTAGGAAAGATCTCACGGTTGAGTGGGTGCAATGGTAGATGAGGGTAAGAAGGTTGAGAATTTTAATGGGAAAAACTATCAGTTATGGAAGATGTAGATGGATGACTATCTCTATCAAAATGATTTATGGCAGCCATTGGAAGGGAAAACCAAGAAACCTGCAGCAATGTCGGATGAGGACTGGGAGATCTTGGATAGAAAGGCTCTTGGCAGTATTCATTTGTGCCTAGCACAAATAGTGGCGTTCAATATTACAAAACAAAAGACAACTCAAGAGTTGATGGAAACCCTGGAAAAGTTATATGAAAATCCTTCCGCTTCGAATAAGGTATTTCTTATGAAGCGTTTATTTAATATGAAAATGGTAGAAGGTGGGTTAGTTACTGATCATTTAAATGAGTTTAACACAGTCACCAGTCAATTAACTTCGGTAAAAGTAAACTTTGATGAAGAAGTTAGGGCTCTTTTGATTTTGTATTATTTGCCTGAAAGCTGGAATAGCTTGGTAATGGTTGTTAGCAATTCTATTTTTGGTTCGAATACATTGAAATTTGATGATGTTGTTGGTGTTATTTTGAGCGAGGAAATTTTTAGGAAAAGCTCAGGTGGAACATCCACATTATGCATTGTTTTGAATGCAGAAAGAAGGGGTAGAACAAAGGAGAGAGGAAACAATTCCGGAAATCATGGGAAGTCACGAGGAAAATCAAAGGATAGAAAGTCCCAATCTAGAGACAAGAAGGATTGTTGGTACTGTGGTAAGCCAGGTCATTTGAAGAAAGATTGTTGGTCTCGAAAAAATAAAGGAGACAAAAAGGAAGGAAGTAAAGAGGAAAATGTGGTAAGTAATAAATATGATGAGGATGCTTTGATTCTTTCCCTTGATAATGCTGATGATTCTTGGGTGTTAGATTCAGGGGCTTTTTCATGCTACCCCCCATAGATGTTATTTTCTTAATTATGTCCAAGGGGATTTTGGGCTGGTTTATTTAGAAGATAACGAACCCTGTCAGATTGGAGGAAAGGGAAGAATCAAGATTAAGTTGCAGAATGGGAATCATTGCCTACTACGTGAGGTAAGGCATGTTCCAAAGTTAAGCAGAAATTTAATTTTAGCAGGGCAACTAGATGATGAAGGTTGTGTTGTTACTTTTAGTGAAACTGGAGGGTCACAAAGGGTGCCTTAGTGGTAGCAAAAGGTGTGAAAGTAGGCACCTTATATCTTTGTACAAGTCATATTGTTTCTTCTACTTTAATTGTTACATAAAAAGGTCAATGTTCCGGAACAGTTACTACAGTTCAGCAGGTAGAAGATCATACAGTTGTTGTGGACTCTGAATCAGCACTGTGGCATAATAGACTTGGGCATATGAGTGCAAAAGGTATGAAAATACTTCATTCAAATAATGTTTTACCAGGTCTAAAATGTGTTAATATGAATTATGTGAAAGTTGTGTGTATGGAAAACAAAAGAGAGTTAGTTTTCTCAAGGATGGGAAGCAAAAGAAAGATGAGAAATTGGAGCTTGTGCATATGGATGTATGGGGACCAGCTCAGGTATCTTCTCTCGATGGCTCTCTGTATTATGTTACATTCATTGATGATGCAACTAGGAAGGTATGGATTTATTTCCTTAGGTAGAAATTTGGTGTATTTGAAACTTTTAAAAAATGGAGAAGCTTGGTTGAGAATGAGACGGGAAAAGGGTTAAAATGTCTTAGATCTGATAATGGTGGTGAGTATTGCAGTAAAGAGTTTGAAGATTATTGTTCCTCTAATGGTATTTGTAGGTAGAAAACGGTTCCAAGGACTCCATAGGAAAATGGAGTGGCTGAGCGCATGAATAGAACAATAATGGAGCATGCACGAACTATGAGATTGCATGTTGGGCTGCCTTTAAAAATGTGGGCAAAGACTGTAAACACTGATGTTTATTTATTTAATAGAGGTCCCTCTAATCCTTTGGGTTGTGGTATTCCAAAGGAAACATGGAAAGGTAAGAAGGTGAGTTATTCTTTTCTCAAAACCTTCAGTTGTGAAGCATTTGCACATGTAGATTATGAAAATAGAACCAAGCTTGATGCAAAATCAAAGAAATGTGTATTTGTTGGATATGGCATTGATGAATTTGGTTATAGACTTTGGGATTTTGAAAATCAGAAAATTGTGAGAAGCAGGGATGTCATATTCAATGAGAAGGTGTTGTACAAAGATCTGTTGCTGTAGCATGAGAAAAAAGAAAATGATTATGTTGTGTTGGATGATATTCCAAACAATGATGTTTTATTGGTTCCTCATGCTAGGCAACAACAACAACAACAAATACCACAAACTCCTGTTAGACGATCTTCAAGGATAAGTAGACCTCCAGAAAGATTCTCTCCCTCATTGTATAATATTTTGTTAATTGATGCTGGTGAACCAAAATATTATGATGAAGCTATGCAGGTGGATACCAAGGTTCAGTGGGAGCATGGAATGGAAGAAGAAATGGACTCCTTGCTGAAAAAATAGACTTGGGAATTATGCAAGTTGTCTATAGGTAAAAAGGCTTTACCAAACAAATGGATTTATAGGCTGAAAGAGGAGGATGGAGGTAAGAAGAGATTTAAAGCCAGATTAGTTGTAAGGGGATTTGCACAGAAAAAGGGTATTGATTTTGATGAGATTTTTTCTCCTGTTATTAGAATAACTTCTATTCGTATTATTTTAAGTATTGTGGCTGCTGAAGATTTGCATTTAGAATAGCTTGATATTAAAACAACCTTTCTCCATGGTGATTTGGAAGAGAAAATATATATGGACCAGCCACAAGGATTTGAGGTCAAAGGTAAGGAGAAACTAGTGTGCAGATGGAAGAAAAGTTTATATGGCTTGAAGAAAGCATCTCGCAATGGTACTTAAAATTTGACAGTTTTATGGTCGAGGAAGGCTATAGTCTGGTAATTGACCATTGTGTTTATTTTAAGAGGTTGGATAATGACAGCTACATTATTTTGTTTATCTGTTGATGACACGCTTGTAGCTGGGTCTAACATGGATCACATAAGTGAGTTAAAACAACAGCTTAGCAAATTCTTTTGCTATGAAGGATTTGGGGGCAGCAAAACAAATCCTTGGTATGAAAATTTGTAGAGATAGGAAAAATAGAAAATTGTTTTTATCTCAGGCTAATTATGTTGAAAAGGTGTTGCAGAGATTTCATATGGAGAATGCAAAAGCTGTCAGCACACCTTTGCCTAGTCATGTTGTCAAATTGACTAAGGATATGTGTCCAAAGACACAAGAGGAGGAAGAAAAAATGTCCAAGGTACCATATGCTTCAGCTGTAGGTAGTTTAATGTATGCCATGGTATGCACAGACCGGATATTGCACATGTTGTAGGAGTTGTTAGCAGGTATTTGAGTCATCTCGGAGTTGAGCATTGGAATGCAGTGAAATGGATTCTCGGCATTTCAGAGGCACATCCAATAATTGTTTATGTTTTGGGGCTCTAATACTATTTAAAAGGCTATGTTGACTCAGATTTAGCAGGGGATATAGATACCAGGTGGAGTACCACAGGTTATGTATTTACAGTTGGTGGGACAACAATGAGTTAGATTTCTCGCTTGCAGAAGGTGGTTGCTTTATCCACCATAGAGGCAGAGTATGTTGCTGCAACAGAGGCAACAAAGGAGATGATATGGTTGCAACTTTTCATGGATGAGTTGGGAAAATAATAGGCTGGAAATTACTTGTTTACAGACAGCCAGAGTGCTATGCATCTTGCAAATAATTTTGCTTTGCATTCTAAAACAAAACACATATAGTTGATATATCATTTCATTTGGTCAGTGTTGGAGGATGGATAGGTCAAGTTGGAGAAGATACATACAGATGTCAATCCAGCAGATATGTTTACGAAGGCGGTGACAAGGGAGAAGCTGAGCTCCTCTTTAGCTTCAGTTGGTCTTCAAGGTTGAATTCAAGTATAACAGAGTAGCAGGGTCTAAGGTACTTATTTCCAGTGGGAGCTGTAATTGCAGCAGTGTCGTCCAGGATCAGTCTCCAAGTGGGAGATTGTGTTGGTATGGAGCCTGATCAGTCTCCAAGTGGGAGATTGTTGGTATGTGGTGACTGATCATGCTATACTGTATAGCCCATGGTATACTGTACACCCTAGCCCCTATCCTTGCCGGGGTTCAGATGGGGACATTTGAAAAAGGGAAAAATCAATGAAAAAGGAAAAATCCAATTTTGTAGAACCCAAAAAATCTTGAAGCTTCTAAGCTTGATAAAAGGGGTTCGGATGGGTATTTTCAGGATGATGAAAAACGCGATTATTCGCAAGATTGTAATAAGTTTTACACTGGATAATAAAAGTATTGGATGGCTATGGTTTGGTGGATGTAGCCCGAATTGGGTGAACCACGTTAAATATTTGTGTTATGATTTATTTTGTGTGTGTCTTAGTTTCTCTGTTTATTAATTAAATCTGCATTTAATTGTTAGATATCTACCATCTCTAACCCTAACAATATCAAATACAAATCACTAAGACTCATCTAGAATGATATTTAGTGCTCTCTTAGATGAACAATAGTATTACTATCTTCCTTGTAGATTACTTGAAGCTCATATGCAATCATTTAATGAGAATTCCCACAAGAATCAAATGGGTTTCATCCTCTAATCCTAGTGATTATTGGGTTTTCATCCAATGATCACAACTCCTATGGGTTTTTGTCCACATAAGGATTTAGAAGACAATTACCACTAAATATAGAATAGTGACATAATAATATGAAATCCATTACAATAATTGACTCCCTATATTTGTATGCTAACAATTTCACTCAAGGAATAGGTCAGCCCTAAGTCAAAATGGTGCCAAAGCCTAGAATTTAAATTTCACATGCTACACTAGGTCAAACTTAAGTAAAAAGTAGATTATTTTGGAATTAGAAAGTCACCCTATGAACCTATCCACATGATTCCCTAGCTCCTTCCATCTTTTTGAATCTTCACAATTGATGCCTCATGATCTGGAGGTGTCTTATCCATTATGCATGTTGAAGTAGGTGCCAGTTGCTCAACATAGTCATCTTCTGATAACAATATCCTTTTGGTACCAGAACTATTTCCCTTGATATTATGATATGATGTGTAGGTATCATCGTTGATTCTATGTTCCAAACCACAAGCCAAAATGTGCTCCTAGGGAGCAATGTGGAGGAATTATCAGAAGCAATTCTACTTAAGTACAATGAGTCTAGACTTTAAATCTTCTAATGGAAATATCTTTCTAGTATATGATCATTTTTCCATGGGCTTTGGATATGATGTGTGGGTGTTATTATAGATGTTATATCCCAAACTACAAGTTGGGAGGATGTTTTGTGAGGAAATACAATAGGATTCCCAAATTCCACCCTTCAATTTTTTTCCCTAAAAAGGGGACATGATAGCTCTCCATAAGGATGAAAATCTCAAGTGATCCAATGTTCCCATACATTATTACATAAAGAAATGAAATAAATAATAACAATTCAAAAGCATTTTGACCTTCAATTACATGAACTGTAATTGTAGTTGTTAATAATCATCTCCTTCCATGAACCTGTAGTGTAGGAAAAAGTATCCCCTTTTCACACTTAATTTAGGAATGATTAACATTAAAATTAGCCTAATGTTTCCTTGATCTAGTATTCTAATGCGTTTTACATGTTCACATTAGGTTTAGCACCCTTTCAAGCTAAATAGACCTATTTTTTCCTTAATTTAGTGTTGTAAAGTGTATTTATTTACACCTTCACATTAAGTTTTGGGTCCTATTACATTTATGACCTTCATACAATCATAAATAGGCCCCTAAGATCCTTTATTATGCAACACGAGGCTTATTTCAATTGATATTTAGACATAATCAATAAATACATTCAATATCTTAACCCCCTGACATTTCCTATGCCCAAAAAGCCTTGTTGGGACCCATACACCACCTTGGGTGTATGAGTCCCATCCATATGGGACCTATATGCTACGTTGGATGTATGAGTCCCATCTGGACCCTTTTTAGGGTTTTGAGTGGGAAATCAAGTTTTTGAATTCAAATTTGATGATTGTTGGCATTTGAGATCTAATAAATGGTAAGATAGATGGAAGTTCCTATATGAACAAGGCTATTTAACTCATTTTTAGCTAGAAAGTTTACAAGTGACCAAGAAATCAAGCATCAAGCATCTTAAGACATCACAAGAGAATCATAGATTATTTAAGATAATTTATAAGGAATTCAAGGGTAGATTTCTTCATCATGTCAAAGACATAAACCATCAAGTAGGTTGTTGAGCTAGAGTTGTGATATAGAATTCAAGATCCAAGTTAAGCATTGTTCAATATCTAATTCAAGATAAAGATCTACAATCTTCATGGAAACTTCATGTTAGATTGTATATTTACACTTAAAAACATCATTCAAGGTATTATTGTTCATGTTTCATTGTTTCATCATAAGGTTTAATTACCTAAATGGGGTTTGACCAAGGAAAACCCCTATTTCCTAACAATCAACAAGTTTCATCTCTCTACATGTGTGATTGCAGATTTACATGTTTTGAGACTTGAACATCCTTTAGATAGTAAGTTACAAGATTGAAGAAAGTTGTCAAGGTTGTCACAAAGTTGTCACCTTACTTGCAAGATCACATAAAGTTACTTACAAGTTGCAATTCAATGTTTCAAACTTAGAGATTTGGCAGGAGAGAAGCTACAAGAAAGCACTAGAAGATAGCATAGTTTTAGATCAACCCTAATACTAGGACTAAATAGCCACTAGTGGCATATGAGTCCCAATATACCAAATTTTAGATAGTTCCAATAGATCCTAAGTTGCCAGTTCCAGATTCCAGTTTTTGTTAGAAACCCTAAACTCGGAGTAAATCGCCCCTACTAGTGTATGACACCCGGTGTGCATTAAAAGTCAATATTGTTAGGATTTCATACCCTTATTCAAGCCTCTTCATTTTCTAGGTGCACCTCTATACTTTCTCACTTTACTATTCTGATTTAAGTTCATTTCTAGGTCATTTAATTAAGTCTTGCATACCATTTACATTTCTTTTCTTTCCAGGCCCTAGATTGGTGGTGAACCCCATTTTAGCCTTAAATAACAGCCTAGGACACCCTTCTAGTAGATATATTTACCTCATCCCATCCTTGGATTGAGATAGCTAGGGCTTCCTTAAATGAAACTTGAAGGAAATTTTCTGTTTTATCTCTCAAAATGTAGCACACCTATTTTCTTTATTTCAGAACCTATAGTGGTATTCCATCTTATCTTCATATTTAATAGAGGTTCATTATATTTCTAAGAAAATCAATAAATAAACAGCATAAATTTATACTTATATTATTATTTTTCATATTAAAAAATACTCATTTTATGATCATCAAAAACCATTATCTTCTTCACATAGAAATTATGCATTCGTGGATGATTTAAGAACTTCATTTTTCTACCCATTCAATATCCATAAAGTGTTTCCTTTGGATCATTATTTCTCTAATATGTAACTTGAAACTTTTTCTACAAAGGATTGGAAATATTTAAATTGAAATCCCAATGTTTGCTAATAGCTTGATAGCTTCTTCTTTCTTTCACTTTGTATTTCTTAGATAATTTAACATTTGTGTAGGTGCACCTTCCCTACCAATTTCTTTATTGGTGTTCGTCAAATGTTTTCTTTCTCCTTGTATAGTTCCTTCATTTCCTACACTAGCCACTTCTCCAGGTGATATAGGATTGGATGTTTGCTTTTAAATCAAGCACATTATTTCTAATTTGAGGCCTTAAATTTTTATTTTCATTCATTGAGACGTTTGAGTCCCTTCCTTTTAATTTTAAATCCATTTCCACTTCCTTTAAGGCATGGCGGTTACAATTTGGCATTGATCTCATCCCTATTTGGTCCCACAAATCTTCTTTGCTAAGTATTTCTTGGTGAATATTATATGGCTCACATATCCCTATTTGGTCCCACAAATATTATTTGCTAAGCATTTCTTTGTGAATATTATACCTCTCACACATCTTCCCTAAGGATTTCTTCATCTTTTATCTCGTCAAAGTTCCCCTTTTCTTCAATCACAACATTAGATAATTATTTTACAATTTAAATTCAACTTAAACCCAAATTTGGATCTCCTTGATAATTATAATCATTCCTCTTTCCAAATTTTACATGACCCTTATTTTGAAGCATGAGTATCTCTTCATTTCTTTGTACTAAATCTTATGGCTTTCTTTTCCTATAACATTAAGTTGATATTGATAAACACCATGCTACCTTTTATTGCCAATCACACTTTCTTGAAAGCTTATAAAACCTATTATTTCACATTGCTTTTTTGCACATTGACCAGGGTAGCTGCAATGATATCTAAATGAGAATACATCTCTTTGATGCATTCTACAAAAAAAATCATGTTCTTTTTCTTTGTTTCCAAATTTTGCATACATGTCGACCTAGCCACTCGCTCTAGTTTGTAGATCCCTCCTTTAAGAGAGATTTAATTCTCTCATCAAACTCACCCCTATACTTCACTTTGTAGTGTTGAAAAATGGGTCCTTCGACATTTTTCCACTTGTTTGGGTCCTCCTTGTGGATTTTAGCTTAATTTTTCCTTGATTTAGTGTTGTAATGTTGATAACACATTCACATTAGGTCTTCAGCCCTTGTGAACTAATGTAATTTAATGGTGCCTTGCTAAAGTGTTGTGAAGTGTTGTAACACACTTTCACACTTTTCTAGGGTTTTATCAATTAAATAAGCATAATAAACATAATTTTAATCATAATCAATCTTAAACTTGCCTTATTTGAGGTGTTGTAAAGTGTTGTTACACACTTTCACATTCCTTTATGCTTTTCATTAATAGTTGGGATTTCTTATGCTTTAATTGGCCCTATTTTTCATCCACATGCCTTATTTATTGCATATTTTTAAGGATAATCCCAACACCAATCAATAACCAATCAGAATTTAGGTGTTCTTAGCTTGTGTGGCCTAGGTTTAGTGTCTAGTACTCATTCATCTCCTTAGGCGAATGAGTCCCACCTAGGTCTTTTTGGCCTGATACAGGTTTCACACATTTCTAGACACTTTTCATTTTTTGTCCCATTCATTATATGTAATGGGACTCATTCGCCACCTTGGGCGAATGAGTCCCATGTGACAAAAATTCAAATTTAAATCAATTTCTAGTAAGATTTTATTCTCCTAGAAATGATGTCGGCTTGTAGTGTTGTAATTTTAGGAATTCTTGCATAATTAAGTATAAATACAATGTTCTTTACTCATTTTCATCCTAAGCATGGGTGAAACCACAATACTGTCTCACTTTTTGCCCAAGATGGACATTTACATCAATACTTTTAACTGAATCTTCATCTTTTGAGACCTATAACAACTAAACCATTAAGAATTTGAAGATGATGTGAACTAGTGATTTGTGGTAATTTGTGTGTAGATTATAAATATTTTTTTTTCATTTTTTTAAAAATAAATCATGAATCTTTCAATATCTCCTTTAATAACTAGTTTTAAATAGAAAACAACAATTTTAGAAAGTAACACTTGTGTCATACAACATAACTATACTTGTTGCAAATATTTTTTCAAGGGCTAAAATCTTGCAAAATAGAATTTTAAATGACATTATTTAATCCCTCAAAACGCAAAGGAAAAGTGGGTTTTTTCCAACATTTTGATAGGTGCGAAGGAGACTCCATTGTGGGTATGATTTAACATTAGAGGGGTTATATCCAAGTGGGTTTGATCTAAGGGGGTATTGTCTATCCCTCTTCAATTAAAAAACTTTAGATGGAGCCTCTCAAGACTTAAATGATTAGCTTTACTAAAAACAATTATTTCAGGAAAAAGTCATCATGTCCCAAAAGTGAGACACACTATTGTGTCAGTACCTACATTCAAGTATTCATATCCTTGCATTCAAGAGTTTACAATATATAATTAAGCATTCAAAAGAGCATTGAAAAGAGAATTCAAGGCATTTAAAGGGAAGATTATCAAGTATTCTAGAGCATTCTTCAAGCATCAATCATCATGTCAAAGATTGCATTCTTCAGGTTTGTTATTGTGCTAACATTTGTGATGTAGAGTTCATGATCCAAGCAAGCATTGCATTCAAGATCTACCTTCTTCAAGAAAGAATCAAGAACTGCATCCATTGCATCCATTTCAAGCATACTTGTAGCACTTAATTGCAAGGTTTTGGTGAGTTGCAACATTGTCTTTTGTTCATTCATCATTCTACTTTCATATTTTCTTTCATTTCAAGGTTTAATTATGAACAAGGGGTTTGACCAAGGAAAATCTTTATTCACTAACCCCCACAACATCCTTCCCTCTTCTGGTGTGTCATTTGCAAGGCTAGGTTGTAGATTTACTAAGAAGCCAAGTTGGAGAAAAGTTCTCAAGTCCTCAAAATCCTTAAAGTTGTCATCAAGCCTTGGAGAAGCTTGGAGAAGGTCTACAGGTTGAAATTTGTAGTTTTGGATTTGGAAACTAGACAAAAGGAGCTAAATAGACCAAGAGGCACATATTCTAGTTTAGAATTTCTATAAAAGTAGAAGTGGACTGATTCACCACTATTGGCGAATGAGTCCCAGTATGCAGGCTTGATAAATATTTTTATAGATCCAAATACCCTTTTGGCTAAAACCTGCTCCAATCTATTTCCTTGGAAACTGGACTGATTCACCTAGCTTGGAAAATGGGTCCCATTCAACTTCAACAATAGATTTTTTAGTGATCTAAACGTCCATTCTACCTTCTTCAGTCTTTGAGGTGCACACTTCCAATCTCATAGATTTTTACCACATTTTGTTCATCTTTCTAGGTCATTTTGTATAGCACATTATGTTTTGCAATTCATTATCTTTTCCAACTTTACACTTGGTGGTGAACCCCTAATTAGATATCATTCAATCTCTAAAATAGTCCCTTTGCTATATTTCAATCTCCATTGCATTGAAATCTCAAGGTTTTGTTCTTGAGTGAAGAGTAAGAAATTATCTCTCTCCTTTTAGGTCTAAAACCCTAGAAGTGAAAGAGAGTACACCATTTTCATCTTTTCACACTCTAGCCACTAAGGTTTAACTAGCATGTTAATGATAAAGTCTATATTGTCATTAAGATAACCAAGACATTCTAGAAGATCGATCATACACACATAATAAATGACTATAAGTATAATGAAATAAGAGTTACCCACTAGTACATTTTGATCAATTTTTTGACGATAGCCCGTCACAATTTCAACGACTGTTTGTCGGATGCCGGGCCAGAATTTCTACGTTTCAAATGTCGTCAAAATTCTGGCGCAATAACAATGACAAATAGTCATTGAAATTCCGATGGGCCATCGTCAAAAAATTGATCAAAATATATCAATGACCCATGAGATTAAAGCGTGGAAAATCATCATCTAGTAATTTTTCATGATTGCATGCTCATAGGAAAAAATAAATTCCAAAATTCTTTCATTAATTCAAAATGTGCATATCCTAAAATAATTACCATAAATGAGATGAGTTTTCTTTTGAGGCATTATATTATACACTTTGCATGCCTCTTTTATGCTTCCATATTTAACATACACATCTACCAGAGAATTTCTAACTATAATATCTAAAAAAAACCTCTTTCATTATGTTATATAAATCTCCCATTATCATGTAGGTAGTGAACATGGGTCGGACTTAAAGAGAACACACTAAGGTTTCAATTCTTATATGGCTTTGGGTCCCACTCTTACACCATTAAGTCATATTCTCTATTTTTTTTTTCTTCTATTTCCCCTTTTCTTTTCCACTACACTCCTTTGACTCTCAACGGTCATGATCATTGCAACTTCCACCCAATCCAACTATCACACTCATTGATAATGAAATTGATGTTTAAAATTGAATTTAAATTTTGAATCTACCTCTCCCACGCAAGTAGCAACACAATGATTTCTAGTGCTCAATATATTCCTTTCGGGCTTATGTCTATGAAATATTCACTCTAGATTCTAGACTCTCATCACCTACTAAAGGAAAAAGATGTTTTGATGTATTTTTTTAATATTTTTCTACTTCTCATGGAAGGCTAGGTTTGGATGGATACATACTAGTGATGGTGGAGAAAGAAACAATGAGGCTCAATGGAGTTATCAGAATGGATTACAACACCACATATTGTATAAAAATAGTTGACACAAAACTTGAATCTACCATAAATTCCCTTAACACATAATGGGAGATGGAATTCAATCCTCCTCTTGATTACACAGAGCCTAAGAAGTTGGCAGTAAATCATGGTGCTATATCCACTACTACAACTATTACATGAATAGCAAGAGAAACTCCACTTGTAGAGCATGTAGTAGAAATTGAATATAGATTTGGTGCATGTAGAAATTTCATGCCAACCTTTGACAACCCATCATTGATAACCAATTTGAGAGAACCTTCATGGGCCATCTTGCATGAATTCTCCTTGAAGGGTCCTAAAATTGGATAAGTCCTAGTGTTTTGGGATTTCGGGTTTTCACTTCCCTTCATACCAGCATGCCTTCTTCATTGCTCCCACTCCTTCTTTTCCTTTGCTTTCCTTGTAAGTGTTTTGGATTTCAACCATCGACATTACCCTTTAACTCGTATTTATTCCTTTGGTAATTTTCATGTCTTACCCCTAACCACTTAAATCTCAAAGAGACTTTTCAATATTTTTCTATCTAGATTTGTTAGACATCCTGGGTAGGGATTCCCTCTTATCATTTTTACTCTTCATCTCAAGAAGTATTTCTTCCTCCCAATCCTTGATCCCCAAAATTGCATTTTTGACTTTCAAACATCAGACTTTTATCTTCCACCTTTCTTCCTTCTCACCTTCACTCCTTTCAAAAATTTATCTATGTTGAGTTTTTTGAAATCAGGCATTGACCTTCCCCTTTACCTCTTATCTTTCCTTAGTAAGAGGTACCTTAGACCTCCGATCACCGATGGATACCTTCAGACTTTAGGCTTTGGCCTTCTCCTTTACCTCTTAGCTTTCTTTAGAAAGAGGTAACTCTTCTCTACAATCACTAATGGATCCTTTCCGACTTTGGCCTTTGGTCTTCCCTTTTACCCTTTTCATCTCTACAATAAGGCATAAGCCTCCTTCCTAACCTTTGAATCCTAAAAAGGGTTATCCTTTCAAACTTTGTGATTAGATCCTTTGTCCTCCTCTCTTCTTTTCTTTTGGTATATGGTAAGTGGTATGCTCGAAGCCCAGTTCTCAACGATCTAATGCCAAGATGTGCTTAATGTATGAAGAAAAATTGAGGCCCAATCCTCAAAAAAGGTGTCATCATTTTCATAGCTTTAGACCATTTATTGCATAGAAAAATGTTTTCTTTTAGGATCAATGCCCTATCCTTTTAATAGATTTTATGTTTTTTATAGGCAGTGTCGTTAATGCTTGAATCACTTTTTGAGTGGCCTATTTCAATTCTAGGGCTTCAAGGATGACATTTATTGCTCTCGTGACTTCTACAAGTGGATGTTATGGGTGCCCATACTCATTTATTTTTGTTTGTTGACTTTCTTAATAGATCCATGCCCTAATCACAATTTTCATGGGAGGGATTCTTTCTTTCATGCACATACTTCATTGTTAACCCTAGTTAGTTTTAGGGTTCAATTTGTGGTTCTAAGTTATGCCTAAACTATAAAGGTAAGAAATATATTCATTTCAATGGTTCTTCCTCTAACTCCTCTAGGGTTTTTCTTCAGAAAACTTTCATTTTTCATCTTTGCAATTATAAAGATTGGCTATATGCATTTACATTAATGAATAGGATCATTGTTGTTGGTTATCTCGTATTTTATGTATGACTAGTCTTTCATTACCTTCATGTTTGAGTGATATTATCTTGTTTCATGCTTATATGATGAATTATTTTATTT
>VDFB02379711.1:232036702-232087762 GCA_007258455.2 Sequoia sempervirens | reverse complement strand
TTATATTATAATATAATATTACATTATATTTATATTATAATATAAATATAATATTATATTTTAATATAAATATAATATTATATTTTAATATAAATATAATATTATAATATATTTCAAAGCAGGAGATTTAACTTTGAAATCCTCTTAATTAGCAATGAAAATCAAATGGAAACAAAAGTGGGCAAAAGAGCCTTATTTGGAAACCTAAAAAAATGTGAAGGAAAAATAGCTTAGCGGCTATGGCAAAGCAAGGGAAGGGTTGTGCCAATTTGGAGGAGCTAAAACCAGTAGCGAAAGGGAAAGCAGAATAAAACAACATAAGGTAAAGGATGTTGTAACATTAAAACCTAAATGTTCTCATAATTAGAATCTTGTCCATAATTTCCATTTTAATAAAAATTCTCTAAAACCCTCATCAAAACCTTATTTTCAGGCTACAACTCACCAAAATCGAGAAGTGAGGTCAATGCCAGCGAGGAAGAGTTTGGAGGAGCTGAAACCAATAGCGACAGGGGCTCTCTTTGAAATGGTGGACTCTAAACTACACAAGGATGAATGTGCCTCTGAAGAGCCCACCCCAAAAGAAGGATGTCGTAATGTTAAAACCTAAATGTTCTTATTAGGATACTGACCATTATTTTCATTTCATAAACCTTTTTATTTTTAAATTCTTACCTCCTATTCAATATTGAACTATGTATTACTGATTATATTATGGTGCTTATGATTAATCTACTCTTTGATTTTCCTTACTATTACAGGTGAGCGATTTACTAAAATACTTGTTAGTCCTTACTACATGGATTCTAAGGTTCTAAAGCATAATTATGAACCAGAGGTGGATGTCTAGAGTGTAGGGGTTATTCTTAACATTTTACTAGATGTGGAGTGCCACCATTCTGGGCTGGTATGTCTTTGTAAAAAAAATGCTACAATGGGTCAATGGATATTTTGAAATGCAACATAGGGTTGACAAAAATATCCTATCAAAATAGCCATAGGCCCTATGTTTGAATGGTTTTCTTAGTCAAAATATCTATAGATTGGATGTTTCTTTGCTTTAGAACATATCACTCTAACATGAGTGATTATTGAAAGGCACTACTTTCTTTTGATTTATTTTTGCATTTCTAATTAAACTTGTTGAGGTTGTTTTAAGATATTATTGATAGGATTACTCTTGTTTTTCATTAATATTAAGGAATTACTTATGTTGACTGCAAAAATGGAGCAAGGGGTTGCACAAGCCATCATTTTTTCTCATTTAGGGGTATGTGCAGGATCATCATGGAAAAAATAGGCCCTTAAGTGGTGAAAAATTTAGAAAAATCACAGTTAGGAAACTTGACATAAAAATTTGAATAAGTTATCTATATTATTTAAAAAATATCTAAGAATAGAATCTATAGAAAATTGAATGTATTTTCTAAACTACTAGGTTTAATTAAAAATAAAAATCTATTTGGTGAAAATTTGAAATTTCAATGCAGTAGTACTTAGATTTCAGGGAAAAAATAAGAAGTAGGTGTCTGTCTGACCACCCTAACAACAATAAAATGATAATACTTTTTTATAATATTTTAGATATAAGTAGAGGACACATGTTCCAATGTGATGAATATTTTTTTGTAATTTTTTTCCAAGTAAATAATTAATTATGAATTTTTTATTACAACTTTTTAAAAATATAAAAATTCATATGTCTAACCACCTTAACTTGGCCAAAACTTCATGAAATTATTTTTTTTTCTTTTTAATCCTATAGTATGTGAAGCATAGAATATGACACATGTTTTAGATTAAAAAATGTGATACCATTTGAAAGCTATAGATGTTTCTCAATTAGCCTATCAATTAGAACTTTAGTCGTAATTCAAATAGAAAATAAATAATAATTATTTATTAAATTCAAAGTAAAAAATAATTTCTATTGGTAGAAAGTTGAGAATTTCCTTTAAAAACCCTTTTCATTTTATCAATTTTGGGTTAAAAGTCGTCAGCCACATACCCTACACATACCCATCATATCGCCACTTTTTGGGCCATCATGATCTTGCACATACCCTTAGATTTCAAAAGAGATACATGGCCAAATATTTCTGATCAGGAAAAAATTATTGTCAAATAGATGCTACAACCAGATTCTAAGCTACGATTAATAGTTGAACAAGTGCTTGGTATGTAATCTTTTGGTTGCCTAAAATGATTACAACAATGTTTAATTACTTTAATGTTTATTGCAAAATAGAATGTTTGATTGTATTGGTTTATTCTATAGGCTTTCAACAAAAAAAAATTGACATGATGTTTTATTGACTTAAGCACTACTTGTTTTTCATATTTCAAAGATTCATAAATCTTTAAAAAATATTAATAATTTTTGAGTTTTTTATTGTGGACAGGTACAGAACAAGGAGAAAATGAAAAACCAGTGCCTTCTAGATGCATTTACAACCCACCCCATGTGCAACAATGGCATCATTGAAGACATGCATTCACACTGATGGATTTTTAGCTTTAATTTTAGCTTTTTCAGTTTTAAAAGCATAATAATTCAGCAATTTGCATACTACAAAAAGATTATATCTTCAAAACTCTCTATATAGAGTAATTTGTAACATATTTTATATACAATTTGAATATACTTGAATATTTTCCAACATTGTCATTTCAATTCTTTGAGGAGATGTGTTGAAGTTTTATGATTGTTTCAATTTAATTTTTCTAGTACAACATAAGATCATTAAATTTTTATATATTTCAATCACAATATAATTTCAATGACAACTTCTCTTAGTTCACATTTGAAAGTATTAGTTCATAAATGACTAAATAAATGACTACCGTGACTAAATAAATGACTAAAAAATGAAAAAATAAAATGACTACCATGACTAAATAAATGACCTGTTAACAACAATCAATGACTAAATTAATAACTAAATATGCTACCAAATTGAATAATCAAAGCAATTAATAAATAACTAAAAATGGTTTAGTTGTGAATTCGGTCATGTTATAAATGACTAGCAATAAACTACTAATGACCTCACATGACCAAGCTAATGGTCATGTGACCAATTTTTAGTATTTTTTTTAGTCATTTATTACTATTTTTCTACTAGTGAAGATTACAATTCTACTTCCTTCACACTATCATTTCCTTCATAGAGATTTTTGAGTTTATCCCATAACTCCTTGGTTGTCTTGCACTACACTAATTTGAAAAAATCATAATTTTCTAGACCAATCAAGATGGTATTATTTACTTTTGAATTACTCTCAGAAGCCTCCATTGCATCAGCATCAATAATAGGATTTGCAAGTTTACTATAATCATCCTTTGTAACTCTCCAGACATAATATCCTAGTGAAGTAAGGTAGGATTCCATCCTCACACACCAAAAGGAATAGTTGCTTCCATTAAATAATGATGCTTTGAAAGAGGGATCTTTCTCAGCCATGTGTTCCAAAATAGATCTATCTTCAACTTTTAGGCTTTGATACCAAATTTTAGAACACACAGATATACTAAGAGGGGGGTTGAATAAGTATATCCCACAATTAATGCAATTCAACTTTATTAATCAAAATCAACTACCTATCATGGTATCAAGCTTGCTAGGGAGAAGGTGATTTCTAGATTATGGGTCGAACCTAGGACTCTTTGAATATAATTAACTACCTAAATAATTGTTCCCCTCCATCTTGGTCAATTGAAAGTTTTATTCTAGATGCCCATTCTATGTTGCATGAATTCAAAGAGGTGTACATTTACCATGCCTTTCGTGAGGCAAATGGGGTGGTGGACATGCTAGTGAATCTTGGGGTGACATCAACTAGATCTTGGGAGGTTAATGATAACCTACCCATTGAATTAATAGCTCTACTTAATAATGACACTTCCTAGCTTGTTGGATGAGGTCATATTTTTAGCTCTTTCCTTCTATGATAATCATGTTCAGGCCTGTTTGATTAGACTCTTTATGCTTGTGATGTTCATTGGATTTTTTGGCTATTCAATTAGAATTTGTAGGAGGCACCTAGCCATTATTTTCTTTAGTACCTTGGTTGGCAAGCCTGCATGCTTTCTAGGTTCTTTTCTTTCTTTTTCCTTAGTGTTTAGTTGCATTTCCAAGTTGTGTGCTCTTGATTATGAGAAGTGCTCGCCATTGAAGATGGGTGGGGATAGGTGTAGGACTGAGCCTCTTTCATGTGAGGATTTCAAAGCTAATGCTAATGTCTGGTAAATTTTACAGAAATGTGGGGTTACACCTTTCATGGAGAAACATCATGGGTTTAAGTTGAATTTTTCCCAGGATTTCATTGATGCTTGGCATGGTTGGGTTTTAAGAATGTTTGGAAGAGATATAGATATCACCAAGAAGTTTATTGCAGAAGTCATTGGGTTGTCCACTAAAGGAAGGAAATTCTATAAGGAGGAAGCTATGTTAGGGGTTGCCAGATCAATTTTTTTGTGGGATAGCGAGATAGCCAAAATGGTGAGGCTCGACTGTGGGGGTTATGATCATTCCAAAATTAAACCTATTTTGTGTGAGGTGGCTATGGTGTTGATGTGGTATTTTACTTTCAATCTGAGGTGTTCTTTGTACAACCATCATTTCATGATGCTCAATCACTTTAGGCATAGTAAGCTTATATCTTTCCCATTCTATGATCTTCTACTTTCTTTGGAAGATGGGATAGCAAGCTATAGAAGGACTCCTAAGAATTCCTTCTTACATGAGGGTTTAATGTTACTAATTGCAGATCATATAAAAGCTAATTGTGTTATTGAGTCCCCTATTTCTATTAATTCTGATAAGTTTAAGAAAATAAAGAAGGGGAGTGGAAAATTCTAGATTGAGGAGTTGGATGGTAGTGTTGGGACTGAAATTGAGGAGGAGTTTGAGGCGTGGTCGAATGGCTACCACACAAACTTGGATTATACTCCTTCTAGTGGTAAGAAAGGCTTTTCTAAAAAGGGTGAACCTTCTAACCCGTATGTGAAACATAAAATTTAGTCAACTAGTGGTGAAGAGGGTGTGGAGGGTAAATCTCGTAGGAGGAAAACCATGAAACAGGGGTCGGTATGCTCCAAGGATGTTGAGGAAAAGTAGTTGGAGGATATTGGGGTTTTTTAAGCTACTGAGGTGGTGGATGTGGTTAATAAGGACCTAGGCTATGGTGGTGTTGAGTGGGACCATGTTGCAGGGAAGGTGAATAGTTTGGTGGAGGTAGAGTGTCCAAAGAGAAGGGTAAGGTTAAGGCTAATGATCCTGAGGGCTTACATGATGATGATCCACCCATGAGTTCCCATCAGGGGAGGGGATTGTACTGGGGTACCATGGACTACATGCAAGCTCCTAGTCTGGTGAAGGATGGATTCAATATTTCTTTTAACTTGCTCATGTGGTTGGTTTATGAGGTTCAAGACCTCAATAACAAATATGATACGATTGTCTAGTGCAATATTTCTACCCTTAAAAGCCTTAAAGAGAAGGATTTCATCTTTAGTATGGTCAAATCTATGAATTCCAACATTGGCCTCATGGTTGAGGACATGGAAAATTTGAAGAAAGATTATGGTCCAAGGTTATCCATGGTGGAGAAAAATTCCTTGTTATTGCATAGAGATCTCAACATGGTGATCAACCTCAACATGGAAAAGCTTGAATCTTTGGTTGAAGGTCTGGTGTTCTTGAATGAGAAGGCTATGGGATGGACTGGGAGATCTTTGTTTGGTGAGCTGGTGAACCAGGATGAAGGGGAGGATGCTAACAAGAGGATGCAGACTATGTATTTGGGCATGAGACCAAGTGTCTGCACATGGAGCAAAACCAAGAAAAGCAATATTGTGCCAAGGTAGGATGTTGAAGAGATTATGGAAATGCATGACAAGGTGATCACTAAGTATCTCGAAGGAGCTAGAATGTTAAAGGATCTTCTTTAATTGTTTCTTTTTCTATTTTATTTTTGTCTGGTTTTCTATTTTGTTGGTCATTGTGTGTTGATGGCATGTTGATTATTTAGTAATCAACTTGCTTTTGGGTTTTGGTGGGGCAGCCAATTGGCTATATCTTTGCTACCTCTTTTCCTTGTTGTATAGGGTTTTAGGGACCCTTCAAAACATGTTTATCACTAATCAAACACTATATCAATCAAAACTTATTATTGCCTTAAATAGATAAATCATTTAAAGCACAAGAACATAATCACAATAGAAAATTTATGTGTAAAAACATATAAGGGAACAGCCATGGTGAGAAAGCTTCTTGGAGCTACTATCCAAATCTATCTTAATAAAATAAAACAAGATTTACAATAGGTTTTAAGGGTTGCAACCAAAAGAAATCTGCAAATCCTTGCAACACATTTTTATTGCTTCAACTAGAGGAATTTAATAAGTCCCTACAAAATACAATACTTACCAAAAGAGGCTACAACCTCAACATACAACACTTGATGAATTATGATGATCAACAACCACTGCAACACTCAACATCTTTGTTACCTTCAACTCACTACTTCTAGCACTGTTTCTCAGAAAATACTCTTTCTTACTCACACCACACACTGCTACCTTCAGCTCATTACGTTAAGAAATCACTCATACACTTGTACCTTCCACTCACTACTTTCAACAAAATTCATATATTTCTTCACACATTCACATACATTATTATTCCTTTAGCTCACTCCTTTCAAAATATTACTAATACCATACTCAAAAATATCACATCACAATTGATCACACACTTGATCTTCTATTTATATCCTCCACAAGATTCAAACAGTTTATCCTTGTCAGCCAAGCTGAAAAACATGTAATAACCATAATAAGTTAGCTCCAAAAAATCTATGGGAAGAAATAAAATATAGTCCAAGGAAAGAGATAAGGACATATTCTACTATAGCATACATTCCCATGTAGGCACATAAAAAAAAAACTTGGGGCAAACAACTCAATATACCAAGTCAACCCAATGAACACTTAACCTTCCATGTATTAACTCTAGAACATAAGTGGTATCAAAGAGACTAGATAACATCATGAAAATCATATTATAAACATTAAATAATATTCTAAAACATTATCAAGCACACCTTTTATAGGTTCACACAATATTATATTAGCGTAGGAAAATAAACATTAGACCCAATATCTCTTGCAAACCCATAGAACACAACCTTGAGATAGTACATTGAAAAATAGACTTGTGATACACATCAACACCTAAAACTTGAAATGAGAAAACATATAGATAATTTTAGCTCATTCTCTAAACTCCAATACCACAACATCAATTGTAGAGAAATGCAAAGCATTCGTTTGAACTTTCCTGACTGTAACAACATAGTCTTTGCTTTGGTAGTTCTAGAAACTTCTGCAGTAACTTCTATGTTCTAAAAATATGGACATACACACATCACACCTATATATTTCTAACTTCCAAACCATAGGGCCAAATATTTGAAAGAAAAGGAATGCAGAGCATTCTCTTGAGCTTCTTTAATATAACTTCCTAAGCCACTGATTGCAAGAAACTATTTCATGCTTTATTTAATATCTTTATGCATTTTTTTACATCAATGGATAGATAATACAATCATCCACTTCACATATAATCAACACATTTATTACATCACAGACTACCACTATCTTGACATGAGAGATTTAACACCTCTAACATTCTACATTCTACATTTTACTGACATCAATGAAAACACCTGTATCAAGCTTGCAACACTTTATATTGAATATTCCAATCATTGAATGATTAAAGCACCTAAAGGAAAAGCATAAGAACTCATGAAAATTTAAGAATATACCCTTTGATTAGAACATAAATTAGCAATCAATGTAGAAGGTTTAAGGTTTTATCCAAAAGATATAAATCACACTTAATATAAACCCTAAAAAATTAAATTATGAAATTAGTGTCAATAGTGGCTCTTGTCCATGGATACATGCTTCACAAATCATGCTGACATTCCAAAGGACTCCTAAAATTAGACTAGATGGGAAAAAGATAAAACAAATAAAACAATAAAAAAAACACACCAAAAATGAAAGGGATAATAAAATATGCATTTGTGTATGAAAGAAAATATTAAAAAATTATGAATAATATGGTTTCAAGAATTTTCCATGTAATGAAAATTCCTATAATTCCCCATTTTTATCCTCTAGAAATTAATTTTTTTCTCCATGATTATTAGTAATGACATATGGCCCTATCCACAATGAATAAAAACTTCCATTCTTTCCCTTATCTTAGAATCTTGCATTCCACATGAATATATTATCATTAAGCTTCTTTTTTTGTTAGAAGCTTGCTTATCAAACATATATTTAAATTTATGTTGCTTCCTCATGTTAATATCATATTCTTATCTTCTTGACTCATCTAGCTCAACCAAATAGTTAATTGTACAACATATAATCTTGTAAATCTTCATCATACTCCTAAATGAACTTATAAACTACTAGCAAGTTACTAGTATGGATATTGGCATCCATACTATATGCCAATTCAATTGGTGACTTTTTGGTGGACTTTCTAATTGTCACTCTGTAAGCCCATTAAGCTAGATTTGAATTTGAATCCCATGATATTTTTTTTCTTATCACTATTTTAATGATACTCATCCAAAAAAAAAAAATGATTAAATGGTAAAATAGGTTTTAAAGGGACCTCAAACTAATTAACAAAATACTACTAAAAGAAGAAACATAGCCAACCAACTGTAACCAAACTACAAGAAACAAAAAAGAGACAAAATAGCTTAAAGAGAAAACAACAAGAAGCAGTACTTCATATTCTACAATGTTTCCACCACTTCCAACTCTTTCTTCTCAAAGTTCTTGTGCATATTTGATAGGCCCAAAAACTCATTCTTCTCCTTGTCAAGCATTTTATTCTTGTCTTTGTTGAATGCACAAGAAAGCTAAGAGACAGAGGGGGTTGAATCCATTGTACCCTAAAACTTAAAATCCCTTATACACATTCAGATCAACATTCATTCATTAAACCCTTAAACCTATTATGATGATTTATCATGAAAATAAAATAACTAAAACTGAAACACAACAACACCATACACTAGAGAACACCAGATTTACATGGAAAACCCATGAAGGAAAAATAAAAAGTGAATATTAGGTCACAATATAAGTAATATCAACACTAAATACAATAGGGCTCACTACTAGAGGGCTCATTTCCCAAAGAAAGAAAGGCTCACTACCAAAATTGAAAAGATGATAAAGAAGAATGTTACATAAAGAAAACTTTCTCAATACAAAAGAGAATCCACCACATTGTCACCAACACCTTCATAGCTTGATTAAAGAACTATAAACACCTTCTACTCACTGCATCTAATAATCTAACACATGAAATATCACACTAAACTTCTCAACTTCCCACTCTACAACTATGTGCTTCACATCATTCACATCTCTCTTTTCTATCTTGTCATCCCTCAACAACACAACTTTTATTTATACCATCTTCAACCTTGAAACATTCTCCAAGGTTAGCTATGCACATCAACCATGAAAATTCAAATTAGGTTAGCACTAAAATGCATTCATGGTTGAAAGAAGTGAAATCAAACCACACCACACCTTATTTAAGACTAAAATGTATAACACCATGCTATCACATGCTTCTATAAACAAGAATTATTCACCACAATTAGAGTAAACACTAGGTCAGTTGTTACCCATGTAAACACCATTAAACATTTAAGTACTCACTTCCTTAAGTCCAAGGAGAACTTACAAACCATACACCATGCTTGAACATGATTTAGAATATTCCTAAAACACTCTAAAGTCTAGAAAATACATTCAAAACAACTTTCACCTAAAGAATGCACACACCCAGTATATTCAACCAATTCTACCATACATTGTTACTTAAGAAACTGACTTTTGAAGCACCAATCCTCAAACCACCTCAATTGAAGAAAGATACCAACACTATCAACACTACTTTAGATTTGCAAGACCGAAAATATAGTTTTAGAGAAATGTATAGAGAAAACATTTCTCCTAGACACCTCTGCAATACACAATTCACACATTGGTGAAAACTTCTTCTCCACATGATCTAGCATACCAAATCCTTGATATCACACCTCTAAACAACCATCACCAACATATCTAAATTGCATAAGAAGATCTTCAACATAGAAGAAATGTGGATCAAAACTAGAACACATCCCTATAACACATAACACCACTACAACACATTGTTTCCTCTTTTTATCAAATTTTCTTAAAAGAATTTGGAAACCAAGCATTAGAGACACATCCTAATCAACTGTATCACTTCCTCATCACCAATGAGCCAATTGCTACTCAACAATATATCATAGAAGATTATCAAAGAAACACTAGAGGTTGGAACCAATAGCTTTACTAATGATAGCATAATCCAACTAATCAAAGAATGGATAACATCAACTACTCACACTCTTGCAACAATAGACATCAATGAAAAAATAGGCTTGTTGGTATCAATGAAAATAGCAACTACTCATACTTGCAACAATATCCCCCTCTATCATTGATGGAAACACATGATGTGAAAAACCATCAAAGACACAACTTTGAGTATCAACATACTACAAATCTTCACATTACTTCTACCCCTTACTCAACTAGCTTATTACTCTTTCTCCCCTTTTGTAGCTTGGTTTTTCCACATGACTTTCTATCCCTAAAATTTTGTTCTTTTTCACTTGACCTTCTCTCCCCCTTTGACATCAATGGAAAAGGGCCAAAATATTTACATTGTTTATTCTCTCCGTTTGACATCGATCAAGGGTGATCCCACAATACTGGTTTACAATTTTTAGCCAAACTGGACACTGAATTGATTTTTTCTAACTAAATCTTCACTTTCAGGCACCTATAGCGGCTAAACCATGAGGAATTTGAAGATGATGCAAACTAGTGATTTGTGAAATTTTTTCTATAGATTCTAAATATATTTTTTTCAGAATTTTTGGAATTAGATTGCACTTCTTTTTCCATCTCCGTCAGAAACTAGTTTTTTCAATAAACACCATTTTTAAGGAGTGATGCTCACTGTATACAACATAACTTTTTTGTATGTAACGAAATTCAAATTTTTTTTTTATCGATCAAGGAATTCAATATATAGTGCACTAATAATTTTAAATATATTTTTTTTATAATATGTTATTTTTCCACATGTGCAAAATAGAGAGCTTGATTTTTGATGAAAAACCTACTTTCACAATAAATACAAATTAAATATAATAATTAAATTAAATTTATTTAAATTTATACTTTTTGGGAAGCTTTAATAAGGACTGCATACATACAAAAAATAAATTTTAAATGAATTCATTTTATCCCCCAAAAGATAAATCAAAAGTTGTTTTTTGTCATCATTTTTATAGGTGTAAATGAGACTCTGTTATAGGTATGGTTTAAAACTAGTGGGGTTCTATCCAAGGGGATTTGATCTAAGGTGGTTCGATCAAACCCTCTTCAATTGGAATAATTTAAATGGAACATTTCAAGGCTTAAATAATTATATTTTTTGAAAATATGTGATTTCAACAAAAATTAGGATCTCTCAGGAATTGTAAACCAGTATTGTGAGATCACCGTCAATATACTTACTACTACTCTATAACTTATTTCCTTTATTTCTTTGTATACTCCCCCTTAGGAGAACACACCAAATTGTACCAAATCATCAACCACTGAACAATGACAACACACACTCTTTTGACTGCAACCTACTATCTACTCCCCCTAGGAGGTAGCCACCAACATTGGTCCAAAACAAAGAATGAATCTTGAGATCCACTAGACTAATGCACATCCTTATTCATCTAGTTCAAGAAAGGAGGGGATAAGACCCCCAACTATTGCAAGTATGAAGGTGTTGTCATTGATTTCAACAAGCTTGTGTGATCATTGATGATGGTAGTATAGTGGTTGAGAAGAGATTATTACTTTGATTAGTTTCATTATGTTGTCATCAATTAAGTTGATGATCTTAACCTCTAGTGTTACTTTGATAAGCTTCTATTTATGGTTCAGATTTTGAGGATATTGAGAAAATTGATAAAATAAGGAAACATGGTGTTATAGAGGTGTTTTGGTTTGCAGAAGGTGTTCTGGTTTTGATTCACATTTATTCTAGGTTGAATATTTACTTTTGTGGTTTGAAATGTTGGTTAGAGGTGTTCATAGTTTCCATATCTAGAATTTTGGCTTCTAGATTGAAGGTCAAAGGAATTTATGTTCACCAATGTGTGAACTGGTTTTGTAGTGTTGCTTATAGAAGTGTTTGGAATAAATGTATTTTCTCCACATTTCTCCATTTTTTTTCATTAGGTATTGTGATTCTAAAGGTATGTTGATGATTTTTATCTCTTTCCTGTGTCACTAGGATTTGTGGTTTGGTAATTTGGAAGTTGGATTGTAGAGTTGTTGTAATTATCAGTATACTTTGAGTGTATTGAGCATGTAAATTATTATGGTGTGAGTTGTTGTGAAGGATTTTAATGGTTTTCAAGAGGATAGAAGAATATTCTAGATCATTCTTTAAAATGGTATTTTGTTTGTAAGTCATACTTAGATTTGAGGAAGCATGCAATTCAAAGTTTAATGGTGTTTGAATGGGTAACGATGTACCTAGTGTTTACAAGTTACATTAGAAGATGTTTGAAAATTAATGAAGGCATAGCATGGTGTGTGAGAGTTCATTTGGGTCATATCTAAGTTTTGTATTGGTCCACTTTCATTCCTATCCACTATGGGAATGTTTATTGTGAACCTAATTTGAATTGTAAAGTGCAAGAAGATTGTAGCTGACTTGAAGATTTTTTTCAAGTTGTGGATGCTACAAATGCAAGGTGAATTGATGTGAGGTGAAGAGTTTAATAGATTTGAGTGTTTTGATGTGAAATTAAGTGTAGAAGTGAAAATTTCAGTGTGATCTATAATGCAATATTGTTAAATGTAGTGACCTGGGGTATCTTGATCTCTTGAAGACTGCTAGTGTTAATTGGAGTTGTTGTGGTTGAATCTTTCTTGCATTGAGATTGTGTTCTTTGTGTAACATTCTATAGTAACATAAAAATTATCCCTTTTCCTTACTTAATTTGGGAATAATTAATAATAAATGAGCCTAATGCTACCTTGATTTAATGTTGTAATGTCTTTTACACCTTCACACTAAGTTTAGAACCCATTTTAATAAAATGGACTTAATGATGCCTTATTTGGGGTGTTGTAAAGTGTATCTTTACACTTTCACACTAATTTAGGGCTTTAATTAATTAATTAAGGTTAATTGAGTTTAATTGGCCCCTTAAATTCAAATCCAAGCCTAATTTATTGCATTTTTTTAGGATAAAACCTGACACTCTTAAGTAATATTTCACAACACTTAATTTTGAAAGGAATGTGTCCTAAGATAGTGACCTAGGACCCATTTTCCACCTGGCGAATGGGTCCTCACTTGGTCCTAGGACCCCCTTTTGGCATGAAATTTCATAATCCCCGAAACATGTCCTAGTTAAGTATGCTAGAACCCATTCTCCCTATAGTGAATGGGTGCTTCTTAACTAAGGAAACCCCCCTTGGGATTTTTTTTGATGTTATTTTAATAATTTCAAATCCTAGATCTGATGTTGGCTTGTGTTATTTGAATTTTGAGATGAAAACTTAAGATAAGTATAAATATAAGGTTATTTCACATAGTTTCATCCTAGATTATTATAAGCAATCAAGAGCACTTTCACAAGAGCATTATAGAGAATTCAAGAGCATTTCAAATGCATTCAAGAGAATATTATTGAAGTTTATTGCAGCAATCAATATTTATTTCATCATTTCAAAGGCATAGTTCATCATGCATATCAGTTGAGCTAACATGTTGATGTAGCATTGAAGATCTGATTGAAGCAGATTTAATGTGTTGTTTCTAATCAAGTCTTGTGATGAAGATCTATATTATTTGAGGCCACTCCATGCAAGATTTCTTATTTGTATTCCAAGGTTCAATTGAGGATTGGTGAGTTGTGGCATTACATTGTTCATTAATATTTTATTTTATGCATTATTTCATTAGAAGGTTTAATAGCCAAAATGGGGTTTGACCAAGGAAAACCCCTATTCCCTAACAATCAACATTTTCTCCTCTTTGATGTGTGATTGCAGGTTTTAGGTTGAAGATCAAGTGGAGAGAAAAGTTGTCAAAGTTACAAAGTTATCATTTGAAGTTGTCACCTTTCTTCCAAGATCACATAAAGTACTCTACAAAATTTATTGCCAACTTTTGAGAGTTGAACACCTAGGATTTGGGAGTGAAAACATTGAAGAACAAGACCTAGAAATTACTTTTCCAGGACCGTAGCAGGGACCCATTCACCACTAGGCGAATGAGTCCTTAGTGAGGCCCAAAACAACACTTTTCCAAAAAGGTACACATCATTTTAGCATCTTGAAGATTACCTTTTTACTATTATAATAGTTAGGTTTGTTTTCTTATTATTATTTATGCATTATATCCCTCAAAATTGAGTGAAACGTAGTCACAAAATTGGATGCACCCATTTTTTAATCTCATTTGGTGATTGGACCCTCTTTTTCTTTGTTTCTCATTCTATCTTCTTTCTTGTTTCTATTATGGTAGTTTGTCTACGTCATGAGCCTTTCTAGATAGTGTATTATATTTTTGAAGTGATCCTCTTTGTACCAATTTTTGCAATTACTTATATTGTGAGCTAATCCTCATTGGGTTTTCCAAATAAACATGGTGTTCTCTTATGTATGGTGTTGGTTGTTTCAGTTTATGTTATATGCTTTTCATGTTTAAACATTATAATAGATTATAGGTTTAATGAAGGCATGTGGATCTAATTACTATTGAGGGTTTTGATGCTTTAATTTGGTACAACTGATTCACCCCACTCTCAGTTGTCTTGCTCATTCAAAACTTAGTATCAAAGGAAAGTTTCTTAGAAAAAGTATTGATTGATTGAGGTGTATTTAGATGGCGAGCAAGAAGGAGATACCAATGTTTGATGGTATAGGCTATGCATTCTAGAAGGTGAAGATGGAAGGATATTTGATCTATCTTGGATATGAAGTTGCAAAGGAAGTAAAGACTGTATACACCATACCTGCAAATGGTCCATGCAGAAGTGATGAAATCAAGGCCTATGAAACATATGGTAAGGCAAGGTTTGTTCTTTTGACCAGTCTTGCACATACTAAATTAGTGAAATTTATGGATCTAAAAACTACTAAAGAAGTTTGGTATAAGTGAGAAAGTATCTATGAAGGAGATGATAAGGTTAAACAAGCTAAGTTATAGAATCTCAAGGCACAACTTGATACTTTTCAAATTTATAATGATGAAATAATCACAAGTTACATGTTAGAGGGTTAATGAACTACTACTTGTCCTATGAGAGGTCTAATTGCACAAGTCAAAGAACCTAAAGTGGTAAAGAAAATTCCCAAAACTCTTCTTGATTCTTATAGTGAAAAAGTTTTTGCTATTAAGGAACTTGAAGATTTTAATACATACAATAGAGATTAGTTGTATGGAACACTAACTACATTTGAAATGAGGAAAAATGGTATGAAAAATGGTGAAAAAGTGGAGACTACTTTCAAGACCAGAAAATCAGAAAAGGTTGAAGAGTCAAATGAAGATGATTTTGATGATGTGGAAGCTGACTTTATACGAAGGATGAAAAAGGGAACCATTAATTACAAGGGTAATTTACCTTTAAAATGATTTAGTTGTTGAAATATAGATCACTATGCTTCAATATTTCCAAATAGAACCGTGAACAATAAGAAAAAGGAGAACAAAAGAAAGATGATCAAGAAAAGCTACTATGTTAGAGAAGATGCTAGTATTTCTAATGATGCATTTGATTATGGAGATGTTGATAATAGTGAATTCTTGTTCTTTGCTTTAAAATATGAATCTAGTTCTACTAACTCTAAGAGTTGTACGAAGGAAAGTTTCCTAGAGAAAAAAGGATAAAGTTGGAGGTACCTTAGTGTCAGGTGCTAAGATTTGTGGAATAGGTTCAATCAGTTTTTATTGAAAGCATAATTTTGAATATGTTTACTATGTTAAAGTTTTAAGCCATAAACTTTTGAGTGTTGTACCAATGTGTAGCAAAGGATATAATGTTATGTTTTAGGATGATGGATATGAGATCAAAAAAGTGTCTGAAACTATAATTGCTACTGGAAAGAGGATAAGTGGAAATATCTATCAACTCAAGGGTCGTGGTGGTCATTATGACTCGGATTAATGACAGCTATATATGACATATGAGAATGTGTCACATCAATTTTGATAACTTGATTAGAATCATTTTGTTCAAGCAGTGAGAGATCTACTGAGGATTAAAAGCCTATCAATGTTGCTTGTAGAGATTGTCAATTCGGAAAACAAACTACAAGTAATTTGAAAAGAACAATCTTCTACCAAATTATTGGAATTGGTACACACAGATCTTTGTGGTGTAACAAGAGTGAGAATTCTTCAAGGTGATATGTACTTCATACTTTTTATTGATTATTATACTAGAATGACATGGGTTACTTTTCTTAGAGAAAAAATTGAAGCCCTAGATAGATTTAAAGCATTCAAAGATATGGTTGAGAATGAAATGGATTTGAAGAAAAAAAAATTATGTTCTAATAGCGGTGGAGAGTTCACCTCCAATGAATTTAACATGATTTGTGAGAATCATGGCATAAAGAGACAATTTTTTTTGCCCCTAGGTCTCCTCACTAGAATGGGGTAGTTGAGAGGAAAAAGAGACTATTCAAGAAGTTGGAAGGGATATGATGAGAGAAGTAATTCATACTATTATTTACATACTAAATAGATTTCAAGCAAGATCTAACAACACAAAGACTCCATACAAATTATGGTATGAAAGGATTCCTACTATCAACTACTTTAGAGTGTTTGCAAACAAATGCTATATCAAAAGAGATGATGAAAACTTGGGAAAGTTTTATGCAAGTTCTAATGAAGGTATCTTCCTTGGATATTCACTAAAGGAAAATCTTACAAATGTTACAATAAAAGACTAAGAAGAATTGTTGAAAGTACAAGTGTCAAGGTTGATTAAGATATGTAGAATTCAATTGTAATAGATGGATATGATTCAAATGAGCCTACTTGTGGAGAAGAAGAATAAAAAAGCTAAGGAAAATGAAGTATATAATGAAGAGAAATGAGCTATAGAAAATACCCCTAAGACCCCTAAGTATGTGTATAGAAATAATTCTAAAGATAGAAAATTGGAGACAAAAATAATGGTGTGTTGACGAGAAGAAGAGTTGTTGAAGCAGAGGTAAATCTATGTTTACTCACTAAAATTGAGCCAAAGATAGTAAGTGAAGCATGTATAGATGAACATTGGAAGAAGAACTTATGTAGATTGACAATAATAAAACTTGGGAACTAGTTTCTAGACCTGAAAGAAAAATCATTATTGGAAATAAGTGGGTATTCAGAAAAAAATTTGAATGAGAATGGAGAAGTGGTAAGAAACAAGGATAGGCTTGTATGTAAGGGCTATGCACAAGTTGAAGGAATAGAATTTGAGGAGACATTTTCTCTGGTAGCTAGAATGGAAGTGATGAGGATGTTTTTGGATTTTTTAGCACATATAGACTTTGAAGTTCATTAGATGGATGTGAAGTATGCTTTCTTGAATGGATGATTGGAAGAAGTTTACATGGAACAACTGGAAGGATTTCAGTTGTCAAATAAACCTAATATGGTTTGTAGATTGAAAAAGGAATTGCATGGATTAAAAAAATCTCCCATGGCTTGTTATGCATGCTTGGAAAATATTTGATTCAACAAGGCTTCAATAAAGGCATCACAAATAGTAGTCTTTACTTCAAATTTGAGGAAGATCGAATCTTGATAGTATTTGTGTATATTGATCAGATAAGCTTTAAAGGCAATGAAGCATGTGCATGAAATTTGTAGAAGAGATGTAGAAAGAGTTTGAGATGTCTATGTTTAGGGAGATGAATTTATTCCTTAGGCTACAAATCAATCAAACATATAAGGGTATCTGCAGGATCATCATGGAAAAAATAGGCCCTTAAGTTGCAAAAAATTTAGAAAAATCAGATTTTGGCAACTAGACGTAAGAATTTGAATAATTTATCTATATTATTTAAAAAATATGTAAGAATAAAATTTGTAGAAAATTAAATGTAGTTTCTAAACTACTAGGTTTTTTTTTAAATAATAATCTATTTGAGAAAATTTGAAATTTCAATGCAGAGCACTTAAATTTGGGGGAAAAATAAGTAGGTGTTTGTCCCACCCTAACCACAATAAAATGATAATATTTTTCTGAGATTTTAGATATAAGTAGAGGACTCATGTCTGGATATGATGCATATTTTTGTAATTTTTTTCCAAGTAAATAATTAATTATGAATTTTTTATTACAACTTTTAAAAATATAAAACTTGTATGCTCAATTACCTTAACTTGGTCAAAACTTCATGAAATTCTTTTTTTAATCCTATAGTATTTGAAGCATAGAATGTGATGCATGTTTCATATTCAAAAAATGTGATACCATTTGAAATCTATAGATGTTTTTCAATCAACCTATCAATCAAGACTTTAGTCACCGAGTAATTCAAATAGAAAATGAATAATTATTATTTATTAAATTCAAATTAAATCATAATTTATATTGGTGGAAATCTAAGAATCTTCTTTAAAAACCCTTTTCATTTCATCAATTTTGGGTAAAAAAAAAGTTGTCGGCCACATACCCATCATATCGCCACTTTTTGGCCCATCATGATCCTGCACATACCCATAAAGGAATATTCTTTTCACAATCAAATTATGTTAAAGAGATGTAGAAGAAGTTTGGAATGGATGTCTCCAAACTAGTATGTACTCCTATGGTTACTGGTTGCAAACTAAGGATTATGAATCCCCTATGGTTGATCAGAGTAAGTATAGATCTATGATTGGTGGACTGCTATACCTAACTGCTACTAGACCGGATATCATGCATGTAGTTTGTCTTGTGGATAGATTTCAAGAAGATCCTATAGATACACATGTTGGAACAACTTGAAGAGGATATTCAGATATTTGAAGGACACACTAGATTATGGCGTGTGGTATCCTAAGGATATTGATTTTCACATTAAGTGATTCCACATATGCAGATTGGTTTCGTTGTGTTGATGACAAGAAAAGTACTAGTGATGGTGTATTCTTTCTCGAATGTAGATTGGTATCATAGATTATCAAGAAACAATATTTTTTTTCTTTATCTACTATAGAGGCTGAGTACACTGTAGTAGTATCTTGTTGTACATAGGTATTGTGGATGAGGAAAACATTGAAAGATATCAAAGTAGTGTATGATGAGCCTATTTCTATCTTTTGTGATAACACAAGTGCAATCAATATTTCAATGAATCTAGTGATACATTCAAGAAAAAGTAATTAATCAATTAGGTATCACTTTTTCAGAGAGAAGGTCATGGATAATCAAGTAAATCTTGAATATGTACTTAGAATGGATCAAATTTATGACATATTTACTAAGGCTCTTCCTAAGGATACTTTTGGGTATCTTTGAGAGAAGTTGGGGGTTATTGTCCCTCATTTAAACTAGATGCATATGGAGATGCATCACTCTAGTAGATCTATGGATTCATTCTTTATTTGGACTGATATTGGTGGCTACCTCTAAGGGGAAGTAGGTAGTGACATTGTTGTAGTATGAAATCTATGTTGTCACGATGTAGAGGTTGCTAAGTTGATTGTTGTTTACTCGTAAGGGAGAGTCTTCAGAGCATTTTTAAGTATCTTAGTTCTATCTTCTTTCTTGTTTCTATTCTACCAATGAGCTTGGGCTATGAGGCTTTCTAGACAGTGTGTCATATTCTGGTAGCAAGCCTCTTTGTACTTGCTTTTGTAATATTATGTTGTGAGCTAATCCTCACCATGGTTTTTACGTCATTGTGTTTTCTACATAAATATAGTGTTCTCTTGTGTATGGTTTTGGTTGTTTCATTTTTTGTTATCTTCTTTTCATGTTTAAACATTATAACAGACTAAGTGAACCTTTAATAAATGCATATTTATTTGATTACTATTGAGGGTTTTGATGCTTTAATTTAGTACAACTAATTTCCCCTCCCTCACAATTATCTTGTTAATTCAACACCAACTTCTCCCAAAGATGTCGAAATTATCCTTAGGAAGATCCTTAGTGAATATATCAACTATTTAATCATTTGTAGGAATATATTCAAGTTTTACCTCATTCTCTACAATCTTCTCTCTTAATAAGTTATATCTAATTGAAATATGTTTTTTCCTTGAATGAATTATTGCGATTTTTGAAATATTGATTACAATTGTGTTAACAGAGTAGATAGAAATTAGTCCATCATACACCACTTTGATATCCTTTAATTTTTGCCTCATCCATAACACCTATGTGCAACAAGATGTTGCAATGTACTTAGCCCTTACAGTAGATAAATATATTGAATCTTGTTTCTTACTTAGCTATGATATCAATATACATCCAATAAAGAATGTACCACCACTTGTACTTTTCTTGTCATCAACACAACCAACACAATCAACATCTATGTAAGCAATCAAAGTGAAATTAGAATCATTTTGATACCATGATCCATGATCCATAGTTCCCTTAAAGTATCTGAATATCCTCTTCACTACTGCAACATGTGACTCCCTAGGATCTTCTAGAATCTAGCCACAAGAAAAACTGCCTGCATGATATCAATTATAGTAGTAGTTAGATATAGTAATCTACCAATCATTGATCTATACTTGATATGATAATCCTTAGGAGATTCATCATTCTTGCTCAGTTTGAAACTAGTAACCATAGGAGTACATACCACTTTAGAGTATTCCATTAAAAAATTCTTCAATATTTCTTTGACATACTTTGATTGTGAAATGAATATACATTTTTCTGTTTTATTGATTTGTAACCCAAGGAAGAAATTCATCTCCCCAAACATAGACATCTCAAATTATTTTTGCATTTCTTCTACAAAATTCTTGCACATAGCTTCATTACCTCCAAAAAATTATTTCATCAACATACACAACCATGATGAATATTTGATCTTTTTCAACTTTAAAGTAAAGATTACTATCTATGGTACTTTTATTGAATCCTTATTGTATCAAAAACTTATCCAACCTTGCATAATAAGCTGTGGGAGATTTCTTCAATCCATATAATACCTTCTTCAATCTGCAGACCATATTCGGTTTTTTTGATAACAAAAATCCTTTTAGTTGTTCCATGTATACTTCTTCTAATTCTCTATTCAAGAAAATATTATTCACATCCATTTGATAAAATTTAAAGTCCTTATGTGCTACACAATCTAAAAAATTCTTGATATCTTCCATTCTTTCCACCAAAGAAAATGTCTTCTCAAAATCTATTCCATTAACTTGTGAGTATCCCTTACACACAAGTCTTGCTTTTTTTCTTACAAATTCTCCATTTTCATTCGATTTGTTTCTAAACACCCACTTCATTTCAATTATGTTTTCATTTGTAGGTCTTGGGATAAGTTCCCAAGTCTAATTTTTCTCAATCTATAGTAGTTCTTCTTTCATAGATTTTATCTAATGTTGATATTTGCATTCCTCAATCATTGTTTAAGGTTCAACTTTAGAAAGTAAAAAAAAAATTATCTCTGCTTCAGAAAATTTCCTTCTTGTTAACACACCTTTTTTTTCTCCAATAATTGGTTCTTCAAAATGATTCCTATACACATACTTAGGGGTTCTAGGGATATTTTATGAGGCTTATTTCTCTTAAATCTATAGTTCCATTTCTTTAGATTTTTTTTTTTCTCTTCAAATAGGCTCATTTTATTCATATCCATCTATCACCACTTAGTTCTAAAAATATTCATCAACCTTGACACTTGCACTTTCAACAATATTTCTTAGTCTTTTGTTGTAGCACTAGTAGGCTTCTCTTTTAGTAGAATATCTGGCCGCACCCACAAAAGGATATGAAAATCACAGTAAAACCTTTCCTAGGAATTGGACATTCCAACAGGTGACATATATCTCTCTATGGACGTTCATTTACTTGTCAAACTAGGGGACGTATACTTTAAATGGCGTGGCAAAATATATGCACTAAGAACTAGTTTTGGTCAAATCTTAGTAGAAATAAATACTGGAAAGGAATTATATCCACACTACAAGAAGGTAATGCAAAGTTCTTTAACTCAACTATGCTTTGATTAAAACAGAAACCATAACAGCTATGACTAAAGCATAAACCATGAACTAGCCTTATGCTCCAGGAATAGGCACAAGGATGGATTCTCTATGCTGTAGGAGCAGTACAAGACTGAGTTTGTATAAAAACTTCAAAGATGAAAGCTAACTGAAGATCAACAGAAAAAAACAACTAACTAGCTAGCTACAGATACTTACTAAGTGGGCCCCCTTAGCAAGCATCTAACGATTACACAGATGCTAAACTCAGAACTTCATCGAAATTTATTCATGAAAATAGAATGGTATACATTGCTTTGTTGATGTGGAAACTAACAACAAAATCTATCTCTGATCATCCAGATTCTGTTTCTCATTATCATACTGATTCTTACATGATATCTGTTATCACTATACTTCTATATTTTTCTAACTATCATCTCTCTGTCTCTCCCCTCTCACTCGCGCAGGAGGAGAACTTTATTTAAAAACAGGAGAGCAATTAACTAACTAACCCCATCAAAGAAATACGTGGAAGTAAAGTATATCCCCGAATCAAGGATCAAACTTCATAATGAATTTATGCATTCATCCCAATTTGGAGAGAATCTAGTGCTCCACTCTTTCCAAATTGACTGTCATTAAAATTATTTCCCATGGTTTCGGTCAAAGAGTCTTCACCGAAGCTTCCTCAAAGTCGTGTAGGAAATGGACTTTACTGCAAGGCCGAGATCGGCTGTGCTTGACTAGATCATTCTTCAACAACCTGTGAAACAAAAGGTACAGATGCGAAAGAAAAGGCATATGGCACATACACGATATCTATTCATTAATCACACATTTTAAATCTACTTCATCATTCAAAAGTTGTACATGATATACCAGTCATTTTAGGAAGTCAACAGGGCAATAAATGCAATCAAGTCAACACAATGAGCTGCAGGAATATGAAAGTATCTTGCTACAGGATATCCCAATAAAAGGTTTCAACAAAGTTTAAATAGCCATGAAATAACAAAAGTAAAGGAATTTAAAAGTTTATCATAACATCCAAATTATGAGCATATTTTAAGCTCATCACTTCCCCCTACTTAGCCCAATGCTGGTCCTCCAACATTAACTTTTATGGTGGTTTCTCTGAAGTCAGTGGTTGTTGCATGACTCGGAGATGGATTTCAAAACCTGTAATAAAATCCTCTAAAATCCTGGCACATTTCATACTTTCGGTCTTCTAATTCATTGTTAAGATTTGTAACCTGGTGAGGATAGAGGGGCCACATTAGCACAAGGGGTCTGAATGTCAGTGGCAGCCACAGTTCAAATCTTGTTTGAAGTCCCATTTGAATATATCTGCTGGTTCGTTTGAGAGCTGCTGTGAAATTTAGGGGACCATGTGGTTCTGACTTTCTTAACCCAACAGTTAATCTCTCCCATCTTTTCTCACTTCTAGTATATGCTAGTCTCCAAAACGAATATTGTTGTGCCTAGAATTCATCATATACCTATTTCCTGATATCAAATATCTTCTCTTTGGCTGTAACATTATTAATGCCATATGTCAGAGCAAACCAATCTTTCAGCATTGCATGGGGGTTTGAACTTTGAGAGTGTAACAAAATAGGCTCAGTTTTCTCAGCTTCCTCATATGTTTCCCACTGCCTGCCATAATTTGCCTCATTTGCTGCCCATGACATAAATGCTCTCAAATGAATATCACCAATATATAGAAGAGGATTCCATTCTGTTTCAAATGGTATTAAAAATCCATGCAAATAGAATTCACACAGATAATTCCTTAACCAGATAGGGGCTGCCTGGTATGCTTCATAAAATTCTTTGGCAGAATGAATTATAGGATCTTGGTTTCTGGAAATTCTCATCAATTGAAACCATAAAAATTGTTCTTTAAGGCACAAAGCATAAACTCTGGGTGATGGTCTACATTCCATAATCTGACGAGTTACTTTTAACATTTCGTCCATTTTTGCTTTCAACTCAGCAATTTCTTGTTTCTGACTTTCAATTTCTTTTTTCAATTTCTTCTTTTCTACTTCCCATAGACTTTGTTGCATATCAGTCTGGGCTATGTGTCGGAAAGTCAGGGTTTGCAATGTAACTGCTTCCCAATTAGCTTTAACATATTCCAGAAACTCAATTAAAAATGTCCTCCTATACACAACAATGGCTTTACAAATTGTAGGGTGAAATACAACTTCACTAGGCACATTCAATTGTTCAATCTGTTCTTGCTGTTGCTGCACAATAAATTCTTCTTGTTACTGCGGTGGAGAAGTCTGTGCTTCCTCTGAAAATTGCATAGCAGCAGCAGCCAAATCATCAAGATTTGGTAACCCTTGCTCATTCTGTCATGTTTCGTTTGCTTCAATTTGTTCCCCTTCAAGAACGAATGAACTCTGAGCAACATCCTCAGACACATTCTGTGAAACATTAAATTCAGACTCAACAAACCCTTCTGAAATCACAATAACCTTCGGTTGAGGTGAAGTAGGGGAGGTCTTAGATTGTTTCCTTGTGGAAACCCTTCTTGGCACTGGTACGGCTGCAAGAGGTGTTCCGGTAGCTTTCCTCTTTCTTATTTTTTCAGAGGGCTCTGCCCTACCAGAGGATGACGGTGAACTAGTAATAGCAACAGGTGTTGCTATAGGAGAAACAGCTGCAGGGGAAGGTGTTGCAGGAGAGGAGTATTGCCTTTTCTGAGAACGAGGGTCAGATTCAGGGGACCCTTCTGCCTTTGTTTTACCCTTCTCTCTCCTAGTGGTAGACCTAGTTTGTACCCTAGCAGAGGATTCAGGTGTGAAAGCTGGAGGACCAGGTGCTACAGGAGTAGATGAACCTTGCCCTATTCTACTGGTAGATGCAATTTCTTTCTTCTTTCTTTGAGGCCGTGGGGTAAGTACCCTAGGGGGTTGTAGAATTTGAAAACTCTTTTGGGCATCAAATTGTTGCCAGGAGAGAGGTGAGACATCCCTGAAAGAGCGCTCAATCAGTAATTTAATAAGGCCATGATGAGTGACAGAATTGTCTTTCCCCTGTTGAGTTCCATGGGCACTTTGTTCTAAAAATTTTGACAAGAAATTTAGAACATTTACAACTAACCCATGCCTCATATGGCTTAATAATTTAAAATGATGAGAATGCAGGTAGGAGAAATGGCCTTCATAGGTTAAATACCTGATTATATAAGTGGCATACTCTGAATAAGGAGGAGGCAACGATACGCGCTTGCATCCTTGCTTGGAGACTTCCAGAGGTCCATCAGCAGGCATTAAAAACTTAGCCCTTGCAGCTATAGCGTCTGAAGAAAAGTTTTCTCCAACGGCTGGAAGCCCGGTTACTTCAGCAATTCTATCTTCAGTTGCAACAACTGTTAGACCCCATATAGTAGCTTCCCCTTCAGAGAGTGTTCTCAAAAATTCTCCAGCAGCCTCCTCATCAAAGTCATTTAAACTCAAAAAATAATTTAACCATCCACAGAGGTTGAATGCTTGGACTGTTTGCGGATTTTGCAATAACAATTCATGAGCTACAGGCTCATGTCGCACCAACTGACCTCCCATATTTGTAATTTTTTCTTAGCTGAACTCAATTCTTTGCTGAAGATTCAAATTCTTTGTTTCCCTTTTTGCTCTGGTTTTTCTTCTGTTGTGCCAACACATTTCTTTCTTTTTTCCAAAAATGAACTTTTAAACAAGCAGTCTTAATTGTAGTTTACAAGAAAAACATGCAATAAAGAAGGACATACGATCATATTTGAAAAGTACCAGAAAAGTATTAAAGAAAGGTCATATATGCAGTTATGGCAGCGGGGAAAAGACGGGTTTTAAAAGATGGATTACCCCGCCCCCTACTTAAAGTATGACATGTGTCCTCACATGTACTAAAGAACATGTAGATATTTGGGTAATAATGACTGGTACATGCATAGCAGTAAATGAATGGAATGAAATAAATCAAATATGCGATAAGAAAAGATATGGCGTACCTTGATAATTGCATGTACGTGTCAAGAAAGATGACGATGTCTACATGAATTGACAAGTGGGAAAGATATCTTAATTAAGGTTGATGCAGATGGATGAAGTGGATGGGTGACGTGGGCGGATGATTTGAACGGATGGAATGGATGGATGGGATGGATGGATTGAAGATAAAGAAGTGAGATGGGGGCGATAAATGAAAATGGAGAAAAAGGGGTTTTCGTTTTAAAAAGAAAACCTTTATTATGGGCATGCTTTTTTTAAAATTATGGTAACACTACAGGAGAAAGACTAAAGCCTTCAGCTACAGGAAGAGTAGCAGGAGGAACCTGAATGAACTGTTGCATGAATTCTTCCTTTGACACTAGTTTATGGTACTACCGGAGTCGGTGGCCATTAACTAGCAATTTGAAACGGACTGGATCAATTGTCACCAGTTGTACAGCTCCATTGTTGAACACATTTTCAACTTCATAGGGGCCAAGCCAGCGTGTTGTGAGCTTACCCTAGTTTTCTTGATATCTGGAATCATATAACAGAGCCAAATCTCCAGCAGAATTTTTTTTGGTTTTGATGTGTTGATCATGCCATTTCTTCCTTTGCTGTTGGATTACTTTTGTGTGCTTCAGGGCAGCTTTTCTCATTTCATCCAAAGCGTTTAGCTGCAGGAGATGGTCCTTCTATGCTGCAAATATTTCCATATTGAGTTCAAGAGTTGTCCTCAAAGTTTTGTGCTCAAATTCAATGGGCAGGATGGCTGTTTTCCCATAAAGTAGCTCAAAAGGTGTAAACCCAGTTGTTGTCTTCCATGTAGTTCTGTAGGCCCAAACTACTTCAGTAAGTCTATTGCTCCAATATTTTCTATGGATCTGCACTGTCTTTATGAGGATCGCCTCAATTTCCCTATTTGTTACCTCCACCTAACCATTGGCTTGAGGATGATAGGGGAAGGACTTCCTATGTTTGATTTTATAGTCATTCATTAGTGCAGTGATCAAATTCGATGTGAATTGAGCTCCCTGATCAGTTACAAGCTCTCTGGGGACTCCAAATCTAGTGAAAATTTGTTCATACAAAAAGTCAGCAACTTTGTTATCCCGAGCATGAGTCATAGCTTTTACCTCGACCCATTTTGTGACATAGTCCGTGCAAACTAGAATGTATGACTTACCATTTGATGGTGGATCAATTGGTCCCACAAAATCCATTCCCCATTTATCAAAAGGGGTGACTATGACCTGCGGATATAGTGGCATTTCATCTGACTTAGTTGGTCTTCCCATATGCTGGCATCTGTCACACTTCCTTGTATAGGCCACATCGTCCTTGTGTAGTGTTGGCTAGTAGTACCCTATTGTAAGAACCTTCATTGCTGTTCTTTTTGCTGCAAAATGTCCCCCACATGGTTCATCATGGCAAGCATGCAAGATATTATAAGTCTCATCTTCTCTTACACATCTTCACATTACTTGATCAGGTCTAGTATAGAACAGACAATTTGCAATCCATGAAAAATTAAAACTTTTCTCTATTAACAACTTCTTTTCTTTTGGGGAAAAGTGAGTTGGTATTCTATTTGCTGCTAGATAATTGGCAATGTCTGCATACCATGGAGTATGTGCAGCAATTGAAAACAAGTGTTCATCAGGAAACCTATCATCAATGACCTCATGTGCAACAGGTCCAGCTGATTGGAGTCTTGATAAAAATTCAGCTACAACATTAGCTCTTCCTGGTTTGTCAATAATTGTAATGTCAAATTCTTGTAACAACAGGAGCCATCCTGCCAATCTACAAGAAATGGTAGGTTTGTTCATTAGATACTTGATTGCTACATGGTCAGTATGGACGAATATCTGATAACTTGTGACATAATGCCTAAATTTATTTAAAGCATACACTACTGTAAGCAATTCCTTTTCTGTAACATTATAGTTGAGCTCAGTACCTTGAAGGTTCTTGCTGATAAAGTAGATAGCATGCTCAATTGAATTTTATTTTTGACTTAGAACTGCTCTTATGCCAAAATCAGATACATCAGCATGTATGAAAAGGAAAATTCCATTTTGGACCTTGAAGAATAGGGGCTTTAGTAAGCAAGTCCTTTAGTTGTAGGAAGGATTTTTCACAGGCCTTCGTCCACTCAAATTGAGAATCCTTAGTTAACAAGGCATAAAGTGGGCTGGCAATTTTACTGAAATCTTTTATAAACCTCCTATAATACCCTGCATGGCCAAGGAAACTTCTGACATCTTTTTGTTTTGCAGGAGTTTGTAAATTCTGAATTACTTCAATTTTAGCAGGGTCAACCTGAATTCCATTTTTTGAAATATGATGACCTAGAACAATACCTTCTTCCATGATTAGAAAACACTTTTCACTGTTTAGAGACAAATTTTTCTCTCTGCACCTTGTCAATACCTTTTCTAAATTCACCAGTGCTTCTTCAAATGTGACTCCATAGGTAGTGAAATCATCCATATAAATCTCCATACATTCATGAGATATATCAGCAAAGATACTAATTACTGCTCTCTGAAATGTTGTTGGTGCATTGCATAGACCAAAAGGTAAAACTGAATAAAAAAATTTTCCCCATGGACAGGTAAAAGTGGTCTTATCTTGATCCTTAGGGGCATTTTTTATCTGATTGTATCCACTGTAACCATCCAAAAAGGAAAAATATCTTTTGCTAGATAGTGAGTCTAGTACTTGGTCTACAAAAGGTAGTGGAAAGTGATCTTTTTTAGTGGCATTGTTCAATTCTCTATAATCTACACACACTCTCCATTTTCCTCCTTTCTTGGGGACAATGACTAGTGGAGAAACCCATTGACTGTCAGAGATTGGGTAAATAAAACCAGCATCAAGCAACTTTTGAAGTTCATTTTTCACTATTTCTCTAAGTGTTGGATTTACTCTTCTTTGAGGTTGTCTAACTGGTGAGAAATCTTCTTTGATATATATCCTATGAGTACAAACTCAAGGATCTATTCCTTGCATGTCCCCATATTCCCATGCAAAAGCTTTATGTTGTTCTTGTAGCGTTTTTAATAAGTCATCCTGTTGAGATTGTGACAGCTTGCTATTCACATTCAAGCAATGACCTGGAGACAATTCTATCTGCTTCGTGAGATTACTCATAGAATCTACAGGTGGTGTTTGTACCTCTTGTGGAAGCAAATTATGCAAAATCACTGGAAGTTTAGGCAGTGAACTCTCAGAATCTGGTTGTTGCAGGAAACATTGAAGATGGCTGCCACTTGGATCAGATGAACTACCCGTATCAGGGTCAAATTGCAGAATTTGAAAAAGAAAAGCATCTTCACTCTGAAGTTGTGAGAATGGATCATTTTGAAGCATCATTAATTGAGCCAAAGAATTGGCTTCTTCAGTTTCTTCCCCCACATCTGGCCAAACAGGTTGGGACAAATCTGGTTGAGGTCTAGCAGGCGGATACAAGGCCAATTTCTTTGTGGACTACCCATCAGAAATGGTCATATCTTCATAACGACATCCTATAAAAGCATCAGCAGTTGCTAACCATGGTCTACCAAGGATAACTAGATACCCTCCTAAAGTTGCCTTAACTGATTTAATAATATTGTAAAATCAGCAGGATACTCCCAAAATTCAAGAGTGACAATTACATCTTCCACCATCCCATCAGGTTTAACTATGGAGATGTCTGCAAGCTGCAAAACTATTGGTGTAGACCTAATATTTGGAATATTCAAGGAGTCCATAGTATGCTTTATCATGACATTAATGGCAGCACCTAAATCAATCAAAACATTTTTTACAACTTGGCCATTTATATGTATCTGCACTACAGGACTTCTAGGGTCAATATACTTTGGAATGACTACATTTCCCAACATTATATCAGCCAATTTCCCTAAAACATAAATTGTTTGGGGATCCTTTTTCTTCCGTCCAGGCTTCTTCAAATAGGCTTCTTTAATAGCTTTTCCAAAAATGGGAACATCTTTAATAGCCTGAAATAAGGGGATTTGAATTTGTACATTCTTGAGCTGATCCAGAATGTCAAAAGTGGGCTCTTCCATAGATTTATATTTAGTACTTTCCAACCTCTAAGGAAAAGGTGGTTTGTCTTGACTCTGCAAAATAGGTTCCGTAAAAACTGTATCGGTTATACGCATATGCTCAGTAGGATTAGCAAGTGCAGTAGATTCTTCAAGGGGAGAATCTGGTATTTCAGTAATCAGAGGTGGTTTAGGAGCAGGTAAAGTAGTTCCAAACCTCAAATGGATGTCATTAACATTTAAGGCATAAGCTTGATATTGGTTTTCTTCGGCAAGATACGTAGGCTGTTGTGGCTGCTGCTGTTGCTTATTATTAGGATTTGGCAAGGGTTGGATAGGCATAGGCGTTTGCTTTGGAGGGCTAGGATTTGTGGTAGTTGTTGTAGGAGGTGGCATGAGGGCCTGAGGTTGTGGCTGTGGAAGCTGCAGGAATCCAGAGGACTGGTTTTGCCATTGTTGAGGACCTCTCCATTAAGGATTTTGCTGCCAATTTCCTGAAGGTGGGGTCCATTGCCCTTGTGGCTGCTGCCAACCTCCTTGAGGATATTTCCATTGTTGGTTCTGATAATTAGGCCAACTTGATTAAGGTGGATTCTAGGGTGGTGGTGATCCATATGCATGTTGCCATTGGTTATTATAGCCAGAATAAGGATTACCAAAAGTTAAAGGGTCTTGAGGCATACCTTGTCTTTGGGCCCATGGTCTCCTTTGTGCAACAAAGAACACTTAATCATCATCACCTTCTACTGGCTTGAAGTCAGTAGGTAGTTGTCTAGCTTCCAAATTAGCCACCATCTTGCATCTACAGTCACGCTTCTTCTGTCTGCAGTATGGATAGAACTCGGCCAAAACTACCTCAGCTTCCGCATGTTTCTTCCGAGCCTGCATAGTGTCCAGTTGTGTAGCCATATTATTAATGATGTCCTGCTTGAAATCAGACAGCAAATTTGTTATCTCCATCCGAGAAACTCCACCAGAAGAAGACTTCCCCACTATAGCATGATGACCTCGACCTTTCTTAACTATTGCTCGAGAATAGTTAAGACATATTTTCTTTATATCATCCCAAGGCAGTTGGGTTATATCACCTCCTCCCATTAGGTCCAGGGCATCTATACAGGCATCACTGATTCCCCTTAGAAAGAGTAGTTTCTGCGAGTCCTCATTGAGAGTATAGTTTGAGTTCCTTTTTAGTGAAAACAAAAACTTGGAAATGCAATCTTCCAGACTTTCATCCTCCTTCTGCTGAATTTGGAATATGTCATCACCCTTGCTGGCACTCTTACAATATTCCTTATACTTTTCAAGGAATTTCGTCTGCATAGCTGCCCAACTATCTACAACACCTCTTCCTAGACTCATGAACCACCTGAGAGCTCCTTCCTTCAAGGTGGAAGGAAATAACTTCAGTTTATGAGCGTTTGTGTTGTAGTCATAACTGTGGCAGAGGACATCAAATTCAAACAGAAAAGTTTCTGGGTCCTCCATAACCAAGCCATAAAACTTTGGAAGCAAGGAAGAGGGAATGTTTTTAAGATTGTCGGTATCTTGTTGGGGAACAATGGGGAACTCAAATGCAGGAGGTGGATTATTAGGTGGATTATTTGCCATGTTTAGTTGCTAGAATAACAGAGCAAATGGATTTTCCTCAGGTTCATTGTCAGCTGGGTCAAATGGTAGTTCAATAAACAAATTTTCAGGGAGGAACCTTCCCAGTGCGTCTCTTCTTCTTCTATGCATGTAATACGGTGAGTGGTGGCTTGAAATATTTTGAAAATTTTTGACTAACAAACTAAACTAATGCGAAAGATGACCTCTGACAAATTCCTAGCTGGACGCCATCCCCAGCAACAGCGCCAAAAATGGCCGCACCCACAAAAGGATATGAAAATCACAGTAAAGCCTTTCCTGGGAATTGGACATTCCAACAGGTGACTTATATCTCTCTATGGACGTTCATTTACTTGCCAAACCAGGGGACGTATACTTTAAATGGCACGGAAAAATATATGCACTAAGAACTAGTTTTGGTCAAATCTTAGCAGAAATAAATACTGGAAAGGAATTTTATCCACACTACAAGAAGGTAATGCAAAGTTCTTTAACTCAACTATGCTTTGATTAAAACAAAAACCATAACAGCTACGACTGAAGCATAAAAACCATGAACTGGCCTTATGCTGCAGGAACAGGCATAGGGATGGATTCTATATGCTGTAGGAGTAGTACAAGACTGAGTTTGTATAAAAACTTCAAAGATGAAAGCTAACTGAAGATCAATAGAAAAGAACAACTAACTAGCTAGCTACAGATACTTACTAAGTGGGACCCCTTAGCAAGCACCTAATGATTACACAGATGCTAAACTCAAAACTTCATCAAACTTTATTCATGAAAATAGAATGGTATACATTGCTTTGTTGATGTGGAAACTAACAACAAACTCTATCTCTGATCATCTAGATTCGGTTTCTCATTATCATACTGATTCTTACATGATATTTGTTATCACTATACTTCTATCTTTTTCTAACTATCATCTCTCTGTCTCTCCCCTCTCACTCGCACAGGAGGAGAACTTTATTTAAAAATAGGAGAGCAACTAACTAACTAACCCCATCAAAGAAAGACGTGGAAGTAAAGTATATCCCCGAATCAAGGATCAAACTTCATAATGAATTTATGCGTTCATCCCAATTCAGAGAGAATCTAGCGCTCCACTCTTTCTAGATTGACTGTCATTAAAATTCTTTCCCATGGTTTCGGTCAAAGAGTCTTCACCGGAGCTTCCTCGAAGTCGTGCAAGAAATGGACTTTACTGCAAGGCCGAGATCGGTTGCGCTTGACTCGATCATTCTTCAACAACCTGTGAAACAAAAGATACATATGCGAAAGAAAATGCGTATGGCACATACATGATATCTATTCATTAATCACACATTTTAAATCTACTTCATCATTCAAAAGCTGTACACGATATACCAGTCATTTTAGGGAGTCAACGGGGCAATAAATGCAATCAAGTCAACACAATGAGCTACAAGAATATCCCAATAACAGGTTTCAAAAAATTTTAAACAGCCATGAAATAACAAAAGTAAAGGCATTTAAAAGTTTATCATAACATCCAAATTATGAGCATATTTTAAGCTCATCAATATCTAAAGAAAATTCCTTCATCAGACATTGCATCAAATTTTCCCATGTTTTCTTCATCTCTTTTGATATAACATTTTCTTCCAAACACTCTGAACTACTTGAAAATAGGAATCCTTCCATACCACAACTCATAGGGAGGCTTTGTGTTGTTTCCTTTTGCTTGAACTTTGTTAAGTATATAGATAGTAGTATGAATTTCTTCTCTACTATAGACTTTGGGTAGGTTATCTTATTTCATCATAGTCCTTGCATCTTCTTCAATAGTTCTATTTTTCATTTCAACCACTCCATTTTGTTGAGGAGTCCTAGGGGCAAGAAAGTGCCTCTTTATTCGATGCTTCTCACAAAACATGCTAAATTCATTGGAGGTGAATTCTCCACCTTTATCAGACATCAAACACTTGTTTTTCATGTCCATTTCATTCTCAGTCATAACTTTAAATACTTTGAACCTATCGAGGGCTTAAATTTTTTCTTTAAGAAAGTAATCAATGTCATTCTAGAATAATCATCAATAAAAATCATGAAATACATGTCACCTAATGGTTATTTTTTAGAGCCAAATTTAATCTCACCATTTACTTATGAATTTTTCAAAATGCAATGATAAGTAAAGCCAAGGATTGGACAACAAACATGTAGTAGCTTGCTAGGCTAGAACTCTACTCTTTGAGCTCTACGAAACCCAGGATGGTGATCCTGACAATGTCTATATGATACTCTCATGCCATTTTACCACAAACATTGAAAACAAATATCCATATTAGATGCAAATAGAAAAAACTCCTTGAGGAATTGGAAGACCATTTAATGAATTGTATCTACAACTAGGAATGAGTAGTACTTCATACCACTATAATGCAATTATAGGTGTGTTAGAAATTATTGTAAACATTTGTGTTCTTTGTCAGGTATAGGTGGCTCACTAACATTAAAGGTGACCAAAATATGGACCTATGCCTTATCTCAAGGTGACAAATTCACATATGCAATAAATTGTAATACATTTAGCAAATTGAAACAAGTATTTGTAGAATATTGTATATTTCTTTGTAACACACAACTCAATGTGTCTAGAACTAGAAGCTCCTTAACAATCCTTAAATTTCACTTAAAAAACTATGATCTCATTTAAGAACTTATTTAGCTCTTTAAACTAAATCAAAAGATGAAATCACACATTCAATCAGATGATTGAAGATTGATGTAGTAGGGGGAGGCTTGAAAACTCACCAAACACAATTCCAAACAACAATAACAATTGTCAATTCACAATTTCATCATAACTTCTTCATTCAACAAGATCACACTATTTCCTTGTAGCATAGCAATTCCACTAAATCGGGTATTACTCCACTCTCACACCCTTTCAATTCATAACACAACATACATTAGGGACCCATTACAGATCCTTTCAACCTATCAAACAATCACCAATAGTTACTTTGCAACAAATTTCTCAAATCAGGGTTTCTACACTTTTTAGGGCTCAAATTAGCCCACTTTTACAAAGGGACCCCCTTCAAAACTTATCAAAATATCTTGAAACCTTGGGGAATCACTTCATACCTATCAAAACCTCATATTCCATCATTAGGTTCCATATAAATTCAATCACTTATTACCCAAACCATAAAACCAACTCTCTAGGCTTGGAAACCTTAGGTTTTATTGAAAGTAGCACTTCCCAACCAACCTAAAGCCTATCAATTGCTCAGACCAGTCTTAAATACCCTAATAATGTTTAATCCATCATAAAATAATGTTTTACAACACAAAAAATTAGTTTCACTCTCTAAAACCTCTCTTTTTGCAAGGAAAACTCAAAATTTACTCATAGGGTTTCACAGCCAATCCACTTCCAGACCTCCCCAACACTAACTCATTATTATAAAACCTTATTAATATTGGTGCAGACCCATTCCTCAAGTTACAAAGGCTACAGAAAGAGGAATGGGTGAAAAAGCCATTTTTATTGGTTCAAAACCCTCAAATTTGAATGTTTAGGTTGATTTGAGTAATTTGCTAATAAAATGCACAAAACATAATGCAAAACCTTCTAATAGTATTCAAAATAAATTCAATTCACCATAATACTAAAAAAAACAAATATAAGTCAAAAAATTGATGCACAGGCCATACAAACTACTGCTACAACAGAAAATACATAAAAAAATCAGTGAAAAATAGAGTTTATTTGTGTTTCAATCCTCCAAAATGTTTCAACAACCTCCAAATGAGTTCCTCATGGATTTTTATAGTCTTTACCACCTTAAAAAAACCTCTTCAACTTCTAGAGCTAACATTTGAAAGAGGTGACCATTGGTCTCCCTCTTTAGTGCACTTTTACAACCTTATATTATTCCAATTTAACAACTTAGTACTTTTTGTACATTTTGAACACCTTTCCACCTAGACACATAAAATTCAACAAAAATGAATTAATACATCAATATATGGTCTTATAGACCTTATTCTAAACAAAATTCACCCAAAAACCTATAACCTAGACTTTATGAACTTGACTTGACAATTTTTCACCAAAGGTGCTCCTGCACCATACTCCCTAGCTTTGAGCTTTCCCAAGTCTCTTGGAAAGATGAAAATTACATGTCCACCCTTGTAGTATTCATTCCTTTTTCCTCTTTGTATTTTTTCTTGCTTTGGTTCTTAATTTTCATTGACATTCTTGGGTTTTCCTTCACTTATTTGCTGCTCCAACTGTCCTCTTTTTACTGTGGGGTGGTTGTTCAACTTTCCATCTTCAAATCTTGATACATTCTCATCTGCACTTTGTTCTCCATTATTTTCCATCCATTTCTTTTATTCCTCACTCCTCATCCACTGTCCTTCAGTCTTCTTATCTACACTTTTATCATTGTCCAACTTAGAAAAATTTGTATCATCAATTATCTCTATAAAATCTATACCTTCTCTATACACTTTCCTTTTCATTTTCAGACCCTCAGTACGAACCTTTCTTGTGGCTTGCTATCCCATCAAGATTCACTATCCTTCTAGCCTTACAAACCTCTATACCATCATCCTTGTTAGTACTAAGTTCAGTCATATCAATACCACAAGTCACTATCCTCACATTATTATCCACTATATTCCCATTCATTATCTTTTCATTACCACAAACCACTGTCCCTCTTTCTACTTCCCTTCCAACTTCATCGACCACTATTTTTTCACCTTTTGCATGCATTTCCAAAGGATCTTTGCACTTGCACTGTGCTTTACCAATCTGTACCTCGTAATTCTCAACTATCTTCCTCCACACGAAATTATTTGTTCTCATAATTGATTGCAAATCATTTTCTCCACTTCCATTCACTGTCCTATCTCTATCAAACATGGTATTTTCTACTACACTCATATTCTTTCTTTCATTTTCATTCACACATTCTTTTCTCCCAAACATAATAACCTCACCATACTCTTCTAGATTCTCAATCAAGGGAGTTGAAAAAAACTCTCTACCATCCTTTTCTATGGTGTATGTGTTTTGTCTACCATTATGCAAGGCCAACCTATCAAACTGCCAAGGCCTTCCCAACAATAAATGACAACAACTCATGGGAAATATATCACAAAGCACTTCATCTTTATCTGGACCTATTTGGAATTTAACTCTTGCTTGTTCACTCACCATCAAAGACTGATTTTCACTAACCCATGACAACTTATATGGCCTCTTCCTAGGTACTCTTTGCAAATTCAATTTCTCTACCATCTCATGAGACACATATTATTTGTACAGCCTAAATCAACAATGAATTTGCATACCTTGTTTCTACACTTGTAGGTTGTCTTGAATAAAGCCTTTCTTTGAAGCAACTCTTCTTCTTTGGTGGTCTTGAAGATTTATTTCTTCACCATTAGTATTTCACCAGCTTCAACCCTTGCAATCAATTTGTTTGAACTTGAACTACTTCCAACTTGATCTTCTTGAATTATTTGAGCTCTTCTATCCGGTTTTCTTTCTCCTCCACTTGTTGATGAACTAGCCTTCTTAGGGAACTTCCAAGTAGGATGTCCAAATTCTTGACAATGATAACATCTTGCTCCAAAAGTGTTAGAGTTTCTTCCACCTACAAATCTGCCTCTTGTGCCTCTATATCGACCTCTAGAATCAACAACTTGTTCATCCCTCTTGCTTGATCCTTCTCCTTGATTTTTCAGTTGCTTGCTTTGGAGTAGAAAATGTTCCTCTTCCTCTCACTATTTTCTCTTGTATCCTCTTTACCTTATCTTCATCCTTCAATACCATTTTGTAACATTCTTCTACATTTCTAGAGTTAGTCAAAGCCAACTCATCCTGTATATTTATTCTTAAGCCACCCAAGTACCTAGCAATTTTCTCATCTTTATTTTCATTGTGATTAGACCTCATGCTTAATCTATAAAATTCATCAGTATATGCCTTTACATCCAATTCCTTTTGTCTCAAATTTTGCAACTTTTTAAACATTTGAATTTGATAATTTGAAGGGAGAAACTTACCTTTTAACTTAGCCACCATCTTGTCCCAATCCACAATCATAGACTTGCCTTGTTTCTTTCTCTCTGACTGTAGATAATCCCACCATACAAGTGCATGAACCTTAAGCTTTATTTTGCCAGTCTTCACTCTCTGTTCTTCAGGAATCTCTTCACATTCAAAATAGTTATCCAAACAAGCTATCCAGTCTAACAATTCATCTTCATTCAAATTACCACCAAACTTTTGCACATCTATTTTTACCTTGTATTTGTCACCTTTTATAGCCTTTATCAACTTGGCCATTATCTGGTCTTCTTGATCAAGCTTTCCTTCAACATCTTCAAAATATTCATCATCTTCTTCTTATAACTCACTAGTCTCAATTTCTTCTCTTCTCTTATTGGTTTCTAAGACTTCCAATCTCTCTTTTAGTTCTCCAATCTTGCCTCTTCACCTTCCAAGCTTTCTTTCTCACAATCTTTAACTCTCTTTTATAAGAATCTGGTACCTTTGCTTTGATACCACTTTGATGCAATTGGGGGAGGTCTGAAAACTCACCAAACACAATTCCAAACAACAATGACAATTCTCAATTCACAATTGCATCATAACCTCTTCATTCAACAAGATCACACTATTTCCTTGTGGCATAGCAATTCCACTAAATCGTGTATTATTCCACTATCACACCCTTTCAATTCACAACACAACATGAATTAGGGACCCATTATAGATATTTTCAACCTATCAAACAATCACCAATAGTTACTTTGCAACAATTTTCTCAAATAAGGCTTTCTACACTTTTTAGGGCTCAAATTAGCCCACTTTTAGAAAGGGAACCCCTTCCAAACTTAACCAAATATCTTGAAACCTTGGGTCAGCACTTCATACCTGTAAAAACATCATATCACATAATTATTTAATAGAAATTGAACCACTTATTACCCAAACCATAAAACCCACTCTCTAGGCTTGGAAACCCTAGGTTTTATTGAAAGTAGCACTTCCCAACCAACCTAAATCCTATCAATTAATTATAGCAGTCTTAAATACCATACTCATTCTTAATCCATCATATAATAATGCTTTCCAACACAAAAACTCAGTTTCACTCTCTAAAACCTCTCTTTTTGCAAGGAAAACTCAAAATTTACTCATAGGGTTTCACACCCAATCCACTTCCAAACCTCCCCAACACTAAATCATCATTCCCACACCTTCTTACTGTTGGTGTAGACCCATTCCTCAAGTTACAAAGGCTAAAGAAAGAGGAATGGCTCAAAAAGCCATTTTTATTGGTTCAAAATACTCAAATTTGAATGTTTAGGCTGATTTGAGTAATTTGCTGATAAAATGCACAAAACATAATGAAAAACCTTCTAATAATATTAAAAAGAAAGGTAATTCACCCTAATACTCAAAACACAAAAATATGAGTCAAAAACTTGATGCACAGGTCATACAAACTACTGCTACAATAGAAAATACATAAGAAAATGAGTGAAAAATAGAGTTTATTTGTATTTCAATCCTTCAAAATGTTTCAAAAACCTCCAAACGAGTTCCTCATTTTTTTTTAGTGTTTCCCACCTAAAAAAAACCTCTTCAACTTCCAAAACTAACATTTGAATGAGGTGACCTTTGATCTCCCTCTTTAGTGCACTTTTACAACCTTATATTATTCCAATTTAACAACTTAGCACTTTTTGCACATTTTGAAAAACTTTCCACCTAGACACCTAAACTTTACCACAAAAGACTTAATACATCAATATATGGTCTTATATACCTTACTTGAAACAAAATTCACCAAACAACCTATAACCTAGACCTTATGAACTTGACTTGACAATTTTTCACCAAAGGTGCTCCTGCACCAAAGACAAATAAATGAACCTTGATTCTTTTATTCATAATTCAAAATCCAAAATTACAAAGGAGAGAAACTAATCCAAGAACTTGCAATTATCATTCATATATATTTTCTATTGTAGAAAAATTAAGCTCATTATTGATTTGAATACATTCCTAAGACTTGACACTAATCTATTTCTGTATGCTTGAAATTATCAAAATTACTCATATGAGGTCAAAAATTGCTTAACCATCCAAAAAATTGTGTAATTGGTAGTGAATTCCTATTTATAGAAAAAAAAAAGGGAGCAACAAGCATTGGGCCAAATTATAATTAATGTCACATTTACATTTGACATACATTTAAATTTCAACTTCAACATTCCCTAGGCAGTTATATTTTCTCATTGCAAGTGGGGGGAAAATATATAAGACAAAACTTATTTCCACATATTGAAGAAGACACACCCATCTTCCGAAAGGAATCTCTCATTTGTTGCAACGACTTCCAAAATATCTTCTTCACAAGCCAAAAATATTAACCAAATGTAGGATCCATCATCAAAACCTTTAAAGCATAAAAAAAAATAGAGAGATAAAAAATGACCCATCCAAGTCATTACTGGTACCACTAATTTCTATGTTGGAGAGAGAACAATATTTTTTTGCAATACTTCAACAAAAGCCTAATCTATATTGTTTTTAGGATATGCATTGTTTCTCTCCCATCCATTAATTATCATGGTTGTAGAATTCAACACCAAAATTATACTCACAACCCCACCATTGAAATTCAATCCTCCAGTACATCCAAGTATTTTCTCTTCCAAGCTTGGAATTCCTCTTTATTACGCTAGTTGAATTTCATGACATTATCAGTGTTTTTTCTGTAAGGCAAATTCTTGGTAACAATTTGATTGGTTTTCTTATCAATATATGCCAAGACAATATTTGTGTGGGCTAGCATTTCCATGTTCCTCTTTAGTATACCCATATCATGTTCCTAACAAATTGAAGTAGCTTGTCCTGAAATGACATCATTAGTTTCCTTTCTCCACTCTTGCATGGTTTTTATGCTAGCATCACCCCTTAAAATAGATGGGAGGAGACCATGATTTGTTTCATGAAATTTTTTAACCAATTCCCTTATGTTAGCCTCCAAAGGCTCAATATTTCCCCTAAATTCCTTAATCTCATTTACAATAGTAATGGTGGGTTTAAGCTTCTCAGGGGGGTTAGCATCTTGCTTGGCTCCAATAGACATCATTCTCAACTCTTGCAACCTAAGGATCCATGTCTCCATGAGTGGAATAGCTCTCTCCTTATCATTACCAAAATTATTTATAGAAAACTTTATGGAGGAATAACTACCATTAATTTTTCTTTAATTTTTTATTAACCCCACTGTTTAGGTGCTACAAGATTGTAGTGACAATATTCATATTACTGACAAAGATTTCCTTATTGATATTGTCACATTTTTCTTAGTATTCACTTAGTTGCTTAAGAAAATCCTCCTTACTGGCACCTTCCTCTTTCTGTGGTACTTTAGATGTGTCTATCTATACCACTAAAATGGGTATAGTTCCCATATTATATAGCATAATTTCCCATGAGGAAATTGTGGTAGGGGTATATTCAACAGGTGCTAGTTTAGGTGAAATAGTAGGGGAGGTAGCATCAGTTTGCTTTTGCTCTCTTGGTTGTAAATTTTGCAATTTCTCCATCAATAACACTATCTCTATTTGCATATGCATCTTTTTTTGTTCATTCTTCCCATAATCAACCAGCAAGTCATTGTATTGCTTCTTGATTTTTTCCTTTTCTATAGTTACTGACTCTATTGTGGGTTTCGAAAACTGGGAAACATGCACTGAAATTGTTTCCTCCTCAAGATTTGATGTCTCTAACACTCTCGTTATTATCAGGCCTCCCTTGTAGTCTAGTTCAGGCTCTACAATATTAGGCTTCCTTGTGGTAGCGGCTATGGACCATATAGTTAATGCATCCCACTGCTCACTAAAAGTTGATCCTTGTAGTGTAATTGTAGCTTCTTTTTTTGAATTGTAAAGTGATTTGTCACACCTCTTTATCATATCAAAAGGAATAGTAGAGGACAGATCCCACTCTAGTAATGAAAAAACACCACTATTTCTCACCAATTTTTTTCCTTCTTCTACAGTCATTTTCTCGTATTTGGCTTTTATCTCTTTCAAGAGCTATGCTTGAATAGTTGCCTCTACCAACTCTAGATGAAGAATTCTTTGTTTAGCTACAATAGTAACATATTCATCCTTCGTAGCCCTATAGAAAAATTAAATGAAAGATTGAGATTTTATGAATGAACCATCATCCATGAATTTTGTGCAAGCCTCCACCCTGAGATCATCATATTTATTTATCCCAGTGAGGTCAGCCTTGCTCAACCTCATACTCAATTGTTGCGACATAATCACTGCTAGTGTAGAAGGAATTCCTTGTTGCATTTCATGCTCATATACCCAAATCTCTTCACCAGGTTCATCATCATCATAATCCACCAAACTTGTTGGTTCAACCTTTTTCTTCTTGAATGGTGGTTCTTTTGGTGGCGAGGCATGTTATGATGGGGCATCAACATCCACAATTTTAGGCTTGGTTGTCCTTGGAGGAGATGGTGGTGGAATTTGTGGCACTTGAGAAAGTGCTCTTTGCTCCTCTTGTTGAGAGAGAGTAGCTATTGCATCATGTTTCTTTTCTTTGTTCTTCCTTCTTATGAAAAACTTGATTTTACGTTCCTTGGGAGGCTAGTCTATAGGTCTTTCCTCCATAACATGGATTTCTCCTCCACCCTATTCCTCCTCCATAGGGGTTTTCCCATTGTCTTGAATATAATTCTTTCACCCCCAAGGTGACCAACCATTGTTTCTAGTAGAGCTATAGAAATTTTTTGAAATTTTTGGGTGTCTTTCCTTGTCATGATTTTGAGCTTCTATGTTTGAGGGTAGCATTTAGGGTTTAGGTCAAAAACCCTCTTTTCAAAATTCATATAGTGACAAGCCTTGAATGTTCTAATCCTCTATTGACCTGTCACATCTAGTTTCCACTCACTTTAGTTTCAACTCGAGCCATTGAAATGGTTATTCACACTAGCCCCTTTTGTCTAAGTCTGTCGGTCACCATCTACAAGCTTATCATTTCAATTTTTCCATAGTCGAGCTAAATATTTCATGTATTAAGACTTATGTATTAAGTCTTTCCTACTGAGGGTCAAGTCGCATCGACCTAGTCATGGCCTCATTTTTAAAACTAACTTTGTTGCATGTGCCAATATTACCGACTATTTGATCTCAAGAATTGATCATGGTCATTCCCTGCCAGACCTACATGATTAAAATAGTGATTAAATAAATGCTACAGGGTCAGCGGGCTATTAACACATGTATCACTATGGCTGTAGGGCCTAATCTGCACTGTTGAACTTGACGTCTTAAGATTTTAGATCAATGGCCATGATGCAACAGAGAGATTGAATCTCAATCATTCCCCACTCAACCTGTGGGATTAAAATATTGCTTTCATAAAAAAATTTGGGTTAGTGAACTATCGACACATGGATTATACGATCACTTGAAAACAAGAGAATTTATGGCCAAGTTTTATGAGGCGGATTTGATATTGTTACCTGATATTCAACATATGTTTGATGAGGTTAAGCCTCTACAAACATGGAAGCACCAGGTGGATACCACTATTGTTTCTCAGGTAACTCTCATTGTGAGAATGTTGACATTGATATATTGAAGAATATTCCTGAGAAACTATCATTCATCATTTTCTTCCTAGAAGATTTCAAAAAAGAATCCAATTTAGTGATGACAAAGTACTGTCCGTATAGAAAGAAGATGGATTAAATCATTCATTTCAATTGGTCATTTGATGCAAAATATGAGCAATGGAAGAGTATATTTATAGATGAATTAGAATTTTGAAGAAAGGAATGGAGAACACATATACTTGGTCAAGTATAGTACAGGTCTGGCCTTAAATATTACAATGTAAAAATATATGTGTCTCCAAATTGAAAACACAACAAATAATTGTTGATCACCAATGACTAGGAGGCTAACTTGGATGTTTATTCACCTTTTCTATCTTTTGCATATTTTTGTCATTTTTCTCAAAGGAATGAATATGTTGTAATGGTTAGAAGATTATTCTTTCTAAAATAGTGTCTTTTGGAAGGCAGGTCTATCTTCCTTAGCAAATGGAAATAAAATTTGTCTCATATATGTTCCCTCCAATTGAAAGTGTAAATATAGCTACAAAGGGAATAAATGTTATTGTAGTCAAATTGAAATGTGACATGTGTACTTTTCAGCCTAAAGATTTTTTTTCTCCCTTTTTCTCATAAAAGGGAATTCGGGGCCATTAGTATGGGTCCCTTTTTGGAATCTAGATCCAAATTATGCAAATTGTGAACAAAGAGAGAACATATTTGAAGTTTGTATCTTAATTTTAGAGTCGAGTAAGTGAGCTTTGTCAATTGCATGGTTTATGAACATATATAATCAATAATGTGAATCTATTGAGTCTATCATCTCTCTAGCTTTACATTGTATCTAAATTATTAATGAAAATTTGATCAAGAATCCTTTCATTAATCTTCATTGTCATTTTCCTTTGATGTATGTTTTAATTTAGGCTTTGGTTCAATGGATCAATGAAAATGCTTTAATTAAAACATGAATTTGTATACTTGTGTACTAGATTTGATAAGTATTCATAGAATTTGAGTATTAATATGCGAATTGCAAGGAAATTCCATGAAAATCATGGATGTTTAGGATTAAATTCATCTTACAATTCCATTTTTTGTGTTTTGACTCCTTGCCCAAAGATATGGCACTGATCTTAAATATTATATGCATTTCCCACAGTTCCAGCTATCCAATTTGAGAACAACATTCATAAATAATATTTTAATCAATATACCTTTTGTTGTGGTTGGTGTGTATGAATTCTCATCTTTAGAAGTGTGATGTTTCAAAGGAATTGACAATTTCTTTAAAGATTTCATTTATTTAGCATTGGAATGAGAATGTATCTATTAATTCTACAATGTGTGATATAATTGTGTAGAAAGGTTGTAAGATACACATTGTGGGAACACCCTCCTAGGTCTTATAGAGCCCAAAGTGTAGGAGGGAAGCATCCTAGCTTCCTCTCATTTTTTGGCCAATCATCTCCTAAGTATTTGAGAATTGAATTTGGAAAATTCATAGATTCTTAGTGGGATCTACTTGGTTCTTTAAAACTAACCAAAAAATCGGTGACTCTACTGGGGATAAGTTTGATAAAGTTTATTCTCCACGAATCCTTGTCTATGATCACTATGAATTATAGTGATGATTATTCATAGTGTCGATATGTTTGAAGTTTTCTCTCACCTTTGTATAGGTTTTTTTCAAAGTTTCCCACCAAATTTTGTGTTATAAAATCATTGCTCAAAGTTTGTATAAGTCTATAAGGATCTCATAAAATTTGCATAAATTGTAACACAATTGCTATGAATTTGTCCCAAGCAATTTGGGTGGCGACTCTAAAATATTTGCGCAAGTGTGTGCCAATATTTGAAGATATGAAAGAATTAAAGAAGAAGAATAGAATAAAATTCACAAGGATGATAAAGGAAAATAAGATTCAAGCACAAATAAAAGGAACTCATGGTCACACAAAGAAATATCTAGAGTAGAAACTAGAAGGAGAATTTACAAACAACACTCATGGAAAATGGGTGAAAGCAAAGGATGCAGAAAAAAATAAGTCTACCACTCATCCTACTACTGAATGTGAATTTCATTCTAGTTCTAGTTCTGAACAGGAAAGAAACCTATTAAGTTTTGGTGATAATACTTCTCCTAAAAGAGGGGAAGTTATAATGAAAAATTTTGTGAGTGAGAAGTATTCATATCAAGCCATAATGGCTAGGTAGACATGAGAGAGGGAAAGGATCCAAAAATATAATGTAAGTGCCAGTCATGCTAGGGTTGTAGGGTGTTTTGTTGCAACTTCTAGATAAAAAATACTCCTCTTCGTCAAGATCTGCTAAATGTTTTTGATGAGTATTTCCATGAACATGCCCATGAAAATACCCTGAGCCATGCTGAAATTGTACTAACATCTGATGTTGATATCACTTTACCAGAAGAGGAAGAGGTTCTTAATAATATGCAGCAAGTTGGCATTTTTTCTAGTACACCCTTAGAATTCTCTAAAGAGTATCCAACCCCTATAATCAAGAATCCTTGAGATGAATGGCCAACATAACAAGTAAAGGAATCTAGGGTCTTTACTCCTTCACTTTAGGCTCTATGGGACATAGGAGGGTGTTCCTTATCATGTTCATTATGATCAATTTGATGGAGAACACTTCTATGCATAGATTAGTTCCTTTTATTTGCAAATGAATGTAACTTACTAAATATTTGGATGATCTTTAAGTAAATTATTATCAATTTACTAGGAACAAGGAGATATTTCAAATTCATGCCTCATAATTGAAATATTTTTAAGTGAATTGTGTTCTTATTCTAATTCCATGGTCAAGTAAATCATCAACTCATTCAGTTGCAAAAATCCCTAACAAACAAACCAATGCTTCATCAATTGGGAAATGGAGTCAAATATGCAATAACCAATAATACACATACTATTTAACTCAGATAATGTTGGACTATTTTCATTGTGCTTTGCAATTTGAAAACTCAAAATATTTGAAATGTAACTTCTTATCAGATCCTATGAAAATTCTCACAAATTTATGACCTTCTTCAAGCATTTAATTAACACTTTGAGCCAAAGCCAAAATAAGAACATACATTCAATTGAACATTTGAAGATAAATGAGAATACCCTTGATATTTTCATTTATAGCTTGCAAAAATTTACAAAAGAAGAGTATGCATTCTAGAGATAAGATTTGTTTCAATATCTATAACTTGTATAAAACTAATTTTAAGACTATTACATATAAGGTTTATACCTAAGAGAATTTTACTATTCTATTCATTTAGATTCTTACAATATCTTCTTCCTATGCCTAAATTCTACCTATACCATTTACTGGACTTAAAATTAAACCCCTATAATGAGCCTTTAAATCTACTTTATAGACAGGTAAGATTGCCTATTAGAAAGCAGACAAGATATTTATTTCAGCCCAAATTTCAATTTCATTTGAAATCCTTGGTTTCACCTGTGTCATTTTTTGAACAAAATCTCACAACCACTAGCCAAAAGTGATAGCATGACAAAAGCACTCTTAATCAAGACAGAATCGATTTTACACCTATATGCCAAAACAAAAGTGTCTTTCATAATATTAGAACCTATCATCCATGCTAGTATGAAGAAAAAAAACCAACATAATGTGAGAATGCAAGACAAGACACCACAACAATAGCATCAATACAACAACATTTAAGACTCCAAATACCCACCTCCATCACCTAGAACTGTGAATAAGCACCAAAGACTAGAGCCATTTATAGACTGGCCACTTCATGCTTTTGGGTGGTAAGCAAGAGGAGAACCACCACCACACTTCTCTTCTATCTCATCCCATATACCTTAGAGAATCACTTCACCTTAGTCTTTAAAATAGGGTAGCTGATATATCCCTGGGCTGGTCTGATTCACAGAATGTGAGGTATCATTTGAACCCAACTGCTCCTGATATCACTATTTTAGGGGCTATCAAGAATGACAATAAGGAGTTCTCACATCCAAAAAGAAGCTTGACCATACTCTATTTTTCTTCACATCCTACAAACTTACAGCCTTACCTTTAGTCTCCATCATTTCTCGCCAAGGGGTCACAACTCTCTCAACCTATGGCTCCTGTTTTCCTAGTAGTAGCACCAGTGTAGACTTCTCACCACAAATCTCCTCCTTTCCTTTTTCCTTCATAGTTAAAGTAGCTTTGGATATGTTATGTTCATATTCTAGAATATCACAATGAGATTTATACACATTGAACCTCAATGAACTTCACACTAATGACACAAAAATAGTAGGCTTACTCATCTTCTCTGAAAATGTAGCTTCATGAACATAGAGCACACCTCTAGAATTCATAAATTCACACTCTCAATTGTAGTAGAACAGCCACCACCTTAATTTAATAAGTAAATTAGGCATCCTAATCATCAATTCTTGGTGAAATTTGCACGATCAAGCAAGCAATCAACCACTGGCATCCACATCTGCATTGTTAATTAGCCAGGTACATGAAAATCCATGTATCATTCTCAATGATCACAGGAAATTAATTCCTCACATGCACTAGGATCAAATTGATCACTCCTATAGATTTCATGTTATTAATGCTCTCTCCTCACAAAGCAAAACTGGCTATCACATGCCTATTTTTGGTTTTTGAATGTTGGCTGTTGATTTCCCAGTGAGATGGAAAATTGAGCAACCCAGATTGAGTCAAAGCAAGCTTGAATTCACTTGAGACCATCTATCGCTAATTTCTAGCCAATGAACCTTGTTGACTAGGACACATCATTCCATCCACTGCTCTACCATACTCTTCATAGCGATCAAGGAATCCATGAGTCCTTCAATTGCATACCTCACAATTTTCTAGACAAGGATCGAGCCCTATCATTGCAAGGACACTTGTCAAACAATCACATAGTTCACACATCTTCTAACGGCCATTCTTTAATACTTGCGTAGTGTGCGATCAATGATCAAGATCTAACCTTCATATCCAATAGGTGGGATTTTTGCACATGCCAAAAGTTAGTCTTAAAGTGAGGCCATGAATAGGTTGATGACAATTAGAACCCCTGGAAAATGACTTAAACATAAGTATTTTGGAGTGAAATAGTTTTCCTATTGATAGGATAATTATAAAATAGTAAAGGGCAAGAGGCAACTGGCAGACCTAGATAGAGGGGGCCGATAATAATATGCATTCATAGGTTCAAGTGATAAATTAAGTGACCAATGACCAACTATAGCAAGTCAGTGTAAAGTTAGAATTCCCAAAGGTTGTTAAGACAAAACATTATCAAAGAGGTTTCATAGACCAAAACCCTAACCCCATCCTTGGACACAGGATCACAATCATGATCAGAATCAAGATATGTGCAAAATTTGCAAAAAAAAATTGGGAGCTCTATCAATGGCTCATACCTAGGGACGTATACCCCCATGTAGGTATAGTGACAATATAGATCTTAGGTTGAAGTAGACTAGGGAAGAAGCACACAACTGAGCTGAATAGACAAGGAAGAAAGAACCAAAAGTGAACACACCACACCAAACCTATATACACTAGTCACAATAATATGTTATGCTTTCCTTTACCTAATTTTAGGTGCTCCTTTAATTCTCGTAGGGCTCTTAATTAATTTGAGGCCACATGGCCACCAAGACTCTTTAGGAAGAAATCCCTTCTCTCACAAGATCTTGTCTATGTGACTTGGCAAAGGGATAATTAATTGTACTAGGACCCTTCCTACATCAGCCTATACTTGTTGAATATATTAATCCATATCATTCCCTAGATAACCTTTGTTCATCATCTTGACTCTAATGTTAAGTCATTTGGATTAAGATGGAAAATGAAATATCCACTCCATCTAACGTCAATATTATTATTCAATATTATATCTAACCTATATTTCAAACTAGATGCTCCTAAAAACCTTTGAATATGCTCTATGAGAAACTCTACACTCAAAATAAGTATTCATATTTAGGCATATCCATAAAATTAGGATTACAGATGTGGAGAAAACATAGGTTTCCTAACTCAAGTACATCTAAATATTGCCAATTTCTAGCTTGAACTCAGCATTCTTGTTGTCCTCCACACCCACTTTAAATTGAAATGAAACTCTATAATCATATTACAAAGTAAGGAATACTTCAACAAAGAAGCATCTAAACCCATTTATATTGATTACTACTCATTGTTATTTGCACCCCTAAGAACTCTTCACATAGATCAAACAATCTTACAATATCAACACAATTTGAATATTCATCAAATCATTTCTCCTCACTAACTTGCAATGATGCTACTTCAAGACCCATGTATCCATCTGGGTCCACAACTTGATCATCCATGAATATGCCCCTTCCTTCATCAATGTATATGTCATCCTTATTACCATGTATGGCTGACAATTCAACCACTATTTCAAGTACACAATTATGTACCATAGGAACATGGGTATGTTCACCTACATCTCCCTCAATACTAGCATTGTATTTAGGATCATCACCATGGAAAATGACATCCTTATCTTCAAATTCTTCATGATGCAAGAAACTAGCATGTTCAATTAACAAAAAACCTGAGTTATATTCTTGGTAATCATCAAAAACAATTTTCTCATTCACTTGTGAACAAGTGAGTTCACCAATACTTGTACCATTGCATCCTTCATGTGACTAGGGAGATTTTCACTCAAGGTTACCATCCTCAAGAATACAATCAGAAACCTTAATATTAGCTTGGTTTTTATTCCTTCCCATCTCATTTGTATCATATCCAATATATTCATAAGTGGTCCTTTCCAAGAACCCATCAGCATGTTGTTTTGCTTGTTTAAGGCCATACTCTAACCCTATGTTAGATGCATCATCATAATTTTTGATAAAGAGTGGGTGATTTCTACACCAGTAAGGATCATCATTAGTCATCTCGTATAATGGTGAAGGTTCATCATATGGGAGATTCTGCCACACCATAATTTTTGTCACACATACCCTTGCTTTCCTAGTATGAGGATCCCAATCCCTAGAATAATTAGTTCATTCAAAGTCATTGTAATCACTTGAAGAGCAAAGATAATTATTTTCAACATCATCTTCATCATTTGCAATCAAGATTATTGATCCACATTCTAAAAAATCTTCACATGAAGAAAATTGTTCACTCCCAAGAATGTACACCATGCCATGGCTATCAACATATCCTCTACTCAGAGCGAGAGATTCCAACTCTATTTCATAAGATGAACTACAATCAATAGAAGATTGACCAGGCTCAATTCCATCACCTTGGACATTGATTTGTGAAAAAATACCAACATATACACCATTGTCATTAATCAAATCAAGCCATGAGACTTCCTCTTGCATGCCTTGTATTTTATCACAATCTAGGA